>LPNX010049899.1:0-21539 GCA_001517045.1 Pseudotsuga menziesii | reverse complement strand
TGATCTGATTCCCTAGCTCTCAGTAACCGCTCGAACCCACAGGAATCACATGGGTTAGCGGTATGGGCCTCAAGGCCTAAAAGGAAGGGGACATTACACTTGACAAATGCAATTACTCTTCTCCCAAGCAAACTTCCTCTTCTTCTGTATCTAGTGAATATGCTTGCTTGCTTGAGTGAGTGATGTGTCCAATTGAGGGGAGCGCTTCCCCTATTTATACATGTTTTCCAAGTGACTTTTTCCTTATGGGGCTGACTTGTTAATATGCCAAGGCCAACTTTACAATAGTACAATATAATATGCTCTTTCTAGAATCTTCTGGGCCGACCCAATTGAAGGGGTTTACATTGATTCTTTCAAGGTACTTTACATCATTGATTACAATACTAATATCCTGAAAGGGAGTACAATAATAATGCAACATGACACATCAATAACACAAGAAGAATATCTTCCAAAGTTACATAATCTTCAATAGTGTTATCACTCCAGGAAACTCCTCTAGGTTGTAGCTCGAGTATGCCTGGTAACTTACAATGTTTTTAGGGTTTTTTGATATGGATAAAGTCAGTTGACCTATATAACCTTTCCACTCTCAAGACATGCATAAAACTCACTCAATTACAAGGCTTTTAGTTACAACTTGTTCAGTAGTTTGAAAATAAGGTGTAGGGAGGGAGAACTCATCAAGCTGGCAGACTTACATACAAAACAGATGCATATAAATGGCTAAATCCTGACAAGGGTGGTACTTATAAATCAAATCACATTAACTCACCAATAGAATGACAGCTATTAGCTATTAATCAACTTGAAAATAACCTAAATACACATTCAGGCATAAGTACAGTAAAGCTAGAGATGATGGCTGAACAAATCATAACAAGAGAGCTTATATTTCAAAATGAACAAGATGAGAAGCTGACAATAAGATAGGTTTATAAATCCCCGAAGTCGAACCCTTATTATAAAATCGATCTTAGGCTTTATAGCCTTTTTACGGAAGTACAAATCCTGAAACTTCGATCTATTTTCACAAAAATACTCAAAAGTGATAGTTTTTCTAAATTAGGGTTTCAAACCCTACCTAACTATTTGTCTAACAATGATGAAGATTTAGTTCACTGACTAAACATTAAATAAATGAAGTAGTTGTCAATGATCACTGCTGCTGGTCCACTGTAAATTAACCGCCAAAAGCCAACGTTTCGGTGGTTTAACTGACGTGATCTTTCTTGCTTAATCCGTCGGAATTTTACCCCGTCGCCATGGTGAATCTCTGCTTTCAACAGATCTCGACTTTGTAAAAAAAAAAAAACTTTTTAACTGTCGAACAAACAACTAAACAACAAACCCATCGGCGATCAGAAGCTCTAACCACTGAACGATCGGAACCTCAAACCTGAACATTGTCGCAGTGTCGATGATTCAAACCACTAACATCGCGATGGTTAAGCATCGGCGATCGGAAGCTCTAACCACTAAGGATCGGAACTTTACACCTGAAAGCTGCCGCGGTGTCGGCATTTCGAACCACTGACGTCGCGATGGTTAAGCATCGGCGATCGGAAGCTCTAACCACTAAAACATCGGAACCTCAAACCACTAATTCGTAGGCAATCGGAACCTCAACCCACTAGACTCTTCGTAGTGTCGGCAAGATAGAGGACTAAACCTCCGAAAAGTCGGCGTCGTAGAGGACTAAACCTCCGACCGCTGTCCAAAAATGTTCCAATGGTAGTCAAAATTTTAGCGATAAAACAAAAGAGAGGTAAAGACCATGGTTTGGCGAAAAAGAATTGTCCATCGGGACGTTCGTTGTTTCCCTTCCGAAACATCGGCGGCATAGAGGACTAGTGCCTCGGCTCAATCTTCAACAAACTCCCGACAGCAAAAAAACGAAACCATCTAAAAATAAAAAACGTTAAGTTCTGAGAAACGAAACTCCACAGTCAATATGCATTTGCTAGTTAAACTGTCGAAAGGGTTTTCCATCCAATATTTATCTTCCAGCTTTTGGTGGTTAGTGTATATGTTGCACCCCTTTCTAATCTGCCGAAGACGACCCTTTTCGGTGGCTAATGAGATGTTTTGAGCCTCGCCTAAGCCACCGAAAGTGTTACTTTGACTCTACTTGCTCAGACCGCTTTTGGTGGTTTTGCCTTTGGCCTGCGTTTAACTGTTTAGCCGCCGAAACATAGTTTTTCGGTGGCTAATGAGCTATGATAGCCACCGAAAGCTACAACTTGTGAAATTTTCATCCAAATCAAAAACAAAGGCTTTCAAACTATCAGTGATATTCACATCCTTCATTGCATGAGTTAAATTCTTCATACTATCAAAATAAATTATTTTGGGAGATAACAAATAGTATGCCCACATAATGTGGCATAACATGGCCTTTGCACTTTGCCTCCCAATTATTCCGACACATCAATACAAAGCCTTAATATTCAAAAGGATATATCATATACCAGTGCACCAAAATGGGGAATTACACAATCTAAGAAACTAAAATCCAAATGTAATCTCTTTTATTTTTAATCCATGTAGTAATATAGAGATCAAAAACTTTTTGTTGCATGCTAATTGTGGAACAACACTGCTTTCTTCAAAATCTAAAGAAAGAATTACTTTTTGTCCAAGTTTGAACCTTAACTCCTAAAAAATAAGTGTAAACTTAAGTTTGGAGCGTTAGTATCTCTTGCCATTATATGTGAACCTTGCATGCCTTGATAAATATTTGCCAATCAAGTTATATATGCATTCACGTCATTGAATAAGAGGTCACCCTAAAGAAAGCATACTTTTGCATTTGACTACTCAATGTTATCAATTCTCAATTAGCAATTAATCAATCATTCATTTGCAAGTTGACTGAAACTTCATCAAAAGCATCTTTTAAATTCCCAATACTATTTGCATTCATGTGGAATAAATCAAAATATACTGTATTTACTACGTTGAAAGTTCTAATCACTAGAATGCACCAATGTACATGTTTATTCTATGACAAATTATGATATTGAAGGATTCAAAGAATTATATTTACTAGATCACAAATTATTAATACTAACATCTAGTGGAACACACAAAATGACTAAGGGATCAATATCAAAAAACATACCAAACATAGCTGTTGTGCCACCACAAAGTACAGTGTTTTCTAGGAGTTGCCTCTGATTCTCAAAAGGCACACATGAGGCACAGTGGATCAATTGCTCAACAATACTATACTCGTCAATCCCCATTATAGATGGCTGAAATAAAGCTTCTCCTACAGTGTATCGTTCCTTGCCAATTGATATAACCTACATATAGCAAATATCCATCCTGTCAAGCACACATGATTTTAACAACCAATGAAAGAATACAAAGCTTTATAAGAAATTTTTTAATTGCAAAGTTCATTATTGCACTCAAACATTCTAATACGTAAATTGCATCTCTATATTGATTTTTGAAATCAAGCAAAAATTTTAAAAGAATACAAACATGTAAAGGGCATCATTATCCCATATCCTACAAGGGTGACTATGATATTTTTTTGCTTGTGATTTTTATCACAAACACCAGTTCCACAAAGGAGACTAATGAATGTTATGCATTGATATTCTTTAAGCATTTTTTAGCTAACAAGAAGAGATGATTTAATGACAAGTGTGCTCCAGTTAAGCCTAAGTTGTATATAAAGAATGTGTCAGTTAAAGAAGGAACATCTCCTTAATCCATGCAAAGTGTTTGTGCATGGGTAACACTGATTGTGAAGTACCAAAGACTTTCAGTTAGTCTCCTAACATTCAATTGAAGATTAAGTTCAGTTCACTCAGTCCACATTCAGTTCAAGAAGATTACATTCAGTTCAAGTCAATTAGCATCCAGTTAAAGCTAATTAAAGGAGGGCACATATCTTGTGCATGCAAGCGTAACTGAAGTGTTAGATTGACACTGGAACTTAGGAGGGCGCCAATGACTGCATGAGAGGAGTTCTAGTGCATTCTACTCTCAGTGAATGCGCATTGTATGATCTCAGTGGGTTACTGAGTCTCGAATTCACCCCCTTCTGCATGCTAGGTTGTTTTGGCTTGTTATTAATATGCGAGGCATATGGCAAGTTCAAGACAGTTTAAATTCAGTTGTTTTTGCAGGGTTGCTTTGGATCTCTCTTCTCTATTGCTGTGGTGACATCTCTTACTGGGCAATCTGTTGATGTGCTGTAAATAATTATCTGCAAGTCTATGTATCATACTTAAGAATTGTTGGGTTTTTATCCTCCGTGTTTGGAGAGTTTTCCCAGGGTATATCTTGTCTCTTATGGTGATTGTTTTATGTGGCTAACTTATTCTTAAAGATTCATATATTGCTGATATAAAGAATGATATGTGATTGATTTAAAGATTCATAGATGTCTAATATAAAATTGATTGTGGCTGATATAAAGTTTCTTATGTGGCTGATTTAAAGTTTCATAAATTGCTGAAATTGTTTGATAAAAGTTTTGAAGTTAAAGCAACCCCGATTTTGCTCAAACATTAACAATATGACTATGAAGACTGACACATAAAAGTCTCATTTTCCCTAGTACCACATTCACCTCATCATCTATGTCTAACTTAGATCCTAGGAAACACATCTCACCTAGGAGTTTCACATGTAATTTGGGTTAATGATGTCAACACCATGGTCAAACATAATAAAGGATAATAAATTAAATGAGCCATTGAGCTATTAAAAAGTGCCACCTGAAAATTATTACATACATGCTTTCCTTGTTCTAGCTCACGTTGAAGGGGAGTCCTAGATTTGGGAGTAGTTATCTTTTGACAAAGTTCCCATAATTGTGCCCACTGCCAGCTCAAGGCCTTTGGATGCAAACAGGCCACAAGATTTCTAAAAAGTGGTTATAACGGAAAGTTCGGAGTGAGTTGGCAATTCCAAAACTGTTGTTTAAAAAAGCACATTGAATTTTGGCCACACATGCCACTAGGAGGGTGCGCCCTAGTTGGTGGAGCTTGTTATGGTGGTTAACCTACTTGATGGAGGTGATTATGGTGGTTAGCCTATATTTGGCAAGACTAGCATAATTTTATACATTGTTAACTATATCTCTCTAGTTAATTGAGGAGATAATAGTTCTTTATCGGTTCCTAGATTAGATCTAAGGTTTTAGTCTTGGATATTATTATTTTTTTAGAGGTTTTGAGCTTCTATGTTGATGATTGTAGCTTGGATAGGTTTCCCTGCATAGGCCAGGTGTCAGGCATGCAAGAATCGTCCAAAACACCTCTTTAGGTACTTGCTTGAGAGAGCGACATTTGGCTAATGACTAAAAGTGTATTAATTAACTTAATGTTGATATCGTATAACTTACGAAAAGCACATTAATTAACTTAATGTTGGCTAATGACTAAAATTAAACTTAAGATTAAGTCACTTTTGTTGATCTTAAGTGAGGCTTGAGATCTAATCTCAACCATCGATCACTTTGGATATCTAGGGTTAGGGTTTTGGTCATTGAGATGTTATAAAAGAAAGCCTAAGGAAAGGTGACACACTATAGTCACACATAATGAGTGAGATTTCATTGATTGGTTGGAGAAGGACATTCAACCAAGTGTGCAGGTGCAGGGGCAAGGTCAAAGGAAAGGTGCAAAGGGGCAGTAAGGAAGATAGTAGCTAACCAACAAGATCGAAGGATAGATCTTGACGTTTGCAAGGCTTAGCTTATTGTTGATTTGTATTTTCCTCAATGGGCCATTTTTTGAGGACGGGAGCCCAAGATTTTATCATTAATAAAATCACAATTTGTTGGTTCCTCCCCTTTGGTGTTTTCCAAGGTAAACAAGTGTAAAATGCGTGTGATTTCTAGTTTTAATTCCACTGCATTAATAGTTATGGTTAATAATGTATCTTCCTTTATAATTTACTAATTATTAGGAACGAGAATCAAATTTGTAATAAAATATTAACATGGTATTACAGCGTCTTTGACTCGAGGAGGGAAATCGATTTGGCATTAAGTTTATAAGTAAAAAAAAAATTAAATAAAAAGGGGGTACGTGTCGTCGTACAACAACAACCATATGGACACGCGACTGTACTAGCTACAGAGTAGGCCGCACATGGAATTTGAGACAAGAAGAAGTAGGAGCTACAAGGGGCACGAGCAAAACCAGCTAGGCATAGGAGACGTTGGGAGTGGCTGGGTGATGGGAAGACCCACAATCGTGGAGGCTTGGGCAAAACACGATGTGTGAACAAGCTACAGGTGGAGGAGACCAAGACGCAAAAGCAACAAGTGATAGGCAGGGGCCACCACAGAAGCCGAGGCATGAGTTGCAATAGGAATCTGCAAGAAAAGGTGGAGAGCTACAGCAAACCTCGAGCAGAGGTGTAGCATTGGGATGCAAAGTACCAATAAAACATTTTATCATGAATCTTGTAGTTGCCTCGTAAGGTGATCCTATTCAAGACGACAGAGGAAAGGAAACTAAAGTCGCGACCTACGATATCCAAGACCTATGAAAGAACTTAGATGTCACGCCAATCAAGGATATCGACACTTCGAACTTAGTGAAAATACTAAACCCAGGGGGCGTCCCTATGACCAATATAGCCCTAAAATAAGGAAACTGAGTAGAAAATCCAGGGAAACTTGGTGGAATCTCCTAGTGGGATAGTTAATTAGAGTTTAAAACAATTACTAAGAGATTTCGAGCATCCTGGTGAAAAAGCCCAATTTTACCCTAGGGATTTAAGCAGAATATGAGATCTAGGGCCAAACGATGAAATTAAACAAAATTGGATACTCAAATTGATTGTTGGATGTAAGATTAAGCAAATGAAAGAGAAACCAACAATACCCAGTTCGCGGTTTATGAAATACCCACTCCTCCTAAGGAGGGCGTCTTCTCCTAAGAAACAAACCGGTGCTTAAGATGAGCAAATGGAGTCCGATGATCATGAAAATTTAAACTAAGGCATTTTAATTTATTTCTGAGGTGGGTTTTAAGTTTTAAAGCCAGCCGCAAACCAGATCCTATAAATCTAAAAATCAAGGGTTTTAAAATGAGAGATTCACCATAGAATTTTATAACTAATGGAATAGAAATTTAAAACAAGAGATTATGAGTAGATCTTACCCGAAAAATCTTGTAGATGCCTTGCAAATGGTGATTTATCTTGCCTCGATCAATTTGAAGTAATTTTGACGAAGTACCAAGTCGAAACGATTTGCCCAAGTGAGGTAGCGCGCCCCTCTTCCCTGCACAGTCAAACTACTGAAAGTGAGATTTGCTACGCATGAAAAAGACACTGGAAATGCAAGAAAATCAGAGTGCATATCAAAGATCAAAGGTACTATTGAAAAACCCCCTGATTATGGAAACATCTTCAAGAAAAACGAGTTGGGAGATCCATAAAAACGCCCCAAGAGAAAACACCCTCCTCCATGCAAACGCTATCTTCCAAAAAATATTTGATACCCCGAAAAATTATTTCAAATGCTAAGCAAGATAAACTTGCCAATCATAAACAAGAAAATCCCGCAAAGAAAATCCAAGAATTTCTGCAAAAATCTATTTAAATACCCAGAGCTAAGAGTGCAAAATTTCCCGATGGGATACAATGAGGGGGGTCTCTCCTTTATATAGCTTTTGAGAGAAACAAACCCTAAATTACTTTTTCATCCAACGGTTGAGATTATAACATCATCAACAGTGGAGATTACTTTTACATGGATCAAAATGACTAATTCAAGAGGGGGGCGAATTACTTCATAAAGCCCATTTTTAGAGCATGATTAATCATTATTTTGGCAAGTTTGACACTTATGGGACATGGGGGGGGGGGGTCATTAGGGGATCCTCCCATACAAATTTCTAAAGATACAACTTGATTTATACACTTTTATTTTGGCCATTTTATCCAATTTCGCCCTATGGGGCACGTTCTCTTTATGAGAGCCCAAAAAATAATCTGAAACATTAAACTGGATGAAACTGGTGTAAATATGTCCGAAGAGCCATAATAAATCGTCTCGAAGCATTTCCTTGACCACACAAGCAAAATTGATTTCCTCAATGATGTTTCTAGTTCATTCTTTAATGGTACATGCTCTGAAAATAATAAAAATCATCATAACTTCATTCAAGATGAGAACTGGGGCAAACTGAATGCACTGGATGATCTGGAGACATAGAAGAATGGTATACGTGACTACTCATACCCCCTGGAACACTGCAATGCTCTAGGAGAACAAAACATACTGCCATCTGTAATAAAATTTGATCATTGGCCAATTATAAAGTGATAATAATCACTTTTCAGGAGAACCGGGGCCAAACTCTAAAAATTGAAACCGCAGTATTAGTCTTAGGCATGTGTGGAACAAATATTGACCATGTTGTTTTTTGAGTCACTGCCTTGGGAACCGTGCTTGACAACAATAATAATAATAGAAGATATACCTATGCTTCTGAAGAATCTTGAAACTTCCTAGAAGTCTGCTTGTTCATGCCATACTTATAAAGTGTAGACAATGTGTTATTGCTGGGTGAGGATGGAAAACAAACGCTAAGGCAAAGGGTAATGACTTTTGACCGATTTTGACTCTGTGATCTCTCTGAATGATGACAAGTACACACAACCACAATGACATATGCATGACAAATAAACAATAGGGAATGGTAGTGTCTCACACGTGGATGAGCTAATCTGAAAAGGGTCCATTCAACTTTAACAACATGTCTACGACTTATTGTTGGAGACATTTACCATCATACACACTCTTTTGGTCAAATTGGCCTAGTTAAACCACTATCCTAAGTTTAATTGACATCAGTGGAGCATTAATTGCCATCATCCAGTCACACCCATGCCTATCTACAGTCAAGGAGGCTAACTTAGCCTTCTCCTACAGTCAAGGAGGCTAACTGGAGCACTTCGGGGGTGATCTGAGTGATATTAATGCACCTAATTGCTAACTGGTGGTTACAATCAGTTCAACCAGTCAGTTACAGTCAGTTAAGGCGCCTCCATTCATTAAATATATTATTTAATGATTATTTAATGATTATTTATTATTATTTAATGAACTGGAGTCAACAAGGCGCCTCCACCAACTTCTGATGGTCAGTTCAGCTTCAGTTAACCTCATCGGGGTTCATTGGAGTCATGCAGCACTAGCACTTGATGGTTGGATTGCTATGACATGTGTTTGATCTCCTTCAGTTGAGATTCAGTCATTTAATGCACTCTGACTTCAGTGAAGGTTTAGTGTGTCAATTAGGGTTTTGGTCAAGTGGTTAACTGAGTGAGATTGCATGGTTGAGAGTCAGTTAAGCTAGACTCACTCACTGAATTCGAATTGTCTCCTTAGGTATTCGAATTCTTCATGGAGTTAAGCCATTGCTCAGCATTGGTATTGTAACCCTTTATTGTTTATTAAATATACAGAGAGGAAACCAATTCTGGTTCCAGTTATTTTCCAATTCATGAGTATTTGTTAATAATTCTTTGATGATTTTGATTTCTAGTTCCTAGATCATGTGCAAGAATTAATACTTACATCCAAGCTAAGAATCAAGCTCCATGAGGATCTTTTTTAGGACCCTTGCGTTGAGTACACAAAAAACTGTAGTGAAGAGATCCTAGGAGACACTTAGAATTAGTTGTCCCTTACTCCATCTCACATCAAACCCGCAAGCTCTGTGAGGAATTAATCATTACATTCTAGATAAGATGGCCAACAGTCTTTAGATTTTTCATTTGTTTATCCACTGCTTTATTTAGGCCTTTCATAATTTCATTTCATAGTGCTCTTTGAGTTGTGTCTAAAGACACACTTTGCAACTTTATTTATGGGCTTGCATTTCATAATATATAGCATATGACACATAATGCATGTAATGATGGTAGACATATTGCTTCAAGTTTTAGCTGATAACTCTTCGGGCAACTGGGGGGAATATCCACAGTCGGGACCAAACATCAGGGGCAACTGACCAGAAAGGTCAAGGCTTCAAAAACCAACTTGCCTAAGCTCAAGAACCAACACTAGCGGGTTCTCCTGGCCCAGAAGGATCAAGGCGTCAACAAGTTTTGTTGCACAACTCGGAGCCGAGACACAGAACAACATGGGATCCATCATGCTTGGAGGTCAAAGTGGGGAAAAGATCTTCAATCTCACAGGTCTCAAACAATCTAAGTCATGGGATAAAATCAATGGATGAGGACAAGTGATACATGGAACCAAACCTAACACTAAGGTTTACTATTTGTACGAGCATGGCATGAGCAACAGTCTTCACATTAAGTTCCTTGATTAGTCATAATACAAGTTAAAGCATTAGTACAAATAAGCATAGGTCACCATAATCATCCTAACATGACAAGCATAGGTGTTTGACATACATGATAGAGCAAAATCAAACCAAAGAGGCATATACCTGTCTACAACTGATAAGAACCCTATGCAACTATGTGTACCGCTTTTGATCTGCTAATCTGCTGAAATGAACTAGGTCATCACTGAAATCATCTCAATGGACAAGGAGATCTCAGTCTTGGCAAGGAAATGCTCTGTATCTGTTGCTGAACAAAGGCTCTAAATGCCTCATGCTACAAAAATGATCCATGCTCTATCCCCATCAATAAGTCTAGCTCAGAGGAAAAGAGAAAATCTAAATGCTGCATCACGGTAGCCCAGCTACAATATATGTGATAACAGAACACAAGACCAACAAAGGAGGCAACAGTCAAGCAAAAGGTTAGGCATGGAGCTAAGGCTGCAGGTTGTGAGGCTAGGAAAAAGTATAGACTACCAACAGCAGGTGCGAGGCAAATACGGGAGAGTCATGTAACATGGAGTTAGGTTGCCCCTGGCAGCAACAAGGGAACAAGGGCCAATTGTGGGCACAAGCGGCGGTAGAAAGGAAGGGCGTGTAGGTGGCAAAAGGCCACACGATAGCTTCCCTAATTTATAAATATTGGATTGGCAATTTGATAAAGGTCACATTGCATACTCATTATATGGGAGTGCTCCGTAGCAAGAGTGATCTATTCTTAAGAGAGTGAAATGACTTGTTTATGTTACATGGAGATCTTATCTCCTTGTATATTAGACAAAGTCTAATCTAATGTTGAAGTTGACAATTGGCTCTAAGAAGTGTCCAGGACTTCGTACAGTATGGTCAAATCAACATTAGAACTCTTGGGAATAATATGACCACATGTGATGAGACATCAATGAGGAGAACTTTTCCATGATGAAGAAATGTCTATGAAGTCAAGACAAACAATTGAAGAAGTCCCAAAGAAAGTGGAAGGCAAGGAAGAGCACAACTACCCCAATAAAAGGGGTAAACTGACCCTAGAAGATAAAATGACAAGTTGACTTCAAAGATAAATAAAAGATAAATAAAGAATAAATAAAAGTACAAGCCGACCTAATTGTGGAAACTTCTAGTGAAAAGAAGAATATAAATAAAGCGCTTCCACACTTCATTTCCACATTCAAGTAAGCCCATCTCTCTTTCAAGTGGTGCGCACTTCTCAAGGAGAACAAGTAAAGATCACAAGAAGCAAAATTTTGGGGTTATCTTATTATCTCTATCTCTCTTAAGGTTCACTGAGGTTTCTTGTGAATGAAGAGCACACTCTTGTGCTAGGGATTAATCTTCATGTTTGATATTGTTCTGGTATTGGATTGATTTTCTTCAGAGAAAAGTTTGTTGGGTTTTCTCTCGTTTGGGTTTCCTAGGATAAAATTTGTGTCTCTTGTGCATGGTTATCTTTCAATGATCCTTGATTTTATTTCTGCTGCAAATGAATAATGGTATTATGCAATGATGAATGTGGGATCATAATAATGATTAAGAGTTGAAATATTATACTACTAAAGTTATAAAACACTAACATGGTATCAAAGCAGTTATGAATAGATGCCATTGCCAAAGACTGTTTATGCCCTAATCTAGAAACCTAAGTTGCAGGAAACGTCATAAACCCCCCCGTACCAGGCTCGTTTCCTACCGGAAACGCTGAAACCCGTGTGATACTCCTTGGAAACACGTTTCAAAAAGGAGGAAGCCGTACCACGATGCTGAAACGCGTCTCAGACAGATGGAAACTCGTTTCACCCGCGCATCACCTCCCTCACGCCGCGTTTCACTTTGGGATTAGGGCAAAACCGGGCCCAGTTGACATTTAATTTGTTAATTTATATAATTTCGTGGTCTAATACACAGTTCGTGGTCATTTCATTGAAGAGTCTCAGCACATATGCAGCATAAATTAACTCGTGAGCCAAGGTCGTGGTCTAATACACATTCGGTGGTCATTTCGTGGTCGTTTCATTGCAAGAGTCTCAGCGAGTCGGCACATATGCACAGTCTGTGACTCGTGAGCCACATATCTGAGACACATATTGCAGAAGAAATTGATAAGAATTTCATTAGCTACGACTTACACTTAGACGTGTTATAAGATTTGAACAGATTCCTTAGCCCTTGAATCTATTTAGCACTCTCAGATTAACTTAGAGTATCTCAGATTTAATTTTTTTATTTTATGGTGTTAGCATTATGAAATATTACCGAAATTTCACTGCAGCAATACGACACTGAATCGAATAACCCTGGATTTCAGAAAGTATGATATATTAAACACTAATCAATTCAGCCCCCTTTGAGGACTTGGTAAAAGCCATTTGTGACATTGTTCTCTTAACAAGCTATCATTCAGAACTAATCGTTGGTGAGTTGACAAAGGTTCAGAATATTTCGTTGCAAGCATATAACTTTTCGAAGTTTCATTTTATCTATTTTCAAAACACGTTAAATATTTACCCAAATTTCTGAGTATATTGTTGACGTGCTAATGGGAAGTGGGCCAATACCATGATCTGGAAATTGTTACCATATTTACCTTAAATCAAAATTGATTAAGATTGTCTCTGTTTTACCAATGATTGAGATGTTCCTTGGGTATTAATATTCCAGATCTACACATATGAGTCAGCACATATGCACAGTCTGTTTGAACTTCACATTTTCATATATGTAGCACTGTAGTCTGTACTCTGTAGCCTCATATATGAAGGCTGATTCTAGATATTACTATTTGGCATTTGCCATTTGGCAACTTGCATTTTATAATAGAAATGGAGTGATGGACTTATGAATGAAATGTGATAACTCATGAGTAAAAATGTGATGTTATAGTTAAATCAAAATGTTTGATGTTTGAAATTATCATTAATGATTTATCACTTGTAAGTTGTCATTTATGTTTCACATCTAATTTGTTAATATATATATATATATATATATATATATATATATATATCGCGTTTCCCCGTTTCCTAAATTTTGGGGGGTCGCGTTTCCATCGCGTTCCTGTATCAGATACACGTTTCCGTTTCCCCGTATCATGCAACTTAGCTAGAAACTAGTTCTTCCAAGTTTAGACACTTCTCTCCATGGATTGGACTTGAAAGGAGCACTATGGAACTCTCCCTAGGGGACGCACTTATCGGTGGAAGCAGATTTTAGTTTGCTGAATTTTAAATTTTGACCTAGTCTCTATCGGGGTCAAGAATTAGGGCTTCTTATTTTAAGCCTTTCGGACCACAAATTGGGTTTGACCTTAGCATATTGGAACTCACCCTAGGAGGGTGCATCTATCAATAGAGTCAATTTTCAGCTTTTTCCAAACTTCATTTTTGACCTAGCTCCTTCTAGGTTTCTAGGTCAAATTTTTAGATTTTGTCAAAATGATG
The DNA here is from genome assembly GCA_001517045.1 of Pseudotsuga menziesii. Classification (NCBI taxonomy): domain Eukaryota; kingdom Viridiplantae; phylum Streptophyta; class Pinopsida; order Pinales; family Pinaceae; genus Pseudotsuga; species Pseudotsuga menziesii. The sequence continues at coordinate 7,759 of LPNX010049899.1, read as the reverse complement.
TCCAAAATGGAAGACAAGTTGGATGATGTTGAAATTGCACATGAACTCCAGTATTCTTTTGTCTATGCTCTTAATGGTACTATTTCAATGAACCATGGTGCTTCTAGGGATATGACAACACAAGACCAAAAGAAAGGAAAAGGAAGTAGAAGAAAGTTTAAGAAAAGAAGATCCAAGAGAAGAATCAACCCTAGTTCAAGATCAAAAGGATCTCTCAAAAGTAAAATGTTAAAGTGTCAAAATATTGGTCACTATGCTTTCCAATGTTCTCAGAAGGAAATAGAAAGAAGAAATGGTGAGAAAAAGAAAGATAGGAGATCAACTCCAAAACAAAATAAGGACCTTTCAAGGATCAAATGTTTCAAGTGTCTTAAAATTGGTCACTTTGCGTATCAGCATCTTCAAAACAAAAGGAAAGGAAGGCAACGTGTAACTAACATTGAAGAACTTCCACCTCAAAAGAAAAGAAGACAAAATCGATGAATATTACAGAGAATACCTCTAAGTATTCCAAAAGCTTCAGATAGAACATGAAGGTATCTGCAAGGGTTATATACTTGGCAAGAATGCCAAGGGATATTTTCTAAACAATGATAGTAGATCCAATGGGATCTTGGATCTAGTACATTCAGACTGATGATAGTGGCATCCTTGGATGTCTCTTTGCACTATGTATGATTCTCTCCAAGAAGACATGAAGAACTAAGATGAAGACTTCAACAAGTTCCAAGAACTTCAGAACTTGATGAAGAAGATCAAGCCTTTAGAATATGGAGAAGGGTACAATTATAGAAACTCCAATGATTTCTGCAAGGAGGAAGAGATCAAGAGGGAGTCATCAAAACAAGCAAAGTTAAGTATTTTATACTTTGTGTAATAAGTCTTATTTGCTTGATTTGAATTGTTGTCTTATTGATAAATAACATAATTGTTAAAAGTAGTACTGGTTAACTCGTGTGGACATTTTTTTCATGTGTTGCAGGCAGTTCATTGTGAAGATTATGGACATGATGATCCGTGATCAAAACCTATCCATGATCTTATGGGAAGATGCATCCAATACGACAACTTATGCTCAGATCAAGTGTCCTCCCTATATTGGGGGATAAGACTACTAAGGAAGCATTTGCAGAAGCGAGGCCAGAGAGAATCCTTGGTTGACCAGCATACACTCATGTGCTAAAGAAGACGACGAAGAACCGTGATTGAGATCTACCTGGGTAGACATTCATCCTCAGGGCCTAAGTAATATGGATAGAGGTGAATGGTACAGCAAAGGGAAATCAATCTCCCATTATCCTGAGTATATGGTGTGGGGAGATTGGGACAAAATAGGAAGCTCCGAAGGATGAGTGTCCCTCTAGTGCAGTTTTCATCTTTCACATTATCAAGACAAACCAACAAAACCAGTGGATATGTCGAGAGATGATGCAGTGTTCAAGAAGAAAATAGAATGGCCTCGTGATCCTTGCAGGGTGCAAGAAGGCATGCAACTCCCAGTGATACTTTTAGAGAGAGAACAAAAGTGTTGAAATAATGTAACTTCAAAGAATATTCTACTTGTGCTTTACATTATTATTATTCCTCCTTCGGGAGATGTCACCAATGTAAAAGGTCATGTAAAAGTCATGAGGTAAACCCTTCGTTGTAAGTCGGGTCATTAGTACCCATAAAAGATTAATATAATTATTATTGTGAGTTTTCCTAGGTAGGTTGACCCTGTCAGTTTGATAGGTCGGCCCAATTAGGTTAAAATTTCAGTTAGGAGATTAGTATATATAGGGAGGCGCCCTCCCTCATTTACACACACTCACTCACACATGTATTGCGCTAGAGAGAGAAAGAAGGAAGGACAAAGAAATAGGAGAAGTGTATTTGGTGTTTTGGCTCTTATGCTAGGGTTTGTCTGTCTCTTATGAGACTTTTTTCTTTGGTCATTGCATTTTGGTAGTATATATTGAGGAAGTTTTGTTAGGCTTTTCCCTTTTGGGTTTCTCGAAGTAAATTGTTGTGTACCTTGTGATTGTGTTTCTTTCAGCGATCCTCTTTATGCTGTTGTTGTGAAAATGTATTAAATGATTATGAAGTTAGGACTTAAGCTATAGTAGCATACGAAGCTTAACATGGTATCAGAGCTAGCTTAGAAAGAGCATCTTTCACTAGGTAAATCTCTCTCCTTCTCTGGACAAAAAAATTAGAGTTTTCTACTAAAGAGGAATTTTTGAGAGCGACACTAGGAAGTGTGCCCCCCGTAGGTTCATCTTTTGGCACATGGATCGAAGTTTTTCAGTGGGCAGATCCTCCGAAAAGTCAACCCCTAGTTTGTCTTAGAACCAGAAAACCAAAAATCCAAAACCAGAACTAGAAACTACAATCTAGAATTTTGCAAGTCCAGTTTCAAGGGTTAGAATTTGGATTCTTCAAAAACTCACTGTACCAGCATGCTCGCCTCAATCAAGCGCATCTTTTGGTAAGTACAGTTTTTCATTTATGAGATTTCATTTTTTGTCATTTTCTGTTCTCTGGGACAAGATGTCTCCAAGCACTAAGCTTGATGACAAGTTGGAAGCCATAGAAACTTCCGCGCTTGGAAATACATAATAGGACTCATTCTAGAAGAGAATGATCTTGCAAAGTTTATCACGGAAGTTGTGATGGAGCTCAAAGAAGATGAAGCAAAGAAAAAGTATGTTTAGAGCCAAGAGGATCTTAGCAGATTCTATCAAGGATCACTTGATTCCTCAAGTGTCCTCCAAGGATACACCTAAGCAGATGTTTGGTGCCCTACCAAGAATGTATGAAGGAAGAAACATCAATCGAAAGATGAATTTGACAGCCCAATTCAAAAGTACAAAGATGAGCAAGGATGAATCTATCCAAGAATACTTCACAAGGGTTTCTCAATTCAAAGAACAACTAGAAGCAATTGAAGATAAGATTGATGAAGATGAACTAGTAATGACTGCTCTCAATGGTCTTACTAGACCATGGGATTATTACATCCAGACAATTTGTGCAAGGAAAGCCTACAATTTGATATCCTATGGGAAGAATGTGTTCAAGAGGAAGCTAGAGTAGCAGACCGAGAAGTACTACTTAGAGATGATGACCATTCTCTAGCTACTCATACTAGAAGAAAAGGAAACATCATTTCAAGAAGGAAACTCGTAAGGGGTCTCATCCTCCTAAGAAGTTTCAAAAGAACAAAAAGGGAGATTACAAGAAGAAGGACTTCTCCACTTTTCAATGTTACCATTGTGATAAGATAGGATAGTGTTGCAGCTGCAACTATTTTCCCAAATTTTTAAAATTTTGGACCCTCCTTTTTTATTTTATCTTGCCTGGATTTATTTGGTTTCCTGAACTCTATTTTTTTTCCTCTGCTACAAATTTGGATGTTCTTGAGTTTGAATTGAGGTCAATTGTTTACCACTATCGGAAGTCGAATGACTCGTCAACTATTTTCTTTCTGCTGTTTCGGAATTTAAACAAGCTAGTATAACCGTCACCCAGCCGAACGTCTTTAGTTTTATTCGAACACTTAACTTTTCTTTGATTTTTCGATGGTTTGGTTTTATCGCTATCAGAGGGCAGTCGAAGTTTGAATCAGACCTTTAATTCTCTATGCAGCCGCTATTTCGGAGGTGAAACGAATTTTATCGTTGCCCAGCCGAAAGTCTTTTGAGTACTTAATGTTTTTTTGGTTTTTCGATGATCGCTGTCGAAAGTCAGTTGAACAACAAATCAAGGCATTAGTTCTCTATGCCGCCGATGGACAGTCCTGTTTTCACGATGCGCTTTACGTGGTCTTTTTGGATTTATTGTTTAAATCCTTTTTGACTTTATCGCTATCGGAACGATGGTTGACTTTGATCAGAGGGCTAGTCCTTTGTGTTGCTGACATGGCAGCAGCGTTAAGCTTTAACTCGCCGATCCGTAGTCCTTAGCTCTTCTGATCACCGATGATTTTCTATTGTCGTGGAAGCCGTAGTCAATCTGTCTCCTGCCGTTGCGTCTGCGTAGTGAGCTATCTCGTCGATGATTAATGTTTTCAAGTTTTGACGCTTTATTGATTAGTGGTTCCGATTTCCTGAAGACACTGAGAGGGGAGTGAATCAGTGTGCAGCCAATATTAACCTTTTCACAGTTTATCAGGGTTAGCTACCAATTCATCAATTCATTACTCTATCATAAACATTTCATAAACAGCTTCCAGAACATCATTCATAAATCAAAAGCAGTTAAACCATAAAGAGCCATAACACAGAAGAACACCACATCATATGAATTTGTAATCTTTTATATTATTTGTCCGGCTACAACCGTTAGGCGAAATCAGCACCTACTGATAAATAGAGCACCTGCTCTTAATCCAGAACCCTGCCTGGTTCTCTTAGACCCTGCTAAGAAGTGTTTGAGGTATCCTAACCTCAGAAGCAAGACAAGCTTGCTTTTACATTAAGGCTTACAGTCATCATACACAAGACAGCTCTGTCATATCATCAACTCTGCTTTCATCTACTGCTGCTCAATCTTTGCTGTTGGTCATCATCAACGCTGCATATCAACTCTGCTCAGCACACATCAACTCTGTCGAAATTCTGCTGCTCACTACTCATCATTCTGCTGGTCAACCCTGCTGATCATCATCTTGGCGCATCTTCTCAAATTAATCACCTGCTGCAAATCATCTCAGCACATCATATAAACTTTACTGTAACACCAACAACACTGCTGCACTAGTTTTCTTAGTCTTCTTTGTTCATATTCTGCTAATCAAAATACCACTGCTGCAAGGTCATCTTCAGCACCAGCTTATCATAGGCATCAAGATAGTGTCATCAACATGATCAAGCTCCTCATTAACCTTGTCAAGTATGCTCAAGCAACATCATCATCAGGTATACATTCAGTACATAATCATAGTTTACAATATCTTCATCATCAGAGCATGCAATATCATCATAGGGAATATATCATCAATATAGCATGTATCACCATGAAATCATCATACACCTTCAAACTACACCATTCTTACAAATATACTACTGCATACTGTACTTACTCCACTCATACACCACTATTTGCATCACTACTGTATGCCACTGTATTCTTTACCACTGTATACATCACTGTATACACATTTGACTCTACATGCATTATCATCATCCTCATACATAATCATTATCATCACTGTACATACTTCACTATATGTATATACATGTTCCACTTGTACTTCAATAGTTCAGGGCTGTATAACTTCACTGAAAATCAGTTTGCAAGAAGAGTTTCACATAGAACTAGGACCGTGTACCTTATCCTCATCATACTGTATTTTTGCATCACCAAACAATACATCATCAAGGAGAATGTATCAAGTGTCCAAGCATTATCATCATCATGAGGTAAGCATCATCATAGTGTATAAATCATCATAAGGTATACAACACATATCATTGTACATATGTATATGCACCACTGTACCTTTCAAGCTTGACTGTGTACGTATTGTAGAGGTTGTCAATTCTAGTCATCATCACCATATGCATTATCATCAAGGAGTGTATCAAGTCAAAGCATAGTGTATGTATCATCACGGTGTAGCATCTTATCAAATATGCTCTTGTACATCCAATCAATACTATATGCGCATACCTTCTTTGGATGACTGTGTATTCAAGACTGTACTGTAGATGACCCTTGTCAACCTTCCTTGTGTAAGTGACTGTGTAAAGGCTTCTCAAGTTTCCATTTCTGCTGGATCAGATTTAATTTCTACAATGTTTCCATTACGCCTGTGACAAGTTGATCTTTGCAATTACTGCTGTATATGCTTTCCAGCCACAAACAATTATAGATCAGGGTTTAAAACGCTGAAAGCCTTCCACTTTTCTTGATGCCATCGCTGTCTACCAGCCAACAACTCCGCAGTAGACTGTGTATATCAGCCTGCTGCTTGTTTATCTTTTACCCAAAAATTCAAGAGATAATAAAGGAAAAATTCAGACTTCAAAAATATATCAGACTTATAAATTCAGACTTATAAACAATATATCAGACTTAAAAAATATGTCTGCTGTTTGCTAACTCGAGCTGCAACACTTTTTCTCTGTGGCTGCTATAGCACCCACAAATTTCCTCAGTGTAATGCCTCAGCGCTGCCACTGTCTTCACTTCAAACTATATTATGTCCCACTGCTGGTCATTTCATATCAGGCGGTCACTATCATGTATCTCAGGGAGCCTATGATACTGTAAAATTAGACAGCAGTTTGCTAACCCAGTTCATCACAAAACTTTCTAGAGACACAATCAAACCAAAGGCTGCTTCCGATTAAGATTAAGGTCCTCCAAAAGCTCTGTTGACAACATCTGCTTCCAGTTCCAATGTGCTTTCTCAATTCAGAGCTTTTGTATCACACGGCCAAAGACAAAAAAAAAAAAATCTTGCTCTGCTGCAGCTTCATCTGATCCTCATGAATTTTCAGAGTGCTGTAACTTAAAAGGATTTTCACGCTGCCAAAAAGTTACAACTTCTCTCCACCAACCGCTGGGCCACATGCAATTGCAGCATTCAATGAGCACACTCCATGCCAAGCATCAGATAATTCCAAACCCTCACAATTTTCTTCAGGAATCAAATGGTCACGGACTAACCCAACAGGCCCACACAAGTCACGGCCCAATTTTAAAAGCTGAAAAGGAGTCACGGCTCAGCAAGAAAAGACACCCAGTCACGGCCCAGTTCCAAAGGCTGAAAGAAGTGTCACGGCCAGCCAGGAGAAGACAAATACATTTACAGCCAGCCCATGGGGGCTCCAAAACAACTCACTCCTCAGTCAAAGGACCAAAAATTTTATATATCAGCTGTAACAAAAAATTGGATCTTCGTTGAGCTCCCACAAAATGTTGTTGCCTCAGTTCATACGATCTGCAAACTATTTCCCTCAGTTCATACGATCTGCAAGCTATCTCAGCCTCGTGAAAAATCTCAGCCCAAAAGAATATTATATCAGCCGAAAAACATAACTCAGTTGAACTCTATTGCTGTAGCCTTCAGATCAGCGAAAATTTCCAGCGATGCTGTGTTGATTTTTGTACCTAGTCAGGAGTTCCCTAAGTGACTTTATTTTGCCTGAGTCACTTAAGAGGGAAAATGTGACCCTCACATTAAAGTCACTTAAATGTGACTTTATGACTAAAGTCACCTTTTAATAAAATGAGTAAGTGAGTGAATTTATTTATGAGAAATAAATAAATGTGAATTTCACTCTCACTGTGAAATTATAAAAAGGAGTGAGGGAGGCAAAAGTGAGTTAACTTTCATTTTACAGATGAAGGAGAGGAGGAGAGCTCAAGGAGGTCGAATTTTCCCAAGGAGGTCAAATTCCAGGTTAGGGTTTGAAGGAGAAGATTCCAGCATTTAGCTTGCACAGTTCCCGAGGTGTACGGCCACAGTAATTGCTGATGTACGGCTGCATTAATTACAGAGTACGGCTGCATTTAATGGCCCGATTTTCCAGGAGAGTGTACGGCTGACCTGCACGCAAATCGAGGTGTACGGCTGCTGTCAGTGCATTAAATGCTGCACGGATCCCGAGGTGTACTGATCTGTACGGAGCAATAAATTCGGCACAGATTTCGAGGTAAGTACTGCTGCATTAAATGCTGTACGGACATGTGTACGGACTGCATTAATTAGGGCACGAATTTCGAGGCAAGTGTACGGCTGATCTGCTGTACGGCCTGCTGTCTGTTT
>LPNX010049876.1:52952-132402 GCA_001517045.1 Pseudotsuga menziesii | reverse complement strand
TCCAGTTTATTTTTAGTTTAATCGAACTGCTACTAAGGATTCCAGATTCCTTAGTAGGTGCTCATCAGCACAAGCTAGGGTGAAAACCCTAGCTACACTCATAACCAAACTTGAAGACTAGGCTCATAATCAAAGGCTAAGGAGAAAACTCATTACAGGTACAACAATTTGTCTCCAGGCGTCAGTGAAGAGAAGACTGATCTATCATCATTACTAAATTAATGTTTAAAGACTTCAGTTATTGCCATGCTTGTTTAACTACTCGAAAACAAAGTCCGAGCTAATATTCAAGCCTGTGACACTTTGAAAAAGTTGCAATCTTAATCAAATACTTGCATAGACTTTTCAGTCAGGCCTCAGTGAGTGGATAAAATATAACAACTCACTAGGACAAATAAACTGGAGTCTACGATAACTTTACCTGATCAAGAGCGAAAATCAACCATGCTAAAGGCTTGCTGGTTAAAGGACTTTGAGTGTATATACTCAAAACGCATCTGAGTCCTTCCATAAGAGAAATGGAAGCCACAGTTCCATTTATAACAACAAGAAACCTGCATCCAGAAACAAGCACCCACAACAAAAGGTCTAATAACCATCTCAAAATCTGCCCTTTACAATCAATCTCACTACACTGAACACTTAGTGTCCCAACAATCTCTACCAACTAGATACATGAAAAGATGGTGAAATGAAGTTTCAAAATTTATGTTTATCCTTTGATTTTTTGAGGTCTAAAAAGTAAAATAAATATTAAATCCGAGAAACTAAAAGCTTTGAAATTTTCCAAACCTGAAAAAGCCTACAATGTAAAAGGTGTAAGATTAAAGAATTGTATTTATTTTGTAATTCAAAACTATGAATATTTTGACGACATCTATAAAATATTGATGTCGATGTCATTAAAAACTTTGTCCATGGGAATACTGAAAGGACAAGGAAATAGCTAGCCAGTTGTTACAATAACTCTTTGCCATTGTCATTAAAAAAATTGTCCATGGAAATACTGAAAGGACAAGGAAATAGCTGGCCATTTGTTAAAATAACTCTTTGTCAGTGCATTGCCATAGCAGAGCTCCCTCAAGGCAGATGTTGGCAGCACTTCACATACCGAGAAATGCAGGTTTTTATGGGGCACTCAGTTTAATATCTTGATACGAAATGGATGGTTGATAGGAAAATGATACCAGATGGATGGGAAGGATATAATTACTCCACCTACTCACTTTGTACGCGGGGCTCCTATCTCAGTGCCTTGAAACCCTAAAATTTTAATGTGTATAAAAAATGACAAGATGAAGACAGCTAACATACATATATAACTGTGTCTTACTTGAAGTGTGTCTTGGGCCTCGGGTAAGGAATTCTCTTCCCCTAAAAAATAAATGAAAACCATTTTCCAATACATGCCAGTGCTACTGCTTAGGCCATTACTACTGCTTACGCCATCACGCCGTCAGGTCTTGGGGCACAAAGACCCAAGCAAACGTCACCTGCTTGATGCTCCCTACTTTCCTATGTTGCTTCAACTCTAGTTGTTTGAAACATTCCTTAGGTGTTGTTTCAAGGTACCTTCATCTCCATCAATACAAGCTTCACACCATGGATTGGACATTAGTTCAAACTACTTTCGTTGTTGGTTATTACCAAGGCTTCCATCATTCAAACCTTGCCTTCTTCACGTCCTTGACTCACCAACTACAAACCTCTTATTTGTATAATACACTGAACAATTGTGTTCTAAGTAAGCCGTAGGAAATGCAATATTGAAATCTTGGGGTTATAATTCCTCACCCAACTCATTCTCATCATTTTCCTTTCTTATGCAATTAAATTTTTTCCGCTTGGAAAGGATTTCGGCGGACAAACATATATTGAAACATTTATTTCCTTTTGTGAAGGGAATCATATATACCTGGGATCATACAAGTTGAATCTGCATTCCCATGGCTTCGTTACCTGCTAATTTGAAGGGCCATGATTACACCAGTCTCGGTGCCTGGAGGTAGGTGAGGTAGGGTTAAATTTTCCATGCCACTTGGAGTCACCAACCTTGCTGTCACTTCACTCACTGGCTAGGATTGCCTCATAAACAAGATACATTGGCTTGTGTTAACATTTATTTTTATATGAAGCTGTAGCTAATAAAATAAAATTTCATATTATTTACAATTAGGATATAAACTGCAACCCACATAAGACCTATTAGACGCCATACAAGCAAGGAAATGAGGGGCCCCTTTATTACCACTCCGCTCTCTTCTATGTGGATCATTCCTGTATTTGGTTTTTTCAGGGATTCATAGAGCGAAACCTTGTGGGTTTTCCTGGTTTTGTTGTTACCCTAACTTTGTAACCGTTTAGAGGAAATGAAAAGTGCCCGCTTGGTGTGATCGTTGCTCAAAGATTTATATCCTTGGAGCTGGAAAAAAAATATTACAAAAACATAAAAAACAATAAATATGTATACACTATAAATATTTCATAATTAAAAATTTTGAATAACATGTCCCGTCTCTCATTGTGGCCATGTTGTTTTATCTGGAAGGATACCATGATTATTGTTCGAAACAAACTCCAACTTTCAAGAATAGTGAACAATATGAAGTTTAATATAATAAGGAGCTGCCAAAAGGGGCAGTGGTTTAAAAGATAAACACAACTTATATTGGTTAGATTACAAGCATATTACTATTTAACCTTAAGCTTTATACTATCCCGTAAGATAAGCACAAGTAAAGGCGCTTTATATTAGCATAATGATTAAGGTTAGAATATGGAGTAAACAGTTACATCTCATGAGAACAATAAGCACATCCACAAGTAGAATCCAAGATGCACACAACCGACTGCAAACTCGAGCAACCTCCCACACATACTTCCAAAAATGGAACATATCTATATTCTGTTTAAGATGCAGGACATCTGCGCAACACAAAACTTGCCACACCACAAGGTTGTATATACTTCGGCACACCGGTCGCTAAGTTTGTCGTGCACTGCAAGTCATAGAAATTACAATTGCATTACATAAAAAATAATGTGCAAGACTATGAAATGGAAGCCGACGGTCCTGCTGATGACATAATCGCCTTAAAATTTTCAGATAATTAATTTTTTTTTACAGATAATGATCTAAATTTTAACCAAGAATTGTAAAGTGTTAAATCAATCATTTTGAAAGATTCGAAGACTTCAACATTTGGAAATTTACACTGCTAAATGGATGAAACTTTCAGCAAGAAATAACAAAGATTTGACAGAAGTGTCTGCAAGAAATAGCAAAGATTTGACAGAAGTGTAGGAAAGAAATAGCAAAGATGTGAATTTTCAGCTAGCCACAAAAAAAAAGTGTGAGATTCCTAGCTACTGACACTAAAAATTCATAATTTGAACAGTAATTTAATTGCTCCCCTCCCTGATTCAAAATGAATCAAATTAAAAAAAAAAACAATCAAATCAAAGCTATGATAGTTTAACATTTGAATCTGTAGAATGCAACCCCATAATGTAGAATGCATAAATGAATAAATATGTAGAGAAACGTAGCTCACAATCTTGCAAAAGCAGCTGCTCCCTCTCCTAATGTTGTCCTGCTATTAAATTTCAAAGGCTTGCCCTAGATTTGGGCAGAGGCCGCGAATATAAACTGGAAGCATGGTCAAAAAACAATCATTTCCCAAAATAAATTCTATATCCTGGAGGAGGATATAGAATTCTCCTCTATATTATGAGAATTATCCTCTATATATATAGAATTCTCCTCTATATTATGAGATTTAATGGAAATTTAGTGACAGATGATGTCCATATTTTATAATATTACTAACAAGGAGGTTAATGACATTTTCATTCATTAAATCTTGATTTCCTCGTTTTCATTACATAAAACTTAAAGTTTACTTTGCGTTTCAAGAATACTATTTTCGGAGTCTCTATACACAATCCTTCTCCAATTTAGATTATAATTCTATAATATATAAACAAAAACTATATATAGGTGCTACATGATTGGATTGATAATTCCAAACAATAGATTCATAATTACAACCTCAGTATAACAATTCAAGTTGCCAGACCTAAAAACATGAAATTGTATATGAACACAAATGCTTTACTGTGAAGTAATATCCAAAAATAAAATTGTGTTGTTTTTATGAGCTTGAATATTGACATACTCAAAATCAGCGTAGCCTCCTTTACAAATGAGAAGTGGTACTAGCACAACCACACATTTTTAAAAAGTGGTACTAACACAACAACATTTTTAAATTTTTAGAAAGATAAAAACAAATCATGCAAATCCAACTAGATTATTTCTTTGAACATATAAAAATATAACACATGGTTTTTCACGTTTATACTGATACCACCTTCACTTAATGAAATATCGGTATAAATTGACTATGCATGTCTTAAGACCTTCATTCCATACTTTTGCATTTAGGCCCATACAGTCTGAAAAGATGATATGCAGACATTCCAGAGACAATTGCCATATTTAGACTAACAATGAAGGTGTTGACAAGCCCCTCTCCAATTTGGTGACAAAAATTTTCGTACAAGACACAAACTTTCATCCACTGAAATTCGGTTTGACCTATTTCTGACAGGTATGCAGATTCCGCAGCTGCAGCGGCCATGGCAAGGGTAAAGTAAGACAATGTCTGTGACCAACAAATCTAGAGGTCAGCATGCCTTTCTCGTTCTCTCTGGGAACAACTTTCATAATGCATAAATTAAACTAGTAAAGCATAAAATGAAGTAACTGATCTCTTAATTTTTCCAATTAGAAACAAGTAGGGTTGAAAGTTCAAGTAATAGAAACAAGTAGGGTTGAAAGTGCAAGTAGGGATCTAGAAGGATGTTGGTAACAATGGCTTCTTTTATATATATATATATATGATCCATTTTACAGAAATAAAATGGTGTTTGGAGGCATTAAATGCTTCAATTTGGAAACCAGTTGGGGATACAAAAAACGTAAGGCACAAGAGTTGCAGATCTTTTATCATACAAACCGATATCTGTCTCTCAAGACCCAAAGTAAATCTTTGCAATATTAGAGGCAAATAAGCTCTATGTAAAACCGATAAATGGCAAGCTTTGAAGAGTACAAAAAAAACATAATGAAACAATGTTGCGGAGAACTTCTGGCTATTTTCATTCTAGAAATTTACATTAAAGAATCTTGCTGCTAAAGGCTGATTGTTTCTACAAAGTGGGAAAGAATCTCGCTACCAGAGGCCAACTGTTTTTACCAAGTGGGCTAGAGTTATGGAACTGCATTTTTTGGCAAGGGTGAAAACCTTATGAGCTTATAATTTTAAAGCTTTAGCATAGAAAGCACCTATGTAGATGCAAGAAGGGGAAGAGACAGAACCTAAGATCATTCTAGAGATGCAGTGTTCTTCCACTGAGAAGAAAGAATCCAAGGGATTTCCCGTCAGGTCGATCTTTGGCATAATAAAAACTGGAACTGAGATGATATATTTATTATTGGACTTCTAGAAGACTAAATCTAGAGATCTGATCTCTGCGTTTCAGCCTCTGCTCTAATGAAAGAGCTAACCTGCTATCAACCAAATGAAATTTTCACAAATACAGGTAATTGTCATCCTTATATTTCAAAGAAATTGAGGCCTAAACTCATAACCAAACTTGAAGACTGGGCTCATAATCAAAGGCTAAGGAGAAAACTCATTACAAGTACAACAATTTGTCTCTAGGCATCAATGAAGAGAAGACTGATCTATCATCATTAATAAATTAAATTTTAAAGACTTCAGTTATTGCCATGCTTGTTTAACTACTGGAAAACAAAGTCCGAGCTAATATTCAAGCCTATGACACTTTGAAAAAGTTGCAATCTTAATCAAATACTTGCATAGTCTTTTCAGTCAGGCCTCAGTGATGGCTAAAATATAACAACTCACTAGAACAAATAAACTAGAGTCTGTGATAACTTTACCTAATCAAGAGCTAAAATAAACCTTGCTAAAGGCTTGCTGGTCAAAGGACTTTGAGTGTATATACTCAAAACGCATCTGAGTCCTTGCATAAGAGAATAGGAAGCCACAATTCCATTTATAACAACAAGAAACCTGCATCTAGAAACAAGCGGCCACAACAAAAGGTCTAGTAACCATCTCAAAATCTCACTGCACTGAACACTTAGTGTCCCAACAATCTCTACCAACTAGATACATGAAGAGATGGTGAAATGAAGTTTCAAAATTTATGTTTATCCTTTGACTTTTTGAGGTCTAAAAAGTAAAATAAATATTAAATCCGAGAAACTGAAAGCTTTGAAATTTTCCAAACTTGAAAAATCCTACAATGTAAAACGTGTAAGATTAAAGAATTGTATTTATTTTGTAATTCAAAACTATGAAGATTTTGACGACATCTATAAAATGTTGCTGTTGATGTCATTAAAAAATTTGTCCATGGGAATACTGAAAGGACAAGGAAATAGATGGCCAGTTGTTACAATAACTCTTTGTCAGTGTCATTAAAAAATTTCTCCATGGGAATATTGAAAGGACAAGGAAATAGCTGGCCAGTTGTTACAATAACTCTTTGTCAGTGCATTGCCATAGCAGAGCTCCCTCAAGGCAGATGTTGGCGGCACTTCACATACCGAGAAATGCAGGTTTTTATGGGGCACTCAGTTTAATATCTTGATACGAAATGGATGGTTGATAGGGAATTGATACCAGATGGATGGGCATGATATAATTACTCCACCTACTCAGTTTGTACGCGGGGCTCCTATCTCAGTGCCTTGAAACCCTAAAATTTTAACGTGTATAAAAAATGACATGATGAAGACAGCTAACAGACATATATAACGGTGTCTTACTTGAAGTGTGTCTTGGGCCTCGGGTAAGGAATTCTCTTCCCCCAAAAAATAAATGAAAACCATTTTCTAATACATGCGAGTGTTACTGCTTAGGCCATTACCACTGCTTACGCCATCACACCGTCAAGTCTTGGGGCACAAAGACCCAAGCAAACGTCACCTGCAAGGGCACAAAGACCCAAACAAACGTCACCTACAAAAGACCAATAAAAATTAAATTAAATCAATATTTAAATAATTAAAAAAATAAAATTTAATCAAACTATATTAAAAACATTTAAAAACTAAAAAATTTAAATATATATATCGAATTAAATAAATAAAATAGTAATAATAAACAATTACCATAATTCAAGTTTATAACGTATATACTATAATATTTTTCATAATCTAACATCTCTATGATTACAATTCAGATAAATAAGATGTAACTACTCACCTCTAAATGTAATCATTAAAAACTATTTCTATATAAATAAATTAATAATAAAAAATAATTATTTTAATTTATATTTAGTATATAAATAAAACAATAATAATAATGAATCATTAACTTAATCTCCGTTAACGCTGATGTATCAATAACTTTTGAAAAATCACTGTTATTTAGAAAGTATAGCATGTTTCGTGAGTGGGCAAGCAAATGATTAGATGGAAGAACTAAAAGGTTTAAGGGCAAGGAAATAATGCTTGCAGTTGCATTCATTTAAGATAAAAATGCAAAGTAAAGTTAAATTTAATGTAAAAAATTGGAAAATAGTTAGAAATGTAGATTTTTTATATATAAAAGTAATCATACGTTTAAGAATTTAAATTGTATAATTTTTTAGTTATAAATTTTAATTTTTATTTAAATTTAAAATATAATAATAATAGGAGAACCATTTATAGTTGAGCAAGAATAAATTCCTTGTTATTGCTTTTGGAATGAATAATACTTACTGTAGGTTTAAAATAGGGTGGGCCAGAGACTATGGATTGATTTAACTATTAAAACACAATTAAAGATACTTAAATTAACAAGAGCCACGAGGTGGCAATGTCCCCGACATTGTCACACACTATTGCAAGAGAAGGTTCAACTTTGTTTTCAATTATTAAGTAAGCAAGTAAGTAGACTTGCTCTTCTTCATTTTTTTGATATTTATATAAATTCGAATATGATTTCTCTGCTTTTAATATAAACAAAAAAATTCATTAACATCTTTATAAAATATATAAATTTAGTGTTTTTTATTATTATAGTATACTAAATTTAAATATGAATTTTCTGCCTTTAATATAAACCAAAAAATCATTAACATCTTTATAAAATATATAAAATTAGTGTTTCTCTAAAAAACTAACTTGTCTCATACCTTACCTTCACAATTAAAGATCTACAAACTAAGAAGAAAACAATGATTAATTTAAGTTTTTTTCCTTGTCTATCATGTATCATTCTTTTTTTAAGTCTTTAAAAAAACTGAACCTATCATTCTTTTTTTAGTCTTGGCTTGGCATCATCTTCAACTACAAAATGAGCCTCGAACTAGAAAATAGGAGCCTCGTCACATGTATAATATCTACTCTTTAGGATATTTTTGTAAAGAAGTGAATTATCATAATAATATATAGTGTGAGGATAATAATTGGTCCTAGTTCCTGTTAGTGAAATCATTTTTCTTTGTTATTGATTCGAGGTTGAGGGAAGCATGTTCTGGTGCAATGGAGATGACCATCAAAATGGAAACAAATAGAAAGCCATTTAATGTCCTGCAAAATTTAGTCCAAGAATTCAATCAATATTTGACAGCGAGGAGCCATGTACCCACACTTTCCACTTGTAGTGCTTTAGTATAGGAAAGATTTAAATCGGATTTGAATTAGTGTACAAGAGTGTTTCCACCATTTACAACTGGCTTCTTGGTTTGAGTGTTAGAGTCACTCATGGTCGTTCGAAAGGCCAAATGAACATTGTGGAAGTTTTGAAATGAAATCCAGCTCAAAATTCGTCCATGAGGAATAATGAAAGGACAAAGAAATAATTTGTTAAAACCAATTATGAAAATGGGTTCATAAAGAAAATGGTACCTCAAATCCATTAATGTGTGATGCCTTGCGAAGAACAATAATGCCAAATACCACACTAAGAAAAATGTGATTAGTGCATGGTCTGCTCCTTGTCTAATCTTTTTTATTTATTTTATGTTATTAGTTTTTCGTTATTTTAAATTTAAATGTAAGATCAGTTGATAACTTATCATACATAAAGCTTACGAAAAAAGCAAATGAAACCAACTAATAATTCCAACACAAAGACCCCTTACTTTTAATAAAATAAAAGAAATTAAAGGCAACAAAGAGGATCAAACCAATTTTGTGTTTTCATGAAGTAAAATGAAAAAGAATTAGTGTTTCATGAAGTAAAATGGAAAAGAATCAAAATAAATCAAATACCGGTACTCTCCCATGCTTTTATTCCTATGTTTCTCATGTTGATGAAAAAAGTAGATTATGGCATGCAAGATTAGGTCTCTTGAATTACGGAAAAATGCAAATGATGTCTAAAATGGTATTGGTCTTACCTTCAATTTATTCCACTAAAGGTGTTTGTGAAGGCTGCATTCTTTGTAAACATAATAAGTAAAGGTTTGCTAAGGTAAATCTTGAGGTGCTAAAGAACCATTTCAACTAATTCATAGTGATATTTGTGGTCCTCTTGAAACTCCTTCTTTGTCTCATGCAATCTATTTTTCGACTTTCTATTTGAAACATAGCATGCCCAATCTCTCTTTTGCAGTTAGCATGGTTTCAACGTTTATGCAAAAGCCTCATGAAATTCATTGGAAAGCAGCAAAGAGAATTCTCATATTTTTACAGGGACATTGCATTATGGTGTTTTCTATTTTAGCAGGAATACATGTTTAGTTCTTGGTTATATGGATTCTAATAGGGTCGGGGATGCTTGAGATAGAAGGTCTACTGCAGGGTACATCTTTCATCTCGGTTCAAGAATGATTTCATGGTCCATTAAGAATTTGAGAACTCTTTATCTTTCTTTTTGTGAATTAAAGTATAAGGAAGCTAAGGAAGCAATTTGGACTTGACATGTTCTTACAGAGCTTGGATTGTTTTAGAAGTATCCTACCAATTTAATATGTGGAAAATAAAATGTAATTAATCTTTTGTACAATTTATTGTACTACTACAAGACTAAACACATTGACGTTGATATTCACTGCATTCTAGATATTGTGGGGCATGGTGTTACTCTTTTGGAGTATTGTACCATAAAAAAACAAGCATCTAATATCTTCACCAAACCCATGATAGAATCAAAGTTTATGTATCTTTGAAGTTTGTTGGGAATGCGAGAAGTTGTCATCAAGGGGGAATACTAATGTAATGCCATCTTCCTCCATATATGTGTTCTTATCCCTAGTCATAATTAAGGGTGAGTGTTGGAATGTGTAATATTAATATTACATGTGTAATGATGTCTAGTGTGATGTCATAAGATGTTATCATGTCTTATCTAGAAAAGGAAGGAATAATTGTGTCTGTCTTATGTAAAAGGAGTTACCCCACAAGTATCATGGAGTAATATTCTCCTATTACCATTGATTATATAAGGAGGTGGAAAATTATTTATCCCACATGTATTATGGGTTGTAATTATTCCATACCTATAGTTATATAATAGAGGTGAAAGAGACCCTTTTGGGTATGTTGAAAGTTATTGTGAATAGCATTGTAAAATTGTGATAAGCATATGTGGAGTGGAGATAAGTGTAAAATTTAATATTTATGAAGAATATTAAGACAATTTACCTTATTGTGGATATTTCTCCATTTGGAGTTTTACTATGTATATGTGGTCACTTTACTACTTTGATTATATAGTTCTTGTATGGATATATCGATACACTCGTAGATTCTTTCTATTGATTTACTTGTTAGTAAATATATTGTTGTATGTTTACTACATATTTATAAAAATTCTAACAAGGAGGGGGATGACATTAAGGACAAAATCTATCACTAATGAACTAACTAGAAGTAATTTATATACTTTCTCTAGGTCTAAGGGAAATTTCAACCCGATTTTCGTCTTGGAATCCTATGCTTCTCCCTAACTAGGTCATCACTCCTTTATCACTAGTCATCCAACCAAAAGTAGTTTGTAGACTTCTTATAGGTCTAATATTGGTTTTTGTTTGATCTCCCTCTCAGGTTTCTCCACTCCTTAGATACGTAATCGGTAAGTCTGCTTAGTTTTGGATCACATGGAGGTTCCACCCAAACTTTGCTTATTATCATACATGACAATGAGAAGAAGAGCACCTATTGCAATTTAAAGCATCATCAACTCAATTTTGTTTTTAGAAGTAGGAAAAAGCCTACAATAATCAAAGCTGCCTACCTAGCATCCATTGATACAAGCTCAAGACACTGATATGAAACTACATCATTGACCACCTAAAATAAATAGTTAGTGGTTTATATGGGACACACTTCTACTTGTTCCATATACCTTTAATTATTAGGTCGTTACTTTAATTTTTTATATATTAAAAACAATTTTAATTCACACCCAAAACCTAAAAATATATTATTAAAAAACATATAATAATTATTTCTAAAATATTTTTTCTCATAAAAACCAAAATTTTCAAACTAAATCACCAAAAATCATTCCCACCATTTTCCTTCTAAATTTTGTGAATGCCAAATAATTTCAGGTTAAACATATCAAGCTTCGATGGCATAAACATGGAAATATTTACAAAGCTAGGAAGTATCTCCTTTTGGCTTTAAGAGATGGTGGCCCATCCTCAACTATTTATCGATCCATAAGGTTTTCACAATATACTATGTGATAATTATAATAATTATGGGTCTTCCCCAACGATTTCATTTTTGAGTTAGATTTTTATTTTATTTTTATATTCAATTTTGGTTTAATTAATTTTTATTTGTGTATTTAAATTTATATCATTTTTTTAATAAATAAACCATAAACGTATTTGTGGTCAAATGGTAATTATTAATTATTTAAAAAACTAGCCACATATTTAGGATACTCATTTTCTCCAAATCATCTCTCTATTTTTTAATAAATAAACCATAAACGCTTTTGTGGTCAAACAATAATTATTAATTATTTAAGAATCTAGCCACATATTTGGGATGCTCATTTTCTGCAATTTATCTCTTATGAATGATTAGTTGTTTCAATAGCCCATTATTATTGGATAAATATTCATTATTTCTTTTATTATTGGTCTCATATATGTTATATACACAACCATGTAACCAAATGGCATGAGTAAATATCCATTAATTTTTATTATTTGTTTATGTATATTATATATATAACCATGTAATTAGATGGCATGAGAGTTGTATCGAATTTTATGGGTTTAATGTTTACGGAAAAATGTGTTAATGGGATTATATTTTGTTGGTATAGATGGGGCATGCTAATGGGTTTATGTTTGAGATTTGAAGGGGGTGATAAGCGTGTTTTAGGGTTAAGATGTCATCATCTTATTTTAATTTTTTTGCATTGAGAGGTACTCTAAAGTCTAGTATGAGAGAGATCTTGTAATGTTTGTTATGAGGGAGATCTTGTAACGTTTGCCAAAAATAATATTGGCAAGTATGTGAAATGTTTGTTCATAACAAAATAATAAAAAATAAAAATTTTAATTATCTTCCAAAATAAATGTCAGCCACAAAAACAACTTAATATGGGGGAGATGTTGTAATGTTCCTACCTAACAAAACAATAAAAAATAAAAAAATGTAATTATTTGCCTAAAAAAAATTCCATTAGAAAAACAACACAATATGGGGAAGATGTTTTAATGTTCCTACCTAGGAAAATAATAAAAACTAATAAATTGAATTATCCTAAAAAAAAATGTTGGCCTTGCAAGGCCTCCTAAACAACCCATGGTTTTAGGAGGGCCTTGCATATTGTTTTAAAACCATGCATGGGGGAGATGTTGTAATGTTTGTTCCTAACAAAATAAAAAATAATATAAATTATTTTTGTCAACCATAAATAATATTAAATATTAATAGTAAAAATAGTATATGTCCACCTTAAATAAAAATATGTGTCTTTTGGTTTAAATCAAATCAATGGCTATATATAGGACACACCAAAGCTGGTAGCTCCTTGAGTGCAATACTTAAGAGGTTTGCACCTCAAGAGATTTGATCCCTCTCGACGCTTGATAAAACCTAATATTTTGATCTATACCGATTTAAATACAAAGTTAAATGAAATGCTAGATGCAAGTTTTTGTTAATTTAGATAAGAATAGAGATCTTATTCCTACAACTTAGCGAAATAAAAATGCTTATAATTAATGATTCACATCTCATGAATTGTTTCCCTATACAAAAAGGGTAGTTGTGGTGCTAACTTCTTAAGGAACATAATAATGCTTCTTTTATGTTTGAAAGAAAATTTACCTACTACAATTCTTGAATGATTTGTCCGAACAAATTTTAATTTCCAACTCATGAAATCTTCTTTCCAATATGAAAATATCTTCTATTGCAAGTAAGTCGTGTCTTAATCTTGCGTTGCTAACTATGTCTTTATTAAGAAGCATATTCAATGAATAATCAGAACGAGTTTCAATTAATTATAAATAGGAAATGAGTTCTCTAGAAATATTCTTAAAACTAACATCACAACCCAACAATAACATAATTGAGCTTCATAGCATGAAGCGAAGCCACTCCTTATTGCAAGTGATGGTATTTTGATGTTGACTGGTTTAAAGAGCTTTTTTTCTTTTTCTTTTTTTTTTCTTTTTTTTCAGAGGAAAAAATACCAAACCTTGATATTCATATTGAATCAAAGGACATCATATACATTCAACCAACATAGGGCTTTCCGAGCTTTAGCAAGAACATTCTCATATGGGGATCCTACTACTTACTAAATAATCAGTGAAACATCCAAACTGCCAAGATCAGGGAAACAAAAAAGCATAAAGTCTGTCTTGGACAGAATTTCTCATCATTCCTGATATACAGGTCAGAAATTGCTGATAAAGATATCGAGAATGACCACAAAACAAACTAGTCCTGAGCAAAACAAGAACGCTGAAAGTCTCTTCAATGTTAGCTAAGAACCAATTCAAATCTACATAGATATTTGTGCCAAAATAAAAACAAGGGCTTTAAAGAGCTTATTTAATGAACAAGACCAATTTTTTTATGTAATTATAAATCATATCTCTAATGTGGGAATATATATGATGGGGGGTGTCGGTTCTGTGGACCGGTCTGGGTGGATAATGGCATGCTTGTCTGCTTTTGGTCTTTTGTCTCACTTGTTGGGTTTCTTCGTTGGTTGGTAGTTATGCCGACTTGTCTTAACTAGACAATCTGTGGGTTTGTTGTTGTCCAGACTACCCTGTCAAGTGACTGACTGTGGGGTGGATCATTGGCTTGGTTACTCTCCTACTGGTTGTGATGGGGGTGGGGTGCATTCCAACCCTCGTGAAAAGGTCACTTTTGTACCCTTTATGCCCAGTAGAGGGGTCAGACCGGGTCTGGTAGATGTTGTTACAGTGCCTTCCCCTGGGGGTACCCCAGCACAAGAATCCTTGAGCTGAGGTTCATTCCCTTCAAGGGGCCTGAGATTTATTGGTGGTAGGAAGACGACTAATATCAATTTGTTAAAGGAACTAGACATGTATGATTTCTGGGCAGAGATGTTAAGATGGATGTTGTGAAGGCCTTGGACAAGCATGCTCTGGTGGGTAAATTTGAATTCCTGAAGCTTTCTAGGGCTGAGATTTTGGAGTGCATGAGGGTGGTGTGGAAGCCCCAGCTCAAATATGTCCCTCAAGTAATTTTATTGTCTAACAAATGGATTATTTTTCAGTTCATATCAGAGGAGGATAGAATAGTGATTGAGAGTCAGTTTTGGGTTATCGGGCATGGGTCTCTTGTTCTTGAAATATGGCATGTTGGGTTTGAACCTCTACTAAGCAGCCTGCGCAAGAGACACTTATGGGTTATCCTTTTGAATTTTCCTGTGCATTGCTGGAACCTTAATGGGTTCATTGGTGTTGTGAATTCCCTTGTACGCTTTATCTTGATGGAGGATGAGAAACTTTTAGGATTCGAGAGGGTCTCTTCCAGGCTACTTGTGGATATGGAGGTGGGGGAAGTCCTACCGACAGAATTGGAGGTCTTCTGGGCCGAAGGATCTTTCATCCAACCTCTAGATTACTGGAGGTTTCCCTTCAGGTATCATGGCTGTCGGGGTATGGGCCAGTCTAAAGCTCGATGCCCTGGAAGAGCTGCAATGCCATTGGTGACTTCTGTTACTAAGGAGGACTCTTATGGGATGGAGAATGACCTTAGTTTCCCTCTCCCTCTAGATAAGGCTTCTGCTCTATCCGTTGTCGACAAGTTCGCAGACTCTGCCCCTATCCTCCTCAACGTTTTTCTCTGCGGTGGAAATTCTTGAAGCCCTGACTGTTCTAGATAATGTGGACACTAGATAGGGATTGGTTCCTTGTCGGGGGAGGGGGGGGGGTCTTCCTCTCCATCTGGGGTGTCGTTGGGAGACCATATGAACATATTATCTGCTCTTGCGGACCCGGTCCACTTGGAGCCTAGTATGAGCACATTATCAGCTGTGGTTCCTCCTATTCCCCTGTTCTTCGTTACTCATTTTCCTCCTTTGGGTTGTGAGCCTGGATCCGACTTGAACATATCTATCTCTTCCTCTCCTATTGAGGACCTCCTGAGGGGTTTAGGTCTGGGTGGTGCTCCTCTGCCGAGTCTTTGCGACCCTATTCCCTCCTACACAACTGAGGGTTGCTGCAACCCTGAGACCCTACACATTTCCTCTCTTAGGATTACCAATGTCTCGGTCATAAGGGGGTGTAGACATAAGTAGGGTTGGGATAGCTGCAAATCTACCAAGGATACTATTAGGGCTTTGGAGGGGAGAAACCCTAAAGTTGTGCCTCTTTCGGAGAGAGGTCTGCCTCTTACATCTGATCTCATTTCAAGATCCTCGCCCATCTTGAATGTTCTCAATGATATGTTCCGCACTGAATGTGAGGGGCTTATGCAATGGACCCAAAAGGGATGCATTAAAGAGGGTTATTGACTTTCAAAATGTGGACATCATTTTTCTTCAGGAAACTATGATTGAGGAGGACTGCTCCTGTGAATTTTTTCTTCGGGTCAAACCTGGTTGGAGAGTTGCAACCTTGAGCACTGATGGAATTTCAGGTGGGACTCTCGTAGCCTGGAATCCGACGGTGGCTAATTTCAAACCTTTTATTATTGTTGCTGGTATCTTGTTATCCAGGCATGTGAAAGGATATAAACATGCCATTCATATTCTCAATGTTTATGCGCCCTACAGAGAACGTAGAAGATATTGGGATGGTTTGTTGTAGGCTGGTTGCCTTCATATTCCTAATCTTATCTTGGAGGGGGACCTTAATCTCACTCTGTCCGCTTGTGAGGTTTGGGGAGCAGTTTGTTCAGTGGATGACCTTTCTGATTTTTTTATCTCTCTGTTCAATGATGTGCATCTAAATGATATCCAGCATGCGGTACGTACTCCCACTTGGTCGAATAAGTGGTGTGGGACTGGAGGGATTGCTAAGAGGCTAGACAAGTTTCTTATGTCGGATGGACTCTGTGAGGATATCTGTAAGTACAGATATTGGACTCTTGCAACTAGTTTCTTTGACCATCAGGCGATTTTTCTTCAGTTGGATTTTGACAAGGAGTTTAGGTCCTTCCCCTTCAAGTTCAACCCATCCTAGATGAGGGAGGAAGAGTTTGTCAGTTTAATAAAGGATAAGTGGCAATATTTGCTGTCAAAGGCTCCAATACATCTGAGCACCTTGAACAGACTCATCTGGATGTTGGACGATCTTAGAGGAGAGGTTGTTATTTAGGAGAGAAACAAGAAAAAATACATGGATAATGAGTTGGTGGGCATTGAAACTGAGATTATTGGTTTATCTGGGCTGAGGGATGAAGATTTCTTCTTCGAAGACAGAAAAAGGTTGCTATCCAAGATGGAAGCATCCCAGGTGAAGATTCTTTTGCACAAAGAAGAAACTATAAGACAAAAAGTCATGCTATTCTATGTTACTAGAAATGTGACCATGCTTAACGATTTTGAAGGAAAACGTCGTAGAAATGGGGACGGGACGGAAATCGCCATTTTCTACAGGCGTTCTCATTTCTGCAACTAAAAAATCAGTTTTTAAGAAACGTGCCATTTCTTTGAGTGATTTTTGCAGAAACGGTTTTTCGTTTTTGTAAAAACAATTTGATTTTTTGGTCATTTGGTGGGTGGAGTGTCCTGACCACATAAATGTTCACTCGCGTAAATTGAAAGACCATTACCTAAGGTGCACAATCGAAGGAAAATCAGCCCTAGATAACCTGGTTGTGGTGTTCCTCGTCCAGGGAAAATATCGATGGAAAATTTGAATTTGTGGAAGCAAGCTGAGTGGATGTCGGTCATGGGGTATGCACTTCTTACCCATTTCCTTGCTCCTGGTTGGCTAGGGTTTCTATTCAAATCCAAGAAGGATGCGCGGAGGATCCTGTCTAACCAGTGGTATTTGGAGAGCAGCCTTCTTACCCTCAGACCTTGGCATTAATGCTTGACACTCACCCAAATAGAACGAGGTCAGTAAGTAGGGAAAAACCAGCAGGAAGATGAGCTACAGACCTGGGCGACCTCACAGTTGGTCAAAATTATGATATTTACAATGAAAGAAGTGGAGCAACGGATTAAACAGTCCTTGCGGGTCTATTTTGCCCATTTGGAGCTCAAAAATTTAACGGGGGTGGAGCAGATCTGGGATCTCGGTTATTCGATGGGATCTCCCCAATCAATTAGACAAGTATTGGCTCAGATCAACTTCTGCGAGTAAGATGGAAAAGCTATTGTCTGGACAAACGGTGGGGGTTTGCAATTACAACCCGGGCAGACAGAAATCCCTAGAGCTCCTTTCACACTCATTGCGGGTCTATTTTGCCCCTTTGGAGCTCAACAATTTAAGAGGGGTGGAGCAGATTTGGGTGCATTGAAACGAAGAGAACTGGATGGAGTGGCTAGCCTGGAGCTCAAGCGTGAAAGCTTCAATATTACCAGGTTTTCATAAAAATGCAAGAACTTATGATTTCCTTATTTTTAATTCATGTTTCTCCAATATTCATTACTCTTCCTCTTCTTTGAGTTATGTTCCTCATTCTTCAACTCTGGACACATCCCACGGTTCCATTTTACTAATCTATCGGCGAGATGGCTTTCCTCCCCCACAAAAGCATCCCACGGTTCCATTTTACTAATCTATCAGCTAGATGGCTTTCCTCCCCCACAAAAGCATCCCCGGGACCAATGAAGCTTAAGAGACATTTTCCTCCAAAAATATAAATAAAGATAGATCCACACTTAGGATGGAAATGGTTACACTTCATTTGAAAGTCCCCACCCAAACCAGATCTTTCTTGACTTTCATTAACATACGAAAGGAATATGGTAGCAAGGGCAATGTAAGGGAGAAGTTAATAAGACAACCGTTTTGTTCATGCTCTATAATTATTAATTAGTTTGTTCTAACATTAACTTTGTTGCTAGTACCATTACTACGCTACACTTGGTGCCTTAGCTCTCACGCTATGGACTTATTACTTTTCATATTTCTCTTCATCCCTGTTTTAATACTCTGTTTCATAAATTCTTTTTGGTGGTGAAAACTTTTGCAAAGCTAACCCTAAATTTCTCATGTTTTTTTCAGTTTTTACATATTTATATATCACAATTTAAGCTTTTCACAATACAAATTTATTCTATCATTAAGACAGAGAGATTGGAATGATCAACTTCATTTTAAGAGGACATTTAATAGAAGGCCTTGAATATATTTTAGGAGCCCTTGCCATTAAAACATTTCCTTTCATTCCTTCTGTATATCCAAATATTCCAATGTTCCAATAGACTTCACAGTATGCAATAATTTCTGGTTTAGTGCAACTTTGTTATTTTTGTCAATGGGGGACAATTGTAAAAATGGAATGCTCACAGGTATTGTAGATGTATCAATCCATTTTTTTTCATTTTTAATAATATGTTTTAGCAAGTGATACTTTATGTAACAAATTTTTTTGTTTTGAATTGGACATGGATCCGGTAGGAAATTAGGGTTATACTTTTGTTACTCAATGAAATAAGATTGTTTATGACTTATCTAGAATATGTAATTATTATTGTTATAAATTTCTTAATGGCACTCTAAAGGGTGATCTAGAAGCTCTTTACCTTTAATTTTGTTGTTTTTAAACTTCGTTTCTCGTACCGTTCTCGTTTCGTTTCCCATTTCTGGTAACATAGGATCATGTCGTGCATTACTACTGCCAGCTTTGCTGTTCTTGTGAATGGCTCTCCCTCTCCTCAGTTCAAGAGTGGTCGTGGCATTCATCAAGGGTGACCGTTGTCTCCATATTTATTTATTTTATCTATTGAAGGGCTCAACAGGTTTTTTATTGAAGTCGGGACGCTTGGTAACAGAAAAGGTCTGAAGGTATCTAAAGGTCTTTGGCTCACACACGTCCTCTTTGTGGACGATGTGGTAGTCTTTGGGAAAGATTCGGTGGCGGAATGGAGGTACACTAAGGGGCTCATAAATTATTTTTGCTGCGCTTCATGTCTTGCGGTGAGTAATCAGAAATCTGCTATTGTCTTCCATTGCATTGAGTAGCCTCTGCTGGACCAAATATTGGCTTTATTCCCTTACAAACTGTCTTGTATGGTGGAAGGATTTAATTATCTTTGTTTCTTTATCAAGCCGAATGGCTACACTAAAAAGGATTGGAGGCGGGTCTTAGAAAAATTCAGTAAAAAGCTCGAATGTTGGCAATCCCGCTGGCTCTCTTTAGGCTGTCGACTAACGTTTGTATTATCTGTTCTTCAAATCCTTCCTGTATATTGGTTTTCGGTGATACTTTTTCCAGCCGGGGTTATTTCTCAAATTCGACGTATAATTTTTAATTATCTCTGGAGTGGCAATTCACAATTGGTAAAATTTCACCTGGCGAGTAGGGATATGCTCTCCAAGCCGCGCTCCTTTGGCGGATGGGGAATTAAGGATCTTGGCCTCTTTAATATTGCGTTATGTGCCAAGAGCATGTGAAGGGGTATGTTCGAAGTTGGACTTTGGGGTAAGGCTCTCAGGAATAAATATATGCAGAGGATTACAGTCACTTGCTGGCTCAGAATCGACAACTTCAAGTCGGGCCCAGGTTCTCTGATCTGGAGGAGTATTCTCAGCACTATGTTGTTCATCCTTCCAAATCTCTGTTGGGAGGTGGGCAGTGGTGCTCAGATCTTTATCGACATCGACCCATTCATGGCTATGGGATATAAGTTCCTCTTATCAGCTTCGTTAATGATTTCTCTCAATCAGAGAAATATTTAGTGAATAAAACAATCCTTCATTCCTCGAGATGCTCACTTGCCGGGCTGGCTGTCTTCTGCGGACCTTAACGTCTGCGAGGAGCTGGAAATTGAATGAGGACGTTTTCAAACACTTGACTTCCGCAGGAATCTTCTTAACAACGAAGAATGAGGACACGCTGGTTTGGGAGCTGAATAAGGATTCGGGCAAGGTATCTGCAAAACTCATGTATCATTTTTTGGCGAATCGCTTCCTTGCTCGTGATGCATATGGTATTCCCCACATGATCTGGGCAGGGAGTTTTCCATTAAAATTAAAATGTTTCGCATGGATTTGCATTAACCAGAATATTTTGACCCAGGACTCATTACAGAAGCTCGGATTTATTGGTCTCGGTTGGTGTTGTCTCTGTCGGGCTGACAAGGAGATAACTATTCACATTTTTGGGACTTGTCCTCTGGTCTTGGTTGGGTGTGCAGCTTGCTCAACCGGCTAATTGGGACACTCTTTGTCTGTTTTCCAACTTTCAACATTGGATGAAGGTTGCTGATCTGAATATTGACATCATCCTGTCAGTCATCTGGTCTATCTGGAAAGAGTGAAATTTGTGTATTTTTCAGTCATCTGGTCTATCTGGAAAGAGTGAAATTTGTGTATTTTTCAGGAAATTCCAGTTGATTCGATCCGAGTAGGATCAAATGCTCTTAGTTGGTTGAATACCTTCGGTTCATTGAACAGGAAGGTTCTCTGTAGAATCATAAAATCCCTAAGGGTGGATCTGGATGGGTAACTGGTTTTTTTGATGGTGCTCAGAGGAATGGTATTTGCGGGGCAAGTATGGTGTTAAGAATCAGAAATAACTCTTCATACAGACTGAAGCTGGGGTTGGTTGTGGTACTAATACTAAGGCTGAGCTTGTGGATCTCTGGGACCTTCTCTATTTTTCCTGGAAAATGGATTTGTTCCCTATCATGATTTTTGGGGATTCCAAAGCAATTATAGATTGAGCAAAGAACAAGCACAATTTGGATTTTCAGCATTGGGCCAACTGGACTAGAAACATCATCAACAACTTTCATTCGATTTCTTTCACCCATGTCTTTAGAGAGCTGAATACAGAGGCCTACCATTTGTCCAAACTCGCCCTTAAGGAAGAATCGAGGAAGATTGTTTGGGAATTGTTCCAGGAGGGAAATAACACAGAGCATGGCATCTTGAGCATTGGTTAAATTTCTGTTTACTATTAGTCTCAAGATCAACTTCTAGTTTTCTAGTTATAAGTAAATTAGTTCCTTATTTGATCTTATAATTTTATTGATGATTGAGGGCAAACATATGAAAGAAAAGGACAAGTGTTTCTTGAATGGAGCTTGGTCCATATGTATTCAATATCTGGTTAAGATTACTTATAACTATTACACAACTTTCATTATAAATAAAGTTGTCTTTTGGTGTGAAAGAAAATACATAAATTAAGCGGCCATTGTTTCATTGAAATGTTCATATCTTTTAGCTAACTAAACAATAACCTTATTAATAATACTTTTTATATTGATGACATGTATACAAGAAACTTGTGGAAAAGATATTGGATCCCTTATGTATAAGCCAATAAGCATTTATCTTGAGATTCTATCTAAGTTCTAGAAGTGTTGTTTAGATTCATTCTATCTCACTTCTGAAAGTGTTGTTATTTTGGCATTGTTATTTTGGCATAGGGGAGGCACTTTATTCATGTTACTTGTAGGGATATACAAGGTTACAAACTTCAACATAAATACATTAATCTATGGGTGAGATACCTTTCTTTACATTTGAGGAGAGTTCATGTTAAGAGACGAATTATTTTAGCCCCACTATATATTGTGTTTGTGTATCTTCAATTCGTAGCATGTGGTACTAAGATTTGGTTCTAAATTTACATTATTATTTATTCTATGGGTTGGTTGACAAAAAATATGTTGAAATAGATATAAAAAATATTTCAAATAATTTTATACTGCAAGTTTAATAAGAATAAGATGGATGTTTCGATTCATCTTGACATTAAAAATTAATTTATTTATTATGATCATATTTTTATTTTATTTTGGAGGAACTTAGGAAAGTAGCTTTGCTTGGGGCCTAAGAACGACAACAAATAATAAAGCAGAATTTTATTTTCTATTTCAAGATGTTAAAATGGCAATCAATCCCACTAGCGGCCTTGTTAGTTTTGGAGACTCGATGATAATTATACAACATCTTAGGAAAAAAGCTTCCATTTTAGATGTAAAACTTGCAAGCATCATTTCCAAAATATAGAGAGAAATACAGGCTTTTAAAGATATGCAATTCTACCACATTCTCATATCCTTGAACCTAGAAGGAAATCACCTTGGAAACAAGGCCTCTAGGATTTGAAGGAATTTTTTTTAATAAACATGGTTGGGTAATGGGCTTTCACCCCATTCCCTAATGTTTCAAACTTGCTCATCCATGATTATGATTATGATGGATAGGACACATAACTTAATATTTATTCACTACATTAAGTGAAGGGACAATGCTTTCAAGCATGATCATACCTCACACACTTTATTTCTTTGGCTACTCTAGGTTTATGAAATTATAAGGAAGAGAAGGAGGCTCACATATGGAATTATTTCTTTGACATTAAAGCTTGGTATCAGGTGGATCTCCAGGCCTAGTTTATTTGGACATTATTAAATTTTGTTTAGACGCTTGGTGCTTTGATTGTTTAGATTAGCTTGGGATGGTCAAGGCATATTCTTCCAATAGTTGCTCAAATCCAAATTGGGGAGAAAATTCATGACAATAGTATAAGGTAAGTTGGTATTATTCTCTTAACCCTATTGAAATATCGCCTTGAATGTGATATTTAGTTGAAGAACATAGTTGAGGTCATTTTATCTAATCTTAATTACTCCTATAGGATTATTTCATATTTTGTGACTATGTTATGATAGAGTATCACGAGATAGTTGAAGTATTGAGCAATAGGTTCTAGAATTTCTCTTGTGAATTATTGGGTTGGGATCTTAGAGGAAACTCCCAGGAGGTCGTTTCATGTTGGGGTAATACAAGCTATAAGAATGGACTGAATAGTTGGTTCTTCTCCCTACATTTAGAAGGATAACTTCACCAGTTTGTATGCATTCTGAGCCCAATAAGTAAAGAACAATTGGGAATCTTATTCAAAACCTTTGAAAATATTATTTTTGTTCATTGGGGATTTAGACCTAAAAATAAATTGAACCTAATAGGAGGCAATATGGACAATCGTACACAAAATTGTTAGAGGGAAATCTAGGAGATTAGAAGTTTTCTTATTAGACATGTAGATTTAATTAATGGTAACAAAACCTTTATAATTTTAGTGATCACAAATAATTATGAGCTCAAGCATCAATAAACATCCCAACATACCATAATGATGGATATTCTAGTAAAACAAAAAAGATAAATTTAGGATTTGGAAGAAGATTGTGGTAAGATGAAGAAAATGGTCCTCTCACTTAAGAATGATTCATGTTCTTTAATAGCTAATATGAATAATGTATTTGTCTCAATCCTCATAGAATGCAAAGAAGACAAAATTATTCATCATCTTTAGGACATCATGGAGATAAAAAAGCAAGCCTTGTTTCCCTTGAACCAAGCCAAGATAATGCCATGAGAAAGTGTGTTTATTTTTAATTCAATATTAACCATTTTTTGTTAGTATGGTTTGTTGCTTGGCACCTTTTTCAAAGTATAATGACTAGTTGTAATAGAACTAGATATATAAGAATAAGATGCATAATATGTTGGCCTTAACATACTGCAAATTTTGAGTAGAACCTCATCAACTTCGATATTTATATATTGTAGTAAAGTGATGTTTAATTTCACTACAACATCTTATATATATATATATATATATATATATATATATATATAAAAGCAAATCAACAACGATATTGTAAAAATTATTTGTATCTTATATTATAAAAATACTAAATGATTTCAATGGACATTAATCATCATCATACAAATAATATAAACAAAATATTTAGTTTTCAATACAAATTCATTTTAACCTTTTATATTCATCTTAACGTTCTATTCCCTCTATTGATATGGATAATAGAGAAGTGATGTATTTTTAACCTGAAAATAAAGCTTAAAAGTTTAAAGTTTATTTTTAAATATTGGATAAGACCAAATTTGTGTTAATTAATTTATTATTTTATATTAAATTGGAAAAGTGATTTATTTTGAACTAGTTTAAAATTTTGTGTTTTTTTTAATATTAAATTAGATTGAATTTGTATTATTTTATTTTTTTATAAATTACAATTTAAGATATAAAAAAATATTAAAATGAATAATTAATAAATTTTTAGTTTGGATTTTTTTTTCATATATATATATAATTAGAATTTATTTCAAATTGTTAAATGTATGATTAAATATTGACTTATTTTCCATTTATTTAAAGTACAAGTATCTTTATTATCCAACCAGATCTAGATATTTTTTAATTTTTAATTTGATCATTTTTAACATTTCTTATGTTTACATAATTGTTATGTTTACATTTTTAATTTGATCATTTTTAACATTTCTTATGTTTACATAATTTGATCATTTTTAACATTTCTTATGTTTACATAATTGTTTACATTTCTTATGTTTAAGAAAAAACAAACATATTTGAAAAAGTTAAATTTTTATTCAATTCTTAAAAACATGTTTGCACATTAATTACCATTTTATGATTTTTTTTTTTTAACCAAAGACACCGTATTAAATTAGTTGGCTGCAATTCGTTTTCCATTGTTTTTATATCAGGTCTTTCTGTTTTTTAAATAATATGGTAGAATAAAAATAATCGAAAAGGAACTAGGTAGAAAAGCCACTAGAAATTTAGGTGTTTGACATAGCTTCACAAGTCAACGTGTCAAAAGCAAATTTCCTCGATGCACCTAAGAGTTTTGAGGGTTTTTGAAACAACCAAGAACGTTGAAAAATCCCAAAACAACCTTTAACTATGCCATTTATGGATTTTTTGCTTAGCTAGATTCTGACAAAAATGAATTTTTTCATATATAATGTCGTATCCTTGTTACAACTCTACATCTAATCACCAAAACTAGATGTTAGATGGATATTTTAATATTCCATATTTATTAATAAATACATCTATGCATTGACTCAATACATAGGTTAATTATCTGCTTATAAAACATGGATGCAACAACTAGACTCTTTTTGATGCTTTATAACCTTCCCCTCATAAAGATGAGGTTGAAAATTACATTTTATATTTTATATGGATCCATGCAAAAGACAAATTCATTAATAATGATATTGATGTTAATTCTCCATTTAATAAAACAAAAATGCAACAATCAAACTTTTTTTTATGCTTTCTAAGAATCTCCCCTATGGAACCTCCATTTTATCTCTTAAATGGATTCATGTACATGCACATTCTGTTACTAATAATGTTGGTTCCAAAACGCAACCAACAATATTATACATAATAGAAATATAAAACAGTAAAGAAAATCATAACATCATGCACATCTAGACACCATGATTTATCCTGGAAACCCCTTAACCGCTTAAAACCAACATAAGATCTTCGTTATGCCTAGTGGTCAAATATGACCTAGGCATGGTTGAGTGTGAATCTATCGCCACATACTTCCTCAAACATCAGTTAGAGTTTTAGACATTATAAAATGGATTTCGACCAACCTCTTGATGGGATTCGAAACAAGAATACCATGGGTGGTTTTCCCAATACCATGGGTCCATAATAGAAATAATTGAAGTCTGTTAACTTACTCTATGACCAAGTTAAGATTAACCCAACATTTCCCCCCTTAAACTTGACTTGGGAATGATAACCTGCCTCCCCTCAAGTTGATCAACATAGAATATTACATTCTTCCCTGCCCTTCAAATTTAACATAGGGGTATGTTTTCTTTTACTAGTCTTATAGCCATATTCCCATTACAGTGATCACAACTCTGTTAATGTAACTGCACTTTACAAAAATATCTACATGAGCATCTACCTACTCATACAATAATAACAAAGTACTATTGAATCGAGTACTCAATTTCTACTGCAATCAACTACCTAGTTGACATGTATGCACAATCGACTACAAAATTCACTGTATGTTCTGGTCAATATATCTATGCAGTTGACTATAGAGTTTATCGTCTGATCTAGTCGATCTCTTTGCATAGTCAACTATAGACTCCACTTTCTTCTCCATTTGATTTCTTTTCACAATTGACTAATGACTCCACCATCTGTTCTAGTCAATTTCTCTGCACAGTTGACTACAAACTACATCATCTTCTCCAGTTGATATGTCTTCATGTTGCTCTAATTTATTTCTTAGGTATTACTAGCACATCCTCATCAATCATGTTTGCATCTACATCAAGAATCATAACAATTTCTAATAGAGTCTGACCTTCAGCAACATAGGTATCCCATAATAAATTTGTTGCGTAGTTGATCAGTTAACCAGTCGACTACTCAATCAATCTTAACCATGACTACTCAGTTAACCTAAGCTTGTCGACCTTTCGTGACTCCTCAATTGATATTGACCTCGATTTTCTTATTATTAACCTTAGTCAATTTTCAATAATCAGTCAACCCCATTGACCATATCCTTAGTCGACCTAGTAGATCAGTTGACCATATGCTCAGTCGACCTAGTTGACTAGTCGACCATTTTATTGGTGAGTTGTTGACCACCAGTTGATTTACATTCCTGTCGACCCATAGTTGATTTGCTAACTCTTATTGTGATAGACCACGACTCTTCTCCATCGACTACATTGAGTCGACCATCCACGACTCTTGTCAACTTCGACTAGTTTAACCACATATCTCTCCCTTTATATTTGAGCCTTTTTAGCATGATCATTCATATCATGGTTCACTTCTTTCAGTTTCCTTCTTCAAGCCACATTTCAATGGATGAAAACAAAACGTAGACAAAAAATGGACCAATATTTTTCTCGAGGGATCTTACCCATGAACCCTTGCAAATATTTAGGCCATTTGGGGGGTTAGTCGCCCCCCGTGAACCCCATTCTGCTCAATCCGACCAATTAGCCTTAGATTTGGAACTTTCCTTAGAGAAACGAGAATGCCCATAAACATTCATGCTCTGATCTATTAGTGGGACATTGATTTATATATCCGCAATCCATGTTTCTTTTTCAAATCTTAGATCTGACACTTCTGTTGCTTCTCAAGTCAACCCATCATGAAAATTTAGGCAACTGAAAAAAATTTCTTCAACCGATCTCGCATAACAACGAATCAATGTAAATTTTACCATGTAGATCCATGTAACTTGAACTTCATCAAACAACTCTTGTTGGAGACTGAATGTCTACCAAGATTTGATACCAAATATTGGTTCTAGGACACGTCACACATTATTACACACATCATAAATATAGAACAATAAAATAAATCTTAACATCTTGCACATGTAGACGCCATGATTTGTCTTGGAAACCCCTTAGTTGGTGTTGCAGTTGCAACCTGTTTCCCAAATTTCAAAAAATTTTGGACCCTCCTTTTGATTTTATTTAGCCCAAGTTTGTTTAATATTTTTAAACCTTTCCTGGAAGTCCATTTTTCTCCGCTTGAGAAGTTGATTGTCAGAAGCTCAGTCAATTATTTTTTGTCACTCTTTCGTGGGTCGAATGATCTAATACTATCGTTATTTTTTGCCGACACCGTGGAAACCGTGAAGTCTTAGTTTTATTTGAACTCTTAATTTTGATTTGTTTTTGATGAATTTTCGCTGTTGGAATTTTATTAAAATTTGAATCGGGGCATTAGTCCTCTGTGCCGCCGATGGAAAGTCATGTTTTTCGCTGATGAGCTTTTATCTCCTTTGTTTATTTTTCAAAAAACTTAACTTTTTGACTTTTGGCGTTTTTGTTTTATCAACGGTTGGAGTTTTAGTCTTTAACGACGCCGTGGTTTCAGAGGCCTTATTGTTTGTCTCATTGACACTGCGGAGTATTTTGCGTCTCGAGGTTTCGATGAGTTAGTCATTAGTTGCTTTGATCGTTGACGATTTTCTATTGTCGAAGAAGCCATAGTCAATCCGTCTCCCATTGTTGTGGCTGCGTAGTACACTATCCCGTTGATGCATTAGTCCTTCTGCTTGTCGATGCCGACCTTTAGCACTTAGTGGTTCTGATCGCTGACAATTTTGTGATTCGGAAGTTGTAGTTGGTCTGTCTTCAGCCATTGCGGCTTTTTAGCTCTTATCTTTACCGATGCCGTGGTTTTATTGTTTTAACTTTCTGTTCTTTCTTTGCGCTATCGGAAGGGTTTTTTACTTTTGATTGGAGGGCTAGTCCTTTGCGTTGCTGACACGGTGGCAGCGTTGAGCTCTAACTGGCCGATACTTAGTCATTAAAGCTTCCGATCGCCAATGATTTTTGTGGTCCACAGAACTCACAGTCAATTGGTTATCCACTGTTGCGGTTGCGTAGTGAACTTTTCTGCCGATGCATTATGGTTAGTCCTTCCTCACGCCGATGCCGACCTTTAGTCCTTAGTTTTTTCAATCACCGATGTTTTCTATTGCTACGGAACCCTTAGTCCATATGTCTTCCGCTGTTGCGGATCCTTAGTGAACTAATTGTCCGATGCTATAGTAGTTTCGACTACCGATAGGGTTTTTCCCGCTTTTTTTGTGAGCTTTTACCATATTTCATGGGCAACGAATGTTTTTGTTTTTGGTCAAGTTAGGGATTTCGCGATGAGAACACAGTACAGGGCCTCACATTCAATGATTAGTTTTATTGATAGTGTGTTTATGTTTTATTGAAAAATCTAGATGATCTTGAATGCAGTCCGGATTAATGATGAGTTTTTCTTTTTAACTGCAGATGGACTTAGAGGATTTTTTAGACCCAGTTTGGTGATTGCTGCTGCAAAGAAGACGTATATAAAAGACAAAGCAGAAGAAAGGAGGCAGTAAGGAAGAAAGAGAGAAAATGAAGAAGCAGAGATGAAGAAAAAGAAGAAGAAAGTAAGGGTCTGGGATCTCAACAGATCGATAGCAGCAAAGGCCCAGGCTTAGGAAAAGTTCATTAGCAACCAAGCTGATCTCTCTTTATAAAAGTGCTATTAAATTTTAATTTAATGTAACGTATTGTACAACACTCACTAAAAGACAAAATTGTGAGATTAAACAGTTGGGGGGGATCCCAAAGGTCACAAGGGGCAACCCAAAGGTTTTGCTATTTTGTATAAATATAGGAGAGTTAGATGTAATAAGGAACTTTTTCCTAGATAGATTTGTGAGAGTATGTTGTAAGAAGAACTATTTCCTTTTGCAATAAAGAATTACAAGTTTCCTGTTGGAGAAAGCTTGGTGGAAGATTTCAAATGTTGTGCTATGGATTTGTTGAATGTGAACTATTTCATTTTCAGCTTGCATCCATTAACTGTGAGATCGTTCTAACTCTTTGAACCTATGTTCTTGTTATGAATGCACTCTAGTTTATTCTATGAAATTTCCACTGTGAGTAATGAAGGATTTTCATAAACAATGAGCTATCTTGTTGTTCATATATCTATTAATGTTCATGTGTTTTGAAATAAGTAACAACTATCTGTGATTTTTCTTAATGCATGTGCAGAAATACATTACTCATTGATAAATGATAATCTTGCTCCCTAGGGATAGGTTAGATAGTTAGTTTTAGTTTCTTGCTATGTATGCTTTAGATGCGAGAGAGTTAATACGAGAGGTAAGAACCTGCACATCACATTGTGACCACTCCTCGTATTCTCTATCAATCTACATTCGTCGATAGGCACTTGCACATCATACTTAAATTCAAAAAACTAAAATATACATGGTGGACCAGGCCGTAACCGGTAAAACCTTTTTTTTTTATTACTTGACCTACGGTAGTCAGACCGTAAACCGAACGGATTCTGCATACTAGACAATAATGGGATAGTTGGAAACGTTTACTGGGGAGAATCCCTAGTTGTTGTTACCTGTGATTTTCCAGGCCTCAACAGTTTTTGGCACTTGAAGGAGGGCCGCCAGTGCATGGCTGGATAAGGAAACCCATTTCCTCGAAATTATTCCACCGGTAACAGTTCTGAGAGCAGTTTGTTTCCCAATCCAAGGGTAAAGAGCATCTGTATTCTGTTGATAATGAATTAGTCAATGATCTGAGAAGATTTACTAGGGCATATGCGAAGAAGATTGGATGATTACTAATTATCCCTGCCTTACCCATAAGAGAATATTAGAAGAAAGACCACCTTATATTGGAAGATGCAGTGTTGGTTGGAGATTTTGAAGAACTGGTAGAAACAACCTTACAGGAATTTGTTCAACCTCTGAATCAGTTGGGCCCAGATACACCTTACTGTTCACCTGTTCATACCCCTGTTCATTCACCACCTCACTCTCCACTTAAAATCATGGCAAATGTAAACGCAAATCAGCCACCCAACCCACCAAATCCACCACTTGCTTGGAGGGCTAGGTCACCATTAAACCTGGCGCCCCCTTTGCATGATTTGCCTCAAGTTTTTGAGAAAATTTTGCCTAATTTTGACCCAAGTGAAAAGATTTTGGTAGATGTTCATTTGCAAAGCTTTTACTTGGCTATGGAAGGACTATAGGCTGGAGAACATGAAGATGTAGTCTGTAGATTGTTCCCACATACGTTGAAAGGAGCAGCAGCCTCATGGTATTTTGCTCTGCCTGCAAATTCAATCACAGACTGGGACACATTTGAAAGAATATTTAGAAGCAAATATGCAGTCCAGAAAACTCATGCAGCCCTAATGAAAGGGTTATGCACTTTAAAGAAAGAAAGAAAAGAAAAAGTGCATAATTTCACTCAAAGATTTGCTGCTTATATAAAGAATTTTTCTGCAACTGATAAACCATCTGATAAAGTTCTGATTGAATACTATACTTCAGCTCTAGGGCCTGAATTGGCCATGTTTTCCAAGATGTCAGTCAAGACTACATTGTCAGAAACTTATGAAGAAGCTGAAAAAGAGAGCATAGAATATTATCCTAAGCAGTGGGGAGAAAATTTTTTTGGTAAAAAAGCTTTCTTACTTACTAAGCCTAAGGATGAGCAATCACATGACTTTGAAGGAATGTTGAAAATGATGCAGAAGCTATCTAACAGAGTGATAGATTTGGAAAAAGAAAAGGAGGCTCATAAAGCATACAAGCCTTACTATAAAGAGAGAGAAGACAACAATCAATTTAAACCTCCTCCACACAGTCCTGCATCAATGAATTTAATTGAGGTAGGTATGGATAATTTTTGCACCTTTCATCAGCAGCCTCATTCTGAAAAAAATTGCCCTCAATGGATCAATTCGATGACATTAGTAATGAATCAGCTATTGGACTCTAAATTAATAGAAGATGATGAGCAGGAAGAAAAAAATAATCAACCCATAGAAAAACGAGAAGAGGATGCTTTGGTTTTATGGGATTGTGTCTCACTTTTTGATACAGAAAAGGAAGGTTCATGGAAACAGGAAGAAACATTAGAAACAAATGTGACAACAAGAAGTCAAGGTTTGTTAAATAAAGACAATTCCATACTCCCGAAAATTAAGAGACTTCAAGAGAATGTAAAGAAAATTCAGAAGAACAACATAGATGATAAAATACCTGAATTTACCATTACCAGTCAAGATCCGAAACAAGTCAACATGCTTGTTAAGCCTATTGAAGACAAAATTGCTAATGTCAAGGAAAATCTCAAAGCACCTGAAATGGGGTACGATATTGTGGAGGACATTAAAAGGGCTAAGGCAAATATTTCATTATTTGAAATGTGTAATGTACCTCAACAGAAAGAAAAATTGTTAAAATCACTGGAAGTACCAGAGGAAAAGCTTCCCACTGACAACCAACTTGAAGAAGAAGAAATTGGTGAAGCAAGTGTGGGAGGTAAGTCTAAATACAAAACCCCATCATTTCTCCTAACTTTTGAAATTTTCAACCATAACGTGCATAACTGCTTAGTAGAATCAGGGGCATCAGTCAATGTTATGCCACTTTCAGTTTGCAAGAAGATAAATGGACAACCTAAACCATCTACCTGGCAGGTTATTCAGTTAGAATAACAACTGTGAAGGTTATTGGGGAAATGGATGATGTTTTGATTCGATTATCTTCAAATGAAAAGGTATGTCAGTTCATCGATATTGTAGTAGTAAACATACCTGAGGCTTATGGACTTGTTTTGAGTTGGGATTGGTCAGCAAAGCTAAATGGATATTTTTCATCAGATTGGTCACATCTGTGGTTGCCTTATAAAGGAAGTCCCAATCAAATAAAAGTATTAAGAGAGCCCCACGTGAAGCACAATGTTACTCAATTGGAAGAAAAAAATGAACCAGTGAATTCTATGTTGGGAAATTATCTAATTGAGCTAGAACCGGGAAATTACCAAGCTGAAGAAACCAACAACATATCTGACACCCAGCCCGATCTCCTTCGATTTTCACGGGCTGATGAGATTGATTGTAAAATAGTAGATATAGTTTTTAATTCAAGACCAATAGAATTAGATAATGGGTAGGCCTTTTTCAATTTGCAGTCAAGCCTAGCCCCTCAACTTACAAGTTGCCAGATTTATAGGGGTGGGAAGAGAACTGACCAGTTAGTGGTTTAGTTCTCAAACTTTATTTTTCTTGGTTTTTATTTCTTGATTATCTTGTACATAAATAAACTGATTTGGTTGTTTATTTTTTATTTATTTTATTTCTGTTTGTTTTTAGTCAGATTTTGATTGATTTCAATAAAAGAAGCAAACTTTTGGTTGCATGGAGAACATCAAAATTCTGGATTAACTAAAATCCTTGATTATAAGACTGTGTATTATTGATTTATCTGAAATAATTCTTCTAGTTTAGCAGTTTTCCTAAATGGCTATGAACACATTGAAGTCCTACTTAATCCTTGTAAAATAACTTAGGATCAAAAGGTCTGGAATACTATTTCGGGGCTCCATCCATCTCATATTTAAAAATGTCTTAGGGGGTGACAACAAAAGACCCATGGAAAGGAAGCAGGGTAAACAATATATTATATATAAATGATCCCATGCCACGAATTGAAAGCCAAAAGGAAAATAAGAGTAAAAAAACTCCTAAGAAAGCAATATGTATCAAAACAAAGTACTGAACCATATGAGTACAAAGTTGCCAAAGTTCTTCTCTGTTCGTGAGCTGAAAATAAAATACATCTCTCACACAAAAGGACACTATGGATAGAGGAGACTGAATAAAAATTCAGAAAGAAAGGCATGTAGGAGAACTCAAAAAGGACAAAAAAGTCCAAAAGCACAAAAGTACAAAATGGCATGGGAATGAGGAACAAACAAATATTTCTGTTTACCATATGTTACAATCCTGTGGTGTCCAAGCTGGGAGCTACCTGAAGACAGAGGTAAAAAATGAAACTCATATTCCTGGCCTTAAAAGAGTTATCTAGACTTTTAGATCTTGGTTCCCATTATTCTTAAATTGGACTATCATCAATGATTAAAGTACATATTTTCCATTTGAGAAATCCAGACATCTAGAAGAATTCAACATGTTGTTTTTATTGTCAAACAGTTTGTTACTTAAGGAAGAAATTGTCTAGAGATCTGGGTTCACCAAGTAGTCGCCAACAGGTGGCCAATTGTTGCAGTTGCAACCTGTTTCCCAAATTTCAAAAAAATTTGGACCCTCCTTTTGATTTTATCTAGCCCAAGTTTGTTTAATCTTTTTAAACCTTTCCTGGAAGTCCATTTTTTTCCGCTTGAGAAGTTGATTATCGGAAGCTCAGTCAATTATTTTTTGTCGCTATTTCGGGGTCGAATGATCTAATACTATCGTTATTTGTTGCCAACACCGTGGAAACTGTGAAATCTTAGTTTTATTTGAACTCTTAACTTTGATTTGTTTTCGATGAATTTTCGCTGTCGGAAGTTTATTAAAGTTTGAATCTGGGCATTAGTCCTCTGTGCCACCGATGGAAATTCCTGTTTTTCGACGATGAGATTTTATCTCCTTTGTTTATTTTTCAAAAAACTTTACTTTTTGACTTTCGGTTTTTTTGTTTTATCAGCGAGTGGAGTTTTAGTCTTTAACGACGCCGCTGTTTTGGAGGCCTTGTTGTTTGTCTCGCCGACACTAAGGAATATTTTGCATCTCGAGGTTCCAATGAGTTAGTAATTAGTTGCTCTGATCGCTGACGATTTTCTATTGTCGCGAAATCCATAGTCAGTCTGTCTCCCTCCGTTGCGGCTATGTGGTACACTATCCCACCGATGCATTAGTCCTTCCGCTCGTCGATGCTGACCTTTAGCACTTAGCGGTTCCGATCGCCGACAGTTTTGTGATTCGGAAGCCGTAGTTGGTCTGTCTTCTGCCATTGTGGCTTTTTAGCTCTTATCTTTACCGATGCCGTGGTTTTATTGTTTTAAGTTTCCATTTTTTCTTTGCGCTATCAGAAGTGTTTTTTACTTTTGATCGGAGGGCTAGTTCTTTGCGTTGCCGACATGGCAGCACCGTTGAGCTCTAACTCACCAATACTTCGTCATTAAAGCTTCCGATCGTCGATGATTTTTGTGATCCACATAACTCACAGTCAATTGGTTATCCGCTGTTGCGACTGCGTAGTGAACTTTTCTGCCGATGCATTATGGTTAGTCCTTCCTCTCACCGATGCCGACCTTTAGTCCTTAGTTTTTCCGATCGCCGATGTTTTATATTGCTGCGGAACCCTTAGTCCATATGTCTTCTGCTGTTGCGGCTGCTTAGCGAACTAATTGTCTGATTCTATAGTAGTTTCGACTGCCGACAGGGTTTTTCCCACCGTTTTTGTGAGCTTTTACCATATTTCATGGGTGACAAAGGTTTCTGTTTTTGGTCAAGTTAGGGATTTCGCGACGAGAACACAGTATAGGGCCTCACATTCGATGATTAGTTTTATTGATAGTGTGTTTATGTTTTATTGAAAAAGCTAGATGATCTTGAATGCATCCCGGATTAATGATGAGTTTTTCGTTTTAACTGCAGACAGACTTAGATGATTTTTTAGACCCAGTTTGGTGATTGTTGCTGTAAAGAAGACATATATAAAAGACAAAGCAGAAGAAAGGAGGCAGCAAGGAAGAAAGAGAAAGAAAATGAAGAAGCAGAGATGAAGAAAGAGAAGAAGAAAGTAAGGGTCTGAGATCTCAACAAATCGATAGCAGCAGAGGCCCAGGCTTGGGAAAAGTTCATCAGCAACCAAGCTAGTCTCTCTTTATAAAAGTGCTATTAAATTTTAATTTAATGTAACATATTGTACAACACTCACTAAAAGACAAAATTGTGAGATTAAACGGTTGGGGGAAGCCCAAAGGTCACAAGGGGCAACCTAAAGGTTTTGTTGTTTTGTATAAATATAGGAGAGTTAGATGTAATAAGGGACTTTTTCCTAGATAGATTTGTGAGAGTATGTTGTAAGAAGAACTATTTCCTTTTGCAATAAAGAATTACAAGTTTCATGTTGGAGAAAGCTTGGTGGAAGATTTCAAATGATGTGCTATGGATTTGTTGAATATGAACTATTTCGTTTTCATCTTGCATCCATTAACTATGAGATCGTTCTAACTCTTTGAACCTATGTTCTTGTTATGAATGCACTCTAGTTTATTCTATGAAATTTCCACTGTGAGTAATGAAGGCTTTTCATAAACAATGAGCTATCTTGTTGTTCATATATCTATTAATGTTCATGTGTTTTGAAATAAGTAACAGCTATCTGTGATTTTTCTTATTGCATGCGTAGAAATACATTACTCATTGATAAATGATAATCTTGCTCCCTAGGGATAGGTTAGATAGTTAGTTTTAGTTTCTTGTTGTGTGTGGTTTAGATGCGAGAGAGTTAAGATGAGAGGTAAGAACCTGCGCATCACATTGTGACCGCTCCTCGTATTCTCTATCAATATGCATTCGTCGATAGGCACTTGCACATCATACTTAAATTCAAAAAACTAAAATATACACGGTGGACCGGGTCGTAACTGGTAAAACCTTTATTGTGTTACTTGACCTATGGTAGCCGGACCGTAAACCAGACAAATTCTCCATACTAAACAGTAACGGGCTAGTTGGGAACGTTTACTGGAGAGAATCCCTAGTTGTTGTTACTTGCAATTTTCGAGGCCTCAACAACTGGGTAAAACTAGTAGAAGATCTTCATTATGCCCCTTAGTCAAATCCAACTAAGGCATGTTTGAGTTTGGCTCTACCGCTATGCTACAGATACCTTTGATCATCAATACAATTTCCAGACATTATACGATGGAGTTTGACTAGCCTCTTTATAAGTTCAAACCACAAAAATACCGTAAGTAGTTCTCCATTACCATAAATTCATAACAACAATAACCAAAGTCGATTAACTTGCTTTATAACCCAGACTATCAAAATTAATCCAACAAATAACATTATATTTACTTAACAAACATAAACATTTACATCACTCATTTACATTTCATTTGCCAACATTCTTATAAAACTGTATTTTTTCTTCATAAACATGATTTAAAAAATACTTCACACTTCTGGTGACGGAGTTAAAAAATGAACGATTACTATTTATGAGCATGTCTTTGACATTCTATAGCAATCGCTATTATTTGTATCTCTTTGACATGTTATGTCTTTTTATGGATAAAGAAACAATTCCTAAAAGTCAAACAGTAATTATTTTGAATTTTATTTTCATCATAATTTATAATATAATTATATGATTAAAATTGTTATTTAGAAATATAAAATTTTAATT
The DNA here is from genome assembly GCA_001517045.1 of Pseudotsuga menziesii. Taxonomy (NCBI): domain Eukaryota; kingdom Viridiplantae; phylum Streptophyta; class Pinopsida; order Pinales; family Pinaceae; genus Pseudotsuga; species Pseudotsuga menziesii. The sequence goes on along the minus strand of LPNX010049876.1, from coordinate 95,191 downwards.
ATTAACTAATTATAATATATAACACCATTAATAATATTGTTTTTGATGGTTTTTTATCAATATGATATCATTAATGGTGACCATATGACAATAACTTACTGGTTTGGAGTTTCTCTTTTCATAATGATCACTAGCTAATTTGAAGTTTTTATTTATTTATTTTTACTTTCATATTTAAGTTTCTCAATTTATTATCATATAATATTTTCTTCAACAATTTAACATCTCCATAATTTGAATGAGATATAAAGATCCAAATTCTAGGTTCTGTCAAGTGCCGAAGGGATCAAATATCTAGAGGTGCAAACCTCTTCTTAGGTATTGCACTCAAGGAGCTATCAACTTTGTTGTGTCCTATATATAGCCATTGATTTGATTCAAATCAAAAGACACATATTTTTATTTAAGGTCTACATATACAATTTTTATTTATTAATATTTAATACTATTTATGGTCGACATATAATATTTTTTATTTTGTTAGGAACGAACATTACAACATCTGCCCCATACATGGTTTTAAAACCATGTGCAAGGCCCTCCTAAAACCATGGATTGTTTAGGAGAACCATGTACAATAAAACCATGGGTTTTATAGGAGGCCTTGCACATGGTTTTAAAACCATTTGCAAGGCCCTCCTAAACCATGTACAATAACACCATGGGTTGTTTAGGAGGCCTTGCACATGTTTTTAAAAGCATGTGCAAGGGCAACATTTTTTTGCGGATAATTCAATTTTTTTTACATTTTTTTTAGGTAGGAACATTACAACATCTCCCCCATTTTAGGTTGTTTTTTTGGCAGATAATTAATTTTTTATTTTTTAACGGCCGACAAAATATATTTGTTACTTCTTACATTTTAGAAGTAAAAAGTAACGTTAAGTAATGTTATGTAACGCTACATAACGTTATGTAACGTTACAAGATCTCCCCCATACTGGGCTGTAGAGCGCCTCTCGGCGCAATCACTTCCTCCATTTTAAATGTAATGTTTACAAATATTTCTATATAAGAGCCACGTGGTGGCAATGTCCCCGACATTGTCATATGTTGTTGCAAGTTAAATTGAAAGATTAATAAAGATTAGCATCCCTACCTATATCTAATCCTTCCATGATCAACAACAAAAGAACAAAACAGTTTGTTTTATATATAAAAATTTTCTTAGGTTTTATTTAAACTTTAACAATGTAAATAAGTTTGGCACATGCTAGCAATTATTTTCTTCCCAACATTCAGATTCCTTGCAGATACTCTACATTGATTCTACTATCAAAGTTGTCTAAGGCTTCTAGGCATAGGCAAAAAAACTACCCACAACATTTAGGTCATCACGATACAAAAAAAATCTCACAGACAATCCTACTAAAAATTGGAAAATCAACAGTGTTGGACCGACGCACATAATTGGCCCTCAAAATAGTTCATTCTTAAAGCTTCTTAAAAATCCAAATCCTCCTCCAACATGAAATCTCATCACCCAATTTCGATGCAAAGCAATAGGAACCTGAAAACAAACTTAGGGAAAACAACCCTATATTGCAAATATCAAGAAGGAGAACAAAAAAACAGCACAAAAAAATAGTAGCTTACATATCAAACAAACCTAAAGTGTCTTGATAGCAACAATGAGGCCTGTGCCTGGCTTGACAATAGTAGTACCATTTTGTTCTATCCAGCATTTGAAAACATAGCCGAAACCACCTCCACTGAGAACACTCTCTGGCCTAAAGTTCCTGGTGGCAGATTTCATCTCATTGAATGTTAATTTCAACAACTGGGATGATATTCTTAATTGCTCCTCTAGCCTGGGAGTAGTTGGAATGCTTTTTGTACTGGTAGTGTTAATCAAAGGACCTGTCCAGGAAGTTGGCAATGGTTTGCCATTATCATTGGGATTTTTGGTTTCAGCTGTGCATCAATGTGTCTTACAAAAAAAACCCATCTATCAGTTAGCTTCTAAGGAATTCAAAAACTAGAAATCCAATTGCAATTACAATTTTAAGAACAAACCCCTTTAAATGACATAATAATCTTTAAATGAAATAATAATCAATTGGAATTCACGAACCAAATTATAACTTAATACTAGCTATTGGAATTCATTCCTTTTATGAAGAAAAAAAAGCTACTTCGAAAATCCCAATTGTATTACAAATCATTCAAGACAATTTAAAATAATTACAGATCAATCAAAACAATTTAAAATATTTTCTCGTCCATCAACCAAACAACAAAATTTAATGTGATACAAATGAGAATTAATGATCTCTCTATTTTCCATTTTGTTTTTGTTTTCTTCGCTCACTGAAGGCACTAAACCAGTATGTCATTTTGTAAAATGAATTTAAAAAACATTCATTTTCTTTCATTTCTATAAAGCCATATTAAATACATCATTTATAATTGAGTTGCAAGAATAGGTTGCACTTAAATGCCTGTTGTTTTCTAAAATACAAAGCTACATAAAAATACTAAATTACATGATATTGTTGTCATGCTACAGGGCAGCGATGGTGAGTCCAAATTCCCTATCAAAGTTTGAATAGTTGCATCCCTATATAGGGGTTTGAATTTGTGAATTTTTTTTGTTTTAGTGTAACGTTTTTGTGAAACAAACAATCTAATATATAATAAAATTTCTAGGAAACTTCAAGAGGAGTTACAATAACCATGATTTTCGGAGTCCTTGTGGAATTAGCAATTCTCTGCATGATGCTATTTTGGCGGAAATGACCTTGGATCATGGGTCATGGCTGGTTTCTGTCTTTCAACAAATTAAAATCCCTTTCCTGTACAATGTCAATTATTTAGCCTTTGGGTGGTACCTTTCCCAGGAAAACAATTTAGTTAGTAATTGCTCAAACAAGTTTATTAAACCCTCTTCATCCCACCCGCGACCCCACCTTAGGTTTTGTAGAGATTCTTCACTGCTCATAACAAGAAAATTATAAGCTCATTACAAAGGATGAGAGAGTCGTGAAGGCTGATAACTGGTTAAAAGTGTACTCCCAACCCCAAAAAAAAAAAGTGCTATATTTTGTTTAACATACACATTCATACTTCAAAGTTGGTTTCCAACTGAATTGGCATGAAAAATGAATTTTAACTACGTCTTCCTAAGCTACATTCCACCTCTCTTATCGAGGCAGCAAGATCTTGGTTGTACGATGCTCGTCGAAAACCGCAAATAAAAAGTAAAAAACAATAGCAAGTGGGTGGGCCCTTTCATCTCATCCCTTATCGATGCATCCCTCTCCTCAAGTGGCCCATAATATCTCAATGTAGGGTAACTTTAAGCGCTGATAAATGAAAGTAGGGTTGACTGAAGAAACCCTGCTATTTTTCGTCTTTCTATGAGTTAAATTTGCTATTCTGAGTTAAAATATAAAATATATTATTTGACTCAGAATTGCACTAAGAACCCGATTTCCCATTATTCTTCTCTATTTCGTGCATCCACTTACAATTTCCCTGGACGATGCAAGGCCAAACTGGATGCCTGTCAAAGCCGCCTGCAGAAACCGGGCAGCTTCTTCCATCGTGCTAGTAAACGAAGTGACTGACTTCTTCACTCACTGGTATTCCAATAACATCGTGAGAGTAAGCAAGCAAGCAACTGGTATTCCTCATCTTCTAAGTCTGTAGGTGAAAATCAAGCAACCAAACAACGATATTCCAGTAACATCGTGCGAGTAAGAAAGCAAGCAACTGGTATTCCTCATCTTCTAAGTCTGTAGGTGAAAAGCAAGCAACCAAACAACGAAGCCAGCGAAACAGAAAAAGAAAATGAATATTGTGTACGACAAACAATAATGGTGGTTGCCACATGGCAGTTGATATGCGCATGACTTGAAGTGTGTTGTGGGCGGCGTTGCAATCGAATGACCAGAGTCTTGGCACAGTGGCTTTGGTCGTTTGTAGACCGTAGCTGCAGATGTGTTTTATATAAAATATTGTGATGAAAGTATAAAGGATAAATGTGCCAATGAATGAATGGATAAAGCTCAAAGTTCAAAGGGTTTTGGATTTTCTATACCTATGTCAAATTGTGCAGTTTCCATTAAAGAGAATATATAATAAATTGGAGAATTCAAGAAACAATCCAAATTTACAAAATTTACAATAATAGAATCCATAATGTGTAATGGATGCTCATTTCAACTGAAATCTGTGTAATATGGCCTCAAATATTAGCTCCTGAGGTTCTTTCATTGATTAAGAATCTCTTATGTTCTGCACTATTTATGGATTAACTCCTTTCTTGAATCCTCAATTTTGTAGAATATCCCCGCCATCAAAATGTGATTCGGGTGATAGAAGGATTGGTGTATTCATTTAAATCTCATGGGAGAGGATCACAAAAAAACACCATATTTTTTTGTTCTACATCGTGCTGCATTTTGTTGTTTTCCAGCCTTTACAGATAGCTGGTTAGCTGCTCTTCAAGATGGAAAGCCTTGCTACTATTTTAGACTAAAAAACAATCACAAAATATTTGGACAAAACAATGGACGAGCAAGATGTTGTTCAACAGTCAGGCCATGTGTAATCACAACAATTCAATCCTGTCGTTTTTGGGAAAATTCTTCGATGTGCATGAGGAGCGGTTTTCCAAAGAGCAAGTACTTGGTTGGAGCTTCTGTCGCCCTAGTATATCTCCACCATCTACCATATCTCCATTATATGGCTAATGCTATTGGGAAGGGCCATCTTCTCACTTCCAGAAAACATGCAAATGCATGGTTTCAACTCATCTTCTCCTCTAGTAATAGCAGGTTCCAAATTTAACAACACCAGTACACACAGTTGGCAAAACAAAGTTAACAAAACAAGAGCAACCCTATTAGAGGAAGTTAGCAAAACAAGAGCAGCCCTATTAGAAGAAGATAAAACTATACATAATTACCCATAGGTCAATCTTGATAACGTTGTATTCTTGTGAAGTTGTTGCTTAGCCATATTGCATAAAACAAAAACAAACAACAATATATTAAGAACCCATAAATCTTCTTGGCATGGTTCTTCAAGGCTTACCAATGACCTCCATCTTTCATCCAGATTCGGAGCGCAGATATACATACTCTGAAACTTCATTGATACCTATTTAATGATGAAGAAATTACAAATCCAAAAGGATAAATTGAAAATTGCAGACCGATTTTCTCTGTATTTTGTAAGGATTTGGATTAGTTAGAGACAATGGCCGGAGGGTATTAAATAGAATTGCAATGGTAAGCTTCCCTGATTGGGAGATCGTTGGAGACTTTAAAGCCTGAAAAAATGTGGCAAAAAACCAAAGCATTCACTCATTCTACAGACTCCATTGAGCGATATCTGGCACTGAACGCAACGTGATTCATCTCCATAAAGAAGTTTAATAGATGCCAAGTTCTACTTTTATCCATATATATTATATATCTCCTTGAATGCGTGCTACTATTTGTGTCCAATATTTATCACGGGCCTCCAACTCTTCTTTTAATCCCCTCGTTCTTTTGTCTGGGATTGACTGTAAACTGTGAGGAACGGTTGCTGCAGTGGAATTTAAGAGAAACATATATGGATTTGTATCCTTAAATTTTATTAAATGGTCTAGGTCATTGCATTCATGGCATGGCTAGGCATTGGCTACCACACCGATTAATAATTCTGTCTCTCCCTCTGCCAAATTAAATGAATTAATCAATCACTACTTCTAACTAATTTCAATCAATGAATTGACCCCATAGCATCTATACAGAATTTATTGAGACTCAACTACTATCGCACATCGATCCATGGAGCTTACCATATTAAAATTTGGTCGAGAATTATCTCTCACTATCTCTCACGATTAGTAGCAGCAATAACGAGGGAGAAACTTAGCTGGCTCATTTAATTATTTTTTTCAAAGAAACCAATTGCCACTGCCACTATGAATACCATTAATTCAAAGTAAGCATTTTCCAATGCCAGTGCTTACGTTATCACACCATCGGGTTTCGGGGCACAAAGACCCAAGCAAACATCACCTACAAAAGACCCATAGAAATTAAGTTAAATCAATATTTAAATAATTCAAAAAATAAAAATTCATCAAACTATATTAAAAATATTTGAAAACTAAAAAATTTAAATATACCTCTCGAATTAATCGACCTAACCGATTCATATATATCTCATCGAAGACATAATAAATAAAATAATAATAATAAACAATTACAATAATCTAAGTTTATAAACTATATACTATAATATTTTTCCCAATCTAACATCTCTATGTAGATAAATAAGATGTAACTACTCACCTCTAAATGTAATCATTAAAAACTATTTCTATATAAATAAATTAATAATAAAAAATAATTATCTAAATTTATATTTAATATATAAATAAAACAATAATAATAATAAATCATTAACTTAATCTCCGTTAACGCTGATGTATTCATAACTTTTGAAAAATAACTCTTATTTAGAAAGTATATCATGCTTCGTGAGTGGGCAAGCAAATGATTAGATGGAAGAACTAAAAGGTTTAAGGGCAAGGAAATAATGCTTCATAAGGGGGCAAGCAAATCATTATATTTAATAATAATAATTAATGTTTTGAAAGAGTGGAAAAACCCAAGCATTTGTGGCCCTACATGGGAGAAGATGGAAGGGAAAAGTGGATGGGTTTTCCAACACCAAAACATAAACATATGACTTTTGCAATGGCATTCATTTAAGATAAAAAAGATTCGTTGATGCAAAGTAAAGTTAAATTTAATGTAAAATATAATAATAATAGGAGAACCATTTATAGTTGAGCCACGTGGTGGCAATGTCTCCGACATTGACATTGTCAAATGCAGTTGCACTTTAACTTACGAGTAAACTAGCAATTTTACAGTAATGAGGATTGTTGTCACTTCATTTTTGAACAACAAATAAAGTACATTTTTTTTTAATATTAAAGCAACATAAAATTACTTTTTCATTATTAGAAACATTTATTTTTATATGAAACTAGCTAATAAAATAAAATTTCATATAGGAAAAAATATTACAAAAACATAAAAATCAATGATTATGCATCCATTATTAATATTTAATAATTAAAACTTTTGAATAACATGTCCTCCCTCTCTCATTTTGTGGTCGTGTTTTATCCTGAGGATACCATGCTTATTGTGCATAAAATAACTTAAGAAATTTGTGCATAATGTTGATATTAATAATTTAAAATTACAGTAAAAGCAGGTTGTATTAATAATATAAAAAATAATAACAAAATAAAGATGACAATGAAGTGAATATATTTCAAATCTACTTTAATTATATTTGATTTATTTAATGATATTAGTGATGATTGCTTGAACTTTTGTATTAAAAAATGTTACATCGAGTTAGTTGGACCATCTGAGAGTTAAACTATCCATTTACAAATACTTACAATTACAAAACTTTACTTATATGGGAGATTTAGTAGTTGTAAAATACAACCTACTATTATTTTGAGAAAAAACTCTTAACAACAAAACGATATTTACAAAACATATACCAAACTAAGAGAAGATTTACAAAACATATACAAAATAAGAGAAATCTCAACTCTTAACAACAAAAGATATTTACAAAACATATACCAAACTAAGAGAAGATTTACAAAACATATACCAAACTAAGAGAAGATGGAGAAGTAGTCTTCTCCAAAGATTATTGGCTAATTGCTTGAATTTTTGCTTAGTTGGTGCTCGAGAAGACCAATTCATCGTTCCATCTCCCAGATTTTCCTGCCTAGGGCCTCAATCAACCTCAATCAACTTTGCAGACTGTTTCTCTTGTGCTTGATGCTCCCTACTTTCCTACGTTGCTTCAACTCTAGTTGTCTGAAACACTCCTTAGGTGTTGCTTCAAGTTACCTTCATCTCCATCAATATAGGCTTCACACCGTGGCTTGGACAATAGTTCAAACTACTTTCGTTGTCGGTTATTACCAAGGCTTCCATCAATCGACCCCTGCCTTCTTCACGTCCTTGACTCACCAACTACAAACCTCTTGTTTGTATAATACACTGAACAATTGTGTTCTAAGTAAGCCATAGGCAATGCAATATTGAAAGCTTCGGGTTATAATTCCTCACCAAACTCATTCTCATCATTTTCCTTTCTTATGCAATTAATTTTTTTTCGCTTGGAAAGGATTTCGGTGCACAAACATGTATTGAAACATTTATTTCCTTTTGTGAAGGGAATCATATATACCTGGGATCATACAGGTCGAATCTGCATTCCCATGGCTTCGTCACTTGCTAATTTGAAGGGCCATGATTACACCAGTCTCGGTGCCTGGAGGTAGGTGAGGTAGGGTTAAATTTTCCATGCCACCTGGAGTCACCAGCCTTGCTGTCACTTCACTCACTGGTCTCTTAAAATGAAGCAACTGATCTCTTAATTTTTCCAATTAGAAAGAAGTAGGGTTGAAAGTTCAGGTAATAGAAACAAGTAGGGTTGAAAGTGCAAGTAGGGATATGGAAGGATGTTGGTAACAGTGGCTTCTTATATATATATATATATATATATATATATGAGCCATTTTACAGAAATAAAATGGTGTTTGGAGGCATTAAATGCTTCAATTTGGATACTAGTTGGGGATACAGAAAACGTAAGACACAAGAGTTACAAGTATTTTATCATACAAACCGATATCTATCTCTCAAGACCCAAAGTAAATCTATGCAATATTAGAGGCAAATAAGCTCTATGTAAAACTGAAAAATGACAAGCTTTGAATAGTACAGAACAAATACAATGAAACGATGTTGCAGAGAACTTTTGGCTATTTTCATTCTAGAAATTTACATGAAAGAATCTTGCTGCTAAAGGCCGACTGTTTCTACAAAGTGGGAAAGAATCTTGCTGCCAGAGGCCAACTGTTTTTACCAAGTGGGCTAGAGTTATGGAACTGCATTTTTTGGCAAGGGTGAAAACCTTATGAGCTTATAATTTTAAAGCTTCAGCATAGAAAGCACCTATGTAGATGCAAGAAGGGGAAGAGACAGAACCTAAGATCATTTTAGAGATGCGGTGTTCTTCCACTGCAAAGAAAGAATCCAAGGGATTTTCTCTTAGGTCGATCTTTGGAATAATAAAAACTGGAACTGAGATGATATATTTATTATTGGACTTCTGGCAGACTAGATCTAGAGATCTGATCTCTGCGTTTCGACCTCTGCTCTAATGAAATAGCTAGCCTGCTATCAACCAAATGAAATTTTCACACATATAGGTAATTGTCATCCTTATATTTCAAAGAAATTGAGGCCTAAACTCATAACCAAACTTGAATACTAGGCTCATAATGAAAGGCTAAGGAGAAAACTCATTACAGGTACAACAATTTGTCTCCAGGCATCAGTGAAGAGAAGACTGATCTATCATCATTAATAAATTAAAGTTTAAAGACTTCAGTTATTGCCATGCTTGTTTAACTACTGGAAAACAAAGTTCGAGCTAATATTCAAGCCTGTGACACTTTGAAAAAGTTGCAATCTTAATCAAATACTTGCATAGTCTTTTCAGTCATGCCTCAGTGATGGATAAAATATAACAACTCACTAGGACAAATAAACTAGAGTCTGCGATAACTTTACTTGATCAAGAGCGAAAATCAACCATGCTAAAGGCTTGTTGGTCAAAGGACTTTGAGTGTATATACTCAAAACGCATCTGAGTCCTTGCATAAGAGAAATGGAAGCCACAGTTCCATTTATAACAACAAGAAACCTGCATCCAGAAACAAGCACCCACAACAAAAGGTCTAATAACCATCTCAAAATCTTCCCTTTACAATCAATCTCACTGCACTGAACACTTAGTGTCCCAACAATCTCTACCAACTAGATACATGAAGAGATGGTGAAATGAAGTTTCAAAATTTATGTTTATCCTTTGATTTTTTGAGGTCTAAAAAGTAAAATAAATATTAAATCCGAGAAACTGAAAGCTTTGAAATTTTCCAAACCTGAAAAAGCCTACAATGTAAAAGGTGTAAGATTAAAGAATTGTATTTATTTTGTAATTCAAAACTATGAAGATTTTGACGACATCTATAAAATGTTGCTGTCGATGTCATTAAAAACTTTGTCCATGGGAATACTGAAAGGACAAGGAAATAGCTAGCCAGTTGTTACAATAACTCTTTGTCAGTGTCATTAAAAAAATTGTCCATGGGAATACTGAAAGGACAAGGAAATAGCTGGCCATTTGTTAAAATAACTCTTTGTCAGTGCATTGCCATAGCAGAGCTCCCTCAAGGCAGATGTTGGTGGCACTTCACATACCGAGAAATGCAGGTTTTAATGGGGCACTCAGTTTAATATCTTGATACGAAATGGATGGTTGATAGGGAATTGATACTAGATGGATGGGCAGGATATATTTACTCCACCTACTCACTTTGTACGCGGGGCTCCTAGAGTCAGTTCCTTGAAACCCTAAAATTTTAACGTGTATAAAAAATGACAAGATGAAGACAGCTAACATACATATATAACTGTGTCTTACTTGAAGTGTGTCTTGGGCCTCGGGTAAGGAATTCTCTTCCCCCAAAAAATAAATGAAAACCATTTTCCAATACATGCCAGTGCTACTGCTTAGGCCATTACTACTGCTTACGCCATCACGTCGCCGGGTCTTGGGGCACAAAGACCCAAGCAAACGTCACCTACTTGATGCTCCCTACTTTCCTACGTTGCTTCAACTCTAGTTGTCTGAAACGTTCCTTAGGTGTTTCTTCAAGGTACCTTCATCTCCATCAATACAGGCTTCACACCATGGATTGGACATTAGTTCAAACTACTTTCGTTGTCGGTTATTACCAAGGCTTCCATCAGTCAAACCTTGCCTTCTTCATGTCCTTGACTCACCAACTACAAACCTCTTATTTGTATAATACACTAAACAATTGTGTTCTAAGTAAGCCATAGGCAATGCAATATTGAAATCTTGGGGTTACAATTCCTCACCCAACTCATTCTCATCATTTTCCTTTCTTATGCAATTAAATTTTTTCCGCTTGGAAAGGATTTCAGTGCACAAACATGTATTGAAACATTTATTTCCTTTTGTGAAGGGAATCATATATACCTGGGATCATACAGGTTGAATCTGCATTCCCATGGCTTCGTCACCTGCTAATTTGAAGGGCCATGATTACACTAGTCTCGGTGCCTGGAGGTAGGTGAGGTAGGGTTAAATTTTCCATGCCACCTGGAGTCACCAACCTTGCTGTCACTTCACTCACTGGCTAGGATTGCCTCATAAACAAGATACATTGGCTTGTGTTAACATTTATTTTTATATGAAGCTATAGCTAATAAAATAAAATTTCATATTATTTACAATTAGGATATAAACTGCAACCCACATAACACCTAATAGACGCCATACAAGCAAGGAAATGAGGGGCCCCTTTATTACCACTCCGCTCTCTTCTATGTGGATCATTCCTGTATTTGGTTTTTTCAGGGATTCATAGAGAGAAACCTTGTGGGTTTTATCTGCTAAGTGCCTCCTGGTTTTGTTGTTACCCTAACTTTGTAACCGTTTAGAGGAAATGAAAAGTGCCCGCTTGGTGTGATCGTTGCTCAAAGATTTATATCCTTGGAGCTGGAAAAAAAATATTACAAAAACATAAAAAACAATAAATATGTATACACTATAAATATTTCATAATTAAAATTTTTGAATAACACGTCCCCTCTCTCATTGTGGCCATGTTGTTTTATCTGGAAGGATACCATGATTATTGTTCGAAACAAACTCCAACTTTCAAGAATAGTGAACAATATGAAGTTTAATATAATAAGGAGCTTCCAAAAGGGGCATTGGTTTAAAAGATAAACACAGCTTATATTGGTTAGATTACAAGCATATTACTATTTAACCTTAAGCTTTATACTATCCCTTAAGATAAGCACAAGTAAAGGCGCTTTATATCAGCATAATGATTAAGGTTAGAATATGGAGTAAACAGTTACATCTCATGAGAACAATAAGCGCATCCACAAGTAGAATCCAGGATGCACACAACTGACTGCAAACTCGAGCAACCTCCCACACATACTTCCAAAAATGGAACATATCTATATTCTGTTTAAGATGCAGGACATCTGCGCAACACAAAACTTGCCACACCACGAGGTTGTATATACTTCGGCACACCAGTCGCTAAGTTTGTCGTGCACTGCAAGTCATAGAAATTACAATTGCATTACATAAAAAATAATGTGCAAGACTATGAAATGGAAGCCGATGGTCCTGTTGATGACATGATTGCCTTAAAATTTTCAGATAATTAAATTTTTTTTACAGATAATGATCTAAATTTTAACCAAGAACTGTAAAGTGTTAAATCAATCATTTTGAAAGATTCGAAGACTTCAGCGTTTGGAAATTTACATTGCTAAACGGATGAAACTTTCAGCAAGAAATAACAAAGATTTGACAGAAGTGTCTGCAAGAAATAGCAAAGATTTGACAGAAGTGTAGGCAAGAAATAGCAAAGATGTGAATTTTCAGCTAGCCACAAAAAAAGGTGTGAGATTCCGAGCCACTGACACTAAAAATTCATAATTTGAACAATAATTTAACTGCTCCCCTCCCTGATTTAAAATGCATCAAATTAAAAAAAAACAAACAATCAAATCAAAGCTATCACAGTTCTTAACATCTGAATCTGTAGAATGCAACCCCATAACGTAGAATGCATAAATAAATAATTATGTAGAGGAACGTAGCTCACAATCTTGCAAAAGCAGCTGCTCCCTCTCCTAATGTTGTCCTGCTATTAAATTTCAAAGGCTTGCCCTAGATTTGGGCAGAGGCCATGAATATAAACTAGAATCATGGTCAGAAAACAATCATTGCCCAAAATAAATTCTATATCCCAGAGGAGGATATAGAATTCTCCTCTATATTATGAGAATTCTCCTCTATATAGATAGAATTCTCCTCTTTATTATGGGATTTAATGGAAATTTAGTGACAGATGATGTCCATATTTTATAATATTACTAACAAGGAGGTTAATGACATTTTTATTCATTAAATCTTTATTTCCGTGTTTTCATTACATAAAACTTAAAGTTTACTTTGCGTTTCAAGAATACTATTTTTAGAGTCTCTATACACAATCCTTCTCTAATTTAGATTATAATTCTATAATATAGAAGAAAAAAACTGTATATAGGTGCTGCATGATTTGATTGATAATTCCAAACAACGGATTCATAATTACAACCTCAGTATAACAATTCAAGTTGCCAGACCTAAAAACATGAAACTGTATATGAACACAAATGCTTTACTGTGAAGTAATATCCAAAAATAAAATTGTGTTGTTTTTATGAGCTTGAATATTGACATACTCAAAATCAACGTAGCCTCCTTTACAAATGAGAAGTGGTACTAGCACAACCACACATTTTTAAAAAGTGGTACTAACACAACAACATTCTTAAATTTTTAGAAAGATAAAAACAAATCATGCAAATCCAACTAGATTATTTCTTTGAACATATAAAAATATAACACATGGTTTTTCACGTTTATACTGATACCACCTTCACTTAATGAAATATCAGTATAAATTGACTATGCATGTCTCAAGACCTTCATTGCATACTTTTGTCTTTAGGCCCATATAGTCTGAAAAGATGATATGCAGACATTCCAGAGACAATTGCCATATTTAGACTAACAATGAAGGTGCTGACAAGCCCCTCTCTAATTTGGTGACAAAACTTTTCGTACAAGACACAAAATTTCATCCACTGAAATTCGGTTTGACCTATTTCTGACAGGTATGCAGACTTCGCAGCTGCAGCGGCCACGACAAGGGTAAATTAATACAATGTCTGTGACCAACAAATCTAGAGGTCAACATGCCTTTCTCGTTCTCTTTGGGAACAACTTTCATAATGCATAAATTAAACTAGTAAAGCATAATATGAAGCAACTGATCTCTTAATTTTTCCAATTAGAAACAAGTAGGGTTGAAAGTTCAAGTAATAGAAACAAGTAGGGTTGAAAGTGCAAGTAGGGATCTAGAAGGATGTTGGTAATAGTGGCTTCTTTTATATATATATATATATATATGAGCCATTTTACAGAAATAAAATGGTGTTTGGAGGCATTAAATGCTTCAATTTGGATACTAGTTGGGGATACAGAAAACGTAAGGCACAAGAGTTGCAAGTATTTTATCATACAAACTAATATCTGTCTCTCAAGACCCAAAGTAAATCTCTGCAATATTAGAGGCAAATAAGCTCTATGTAAAACCAATAACTGGCAAGCTTTGAAGAGTACAAAACAAGCATAATGAAACAATGTTGCGGAGAACTTCTGGCTATTTTCATTCTAGAAATTTACATTAAAGAATCTTGCTACCAAAGGCCGATTGTTTCTACAAAGTGGGAAAGAATCTCGCTACCAGAGGCCAATTGTTTTTACCAAGTGGGCTAGAGTTATGGAACTACATTTTTTGGCAAGGGTGAAAACCTTATGAGCTTATACTTTTAAAGCTTTAGCATAGAAAGCACCTATGTAGATGCAAGAAGGGGAAGAGACAGAACCTAAGATCATTCTAGAGATGCAGTGTTCTTCCACTGAGAAGAAAGAATCCAAGGAATTTCCCGTCAGGTCGATCTTTGGCATAATAAAAACTGGAACTAAGATGATATATTTATTATTGGACTTCTGGAAGACTAAATCTAGAGATCTGATCTCTGCGTTTCAGCCTCTGCTCTAATGAAAGAGCTAGCCTGCTATCAACCAAATGAAATTTTCACAAATACAGGTAATTGTCATCCTTATATTTCAAAGAAATTGAGGCCTAAACTCATAACCAAACTTGAAGACTGGGCTCATAATCAAAGGCTAAGGAGAAAACTCATTACAAGTACAACAATTTGTCTCCAGGCATCAATGAAGAGAAGACTAATCTATCATCATTAATAAATTAAAGTTTAAAGACTTCAGTTATTGCCATGCTTGTTTAACTACTGGAAAACAAAGTCCGAGCTAATATTCAAGCCTATGACACTTTGAAAAAGTTGCAATCTTAATCAAATACTTGCATAGTCTTTTCAGTCAGGCCTCAGTGATGGCTAAAATATAACAACTCACTAGAACAAATAAACTGGAGTCTGCGATAACTTTACCTAATCAAGAGCTAAAATCAACCATGCTAAAGGCTTGCTGGTCAAAGGACTTTGAGTGTATATACTCAAAACGCATCTGAGTCCTTGCATAAGAGAATAGGAAGCCACAATTCCATTTATAACAACAAGAAACCTGCATCCAGAAACAAGCACCCACAACAAAAGGTATAGTAACCATCTCAAAATCTGCCCTTTACAATCGATCTCACTGCACTGAACACTTAGTGTCCCAACAATCTCTACCAACTAGATACATGAAGAGATGGTGAAATGAAGTTTCAAAATTTATGTTTATCCTTTGACTTTTTGAGGTCTAAAAAGTAAAATAAATATTAAATCCAAGAAATTGAAAGCTTTGAAATTTTCCAAACCTGAAAAATCCTACAATGCCAAAAAGGTGTAAGATTAAAGAATTGTATTTAATTTGTAATTCAAAACTATGAAGATTTTGACGACATCTATAAAATGTTGCTGTCGATGTCATTAAAAAAATTGTCCATGGGAATACTGAAAGGACAAGGAAATAGCTGGCCAGTTGTTACAATAACTCTTTGTCAGTGCATTGCCATAGCAGAGCTCCCTCAAGGCAGATGTTGGCGGCACTTCACATACCGAGAAATGCAGGTTTTTATGCGGCACTCAGTTTAATATCTTGATACGAAATGGATGGTTGATAGGGAATTGATACCAGATGGATGGGCATGATATAATTACTCCACCTACTCAGTTTGTTCGCGGGGCTCCTATCTCAGTTCCTTGAAACCCTAAAATTTTAACGTGTATAAAAAATGACAAGATGAAGACAGCTAACAGACATATATAACTATGTCTTACTTGAAGTGTGTCTTGGGCCTCGGGTAAGGAATTCTCTTCCCCAAAAAAATAAATGAAAACCATTTTCTAATACATGTGAGTGTTACTGCTTAGGCCATTACTATTGCTTACGCCATCACACCGCCAGGTCTTGGGGCACAAAGACCCAAGCAAACGCCACCTGCAGGGGCACAAAGACCCAAACAAACGTCACCTGCAAAAGACCAATAGAAATTAAATTAAATCAATATTTAAATAATTAAAAAAATAAAATTTAATCAAACTATATTAAAAACATTTAAAAACTTAAAAATTTAAATATATATATATATCGAATTAAATAAATAAAATAGTAATAATAAAGAATTACCATAATCTAAGTTTATAACCTATGTACTATAATATTTTTCATAATCTAACATCTCTATGATTACAATTCAGATAAATAAGATGTAACTACTCACCTCTAAATGTAATCATTAAAAACTATTTCTATATAAATAAATTAATAATAATAAATAATAATAAATCATTAACTTAATCTCCGTTAACGCTGATGTATTAATAACTTTTGAAAAATAACTGTTATTTAGAAAGTATAGCATGCTTCGTGAGTGGGCAAGCAAATGATTAGATGGAAGAACCAAAAGGTTTAAGGGCAAGGAAATAATGCTTCATAAGGGGGCAAGCAAATCATTATATTTAATAACAATAATTAATGTTTTGAAAGAGTGGAAAAACCCAAGCATTTGTGGCCCTACATGGGAGATGGAAGGGAAAAGTGCATGGCTTTTCCAACACCAAAACAAAAACATATGACTTTTGCAGTGGCATTCATTTAAGATAAAAATGCAAAGTAAAGTTAAATTTAATGTAAAAAATTGGAAAATAGTTAGAAATGTAGATTTTTTTATATAAAAGAAATCATATTTTTAAGAGTTTAAAGGGTATAATTTTTTAGTTATAGATTTTAATTTTTATTTAAATTTAAAATATAATAATAACAGGAGAACCATTTATAGTTGAGCAAGAATAAATTTCTTGTTATTGCTTTCCAATGAATAATACTCGCTGTAGGTTTAAAACAGGGTGGGCCAGAGACTATGGATTGATTTAACCATTAAAACACAATTAAAGATAATTAAATTAATAATATTAATTATAATAATTTTATATATTTATGAAGTTTAATGACAAATTTTGAAATGACAATAAAATTTTAATGAGATGAAGTTGAAACACTATAAACTTTTATTAACGTTTGGTTGATTGATTAAAATTATATTTTCAATATTATGATTTATTTATTAGTTAATTAAAATTAAATTTTCAATATTATAATTTTATTTTTTAAATAAATGGCTTAAACTAAAACCAATGCTAATGATCTTCATAATAAAATTGGTCATGACCTTTCTAGTAAAGCACCCAAAAATAATTATCAATGGTCATTTTCTCAATGTGTATCTATCGGAGATGTATTCTCACCTTTTCATATAAAGAAATCAAACCAATGATTAGATGATACATTTTGCATTATACATATATAGCCCTTTTATTGTATGCATACATTATAAAAAAAAATAGATACTAAATATCATCTTATATAAATGAGTTTTGTGCATGAAAAATGGATCAGCAAGTAGAGGTTTCTAAACATATGATTGAAGAAGGGATCCATTTTATTTACACTCGTAGATTTAACAACTTGAACATAATTGATCATAAATCTAATATTGGATTTGTTTTGAATTTTGGAGGAATTATGAATTATTTGTAAATTTGTTACATAGAGGATATATTATTATTCAATTAGGTTTATAGTTTTGGTGTTAAATGCTTATGATTTGTATAAACATTAAATATTTAATGTGAAGCTTAAAACCCTAGTTAGATCATAATTTCAAAGAAGATTAATGAGAAATAATATTTGTTTTGATTATAAATTTTGCTACACATTCTTAGGAGAAAGACATGGGATACAAATATTGGTATTCCCTTGAAAATAGAAAAATTGCATGAGACAGAGACTATGAATATCATGAATGCAAATTAAGTTTATGCTTCTTTATTAACAAATAAATGAATCATACTTAAACCTTATGATGAGGGATTTAAAATGCTAATTGATATGAGTGCATATCATATTATGTTATTATGTGGATAGGTATGATATGAATTTATATGATGCATGAAATGTAAATTGAGTATTATGATTATAATGTGTTAAAAGGAAATATATGTGATATTATCTAATTATTTGATATATTGATGTAGATTCATGGTATTGTACATCAAAATTACATAGAGAAAACACTCATAAGAAACTACAAAATTGTAAATGCATCAATATGAAAATACATTTCACATGCATAGTCTGTTATAAATAAAAAAAATTATAGTAAATATATTCTATAATAGTTTTTTTTAACTTTTTTTTAAAAACTAATGGCTAATGTTCTCAAAGATTTTTACATTCACATAGAATATGCATACGTCTTTGGATCACACAACACAATTAGCAGTTATACTAGAAGACAACAAAATCTAGAGTTAAAGGTACCGCTAGTGTTCTCAAGGATTTTTACATTCACAGAGAATATGCACAAGTCTTGGGATCACACAACACAACTGGTAGTTATAGAAGGAAAAAAATGGAGAGTTAAAGGTCCCTATTACATCAATCTCCCAAGTATTTAAATTATGTGTCCATGAATATTTGGCCCCTTAGTATTTTCATTTCCTTGGGTAGCTTAAACACTTTTATAATCAATAAATCACTTGATTCTTTAAATTTCAATTTTTTTCCTTTTAATTTAAGCTTTGTAATTGAGTTATTTGGACCACTTAAACTTAATAATTTTTTTATGAAATTTGGAGGAAAAATAGAGAAATATGTCACTCACAACAAATAAAATATTTAGACCTTAAACTCAAATATTTACTACATGCAATTCAAAATATTGAACCCCTGTTTCTAGAAAAGTTAGTGCATTTTCTCTAAGCATGGCTTGAATTGGGTGTGACACTTATGAACTTTGGTGAGATAATATAAGAATATGTCATCAACAATATATTCAAATTTCATACCTTAACTCCAAAGTATGGAAGTACAACCATCAAAATTCTAGGCATATGCCAATGCATAAATATAAGTTGGAAATCATTGGGTGCTAGTTTAGGACATGTGTGCATTATCAAAACTTAATAATTTTGTCTAGAAATTGGTGATATTGTTATAACATATTTTGTCACATGTGTCCCATAGATGCTATGATGGTTGATCTTATCCAATTTCATCTTTTGTAGACTCCCTTATTCCCATATCAGCTGTGAACATGCAATTATTCTTGGAAAACATCTTAAAAAATCTCATTTTCTAAGATGTACATGACCTTTCAGTGTCTAGCCAACATCCATGCGACATGCCTTCGACTAGCCCTTATACATGTCTATTCGAGGAAAAAAAAGTTATTTTAGGAGAAAATTCATGGTTTTGGTTGTTCCGACTTGTCCCAATCCCATAAATATCTTCCTCCAACCTCCCTAATTGACTCCCCATCAATACAAAAGAGGCATAGGAGGAGGAAAAATCACCAAGTGTATTGGAGAGTACCCTCATGTTGTTGTTGTGAAGATTGATCAAGCCTCATTTTCCCTGGTCTGCAAAAACCATTTCCCATATATGAAACTTGTTTTTCAACCTGCATTAAGAGTATTTATAATGCCAAAGGATTGAAGTGATTTTTTTGGCCATACTTATCTTTGTCACATTGGATTAAGTGTGTAAAAGACTTGGGTTGAAGGACATTGATATCAGTTTTTTATCGGTTCCTGTTGTAATCAATCAAATTGCAAGGTTACCAATGATACATATACAAATTCATATAAACAATGATGTAGACAAGATACAAGGAATGGTAGACATAATAACAATAGATTATATTATTCAAGAACACATGTAGGTTCATACATAAAACTAGACCAACTCTTTGTCTGGCTCAACATCCTATATATATGATTTACAAACAGTTACATAACTACTTGTTGGTTCAACTAACTGACACGACCTATGAAATCGACATAATCTACTTGTTTACAAGTAGTTGACTAAAGGACCTAGTGGGATAACCGACTTAGGCTCCTGCAACATCTCTCCCACCTCAAAATATTTCTTTGTCCTGAAGAAATGGGGAGATGGTCATTTTCCTATATGAATAGCTATGATCTTGTATTGTTCTTTTACTCTGGATTGTCCAAGAGTTGTGTATTTTCTTCATTAGTGGTAAGTAGTCGTTGTAGCTGCGGCCTGATTTTTTCAATACTGGTTAGACTAGTCTAGACCTGACTGATCCACTGATGTTCTTGTCGCTCCAATTTTTCAAATTTTTTATTTTCCAAAAGGATTTGGTTTTCAATGGTTCGCGCCATTGCTTCACTGGAAACTGGTCGACAGTATTATAGTGAACTGAGAGTTCACAAGTATTTTTCATTCCTTTGAACACCTGGCCATAGTAAGTATACCAGTTCCACAGGACATCTGTTGTGACATCAGACTCCGCAACATATTGGATCAACATTTTGTAGGCTACGTTAAATGTTGTAAATTGGTTTTGGAGTAACACATTGATTTCCTCAGCCTGCTCTTGTCAACTCTCTTTTAAATATTCCTACAATGTCGACATGACACTTTCAAATATTTGATATGCTTTGTTGAGGGGTTTATCCGAGTCAGTCCCTGCTGGAATTGTAATAAATTGTTGTGCCAAGATTTCACACTTGGCTAAAAATTCCTTCTGTTCTGCTTCCAGCTACTTGGTTTGTTCTTTTGTCCTCATCTTTTGTGTTTGTATTCCTTATTAATTGCATCTCTCAATAGGTCCAATTCTTCTTCTTTGGATTTTTGTGTATTAATTGTAACTGTTGAACTGAGTTGCACTAGATGGACTAATAAGGGTGTTTGATGCTGTGACTATTGTAGCTGTCATTGTTGTTCTTTTTCTTGTTTTTTGTTTTCTCTCCTCTGTTTTCTTTTCCTTCGATCTTGCTCCTTATTCTGTTTGTTGGTATATTGGAGTTGTTCTTGTATGCCTTCTACTGCTGCTTCCTGGGTTTGTTCAGTAAATGTGGTAGTAATAATAGGACTATGGAGGGTAGTGTGGATAGTGTTAGAAGAATTGATGATATTGGTGATAGGTTCTGATGGTGGAAGAGGTGAAATAAGAGATGGATGTAAAATTGGATTAACGAGCAAGCTTACTACTTCCTATGGAAATTGTTGGCCAAAACTCGATGATAAGGTCGTCGATATGGAAGTCGACGGTAGTATAGTATATATAGATTCGGTAGGTTCGACAATGGGTTCGGTGGTGGGGTGTTCAATATGTGGGGGATTTTGTGGTGTTGTCAGTTGTTTGAAATGTTGAGAGATAAATGAAGAAGTGTGTTCTTCCACAATGTTGCTGGTTAAGTCAGGATTTATCTGTATGGTAGTTTTGGTATACCCAACAACTTGTGCTTTCGGAATGGAAGAACATGGGGGGTCGACAATTTCGGTTATGGTTACACTGGGATGCAGAGCTTCCACAGCTAGAACCGGTCTTTTTACCATCATTTTTTTCAAGTCGGGGAGGAGAGATGGTAATTGGTTGATTCACCTTTTATATTTATAGGTATACATGGACAATCATGTTTGACCTTTCAATTGAGGCAGGATTTTTAATTGGAAAAAGTATATATATGATTATGGTTAATGTCCCCTGAGACCAAAATTTGGTCTATCAAACCTAAAGAAATGAATTATTTAGTTTGTTTTAAAATTGTATTCCTATGCTCAAAGAGCTTGGAGAGAAGCGTCCCTAGCTCACTATAATTTTGACATGTTAAAAGGATAGGAAGGTCGATATTGCAACAAATATTATGAAACTAAGATATAATGTGGGTGTATGCAGGGCACTCTAAGAGGAAGTGATTTTCATCCTCAATGTTCATATTCTCACTGAGATGGAAGATTATTTCCACCCATGGTGTTTTAGGAACTTCCCAATTACCTGTTTCATTATGGAACTCATGAGAGTTCGTTCTTATCTTGGAGATATTAATTTTTTTCTTTGAACTAGTTAAAATAGAGAGATACTATTGATCTTCTAAATTAGGGTTGATGACCTCCTTATAGTATCTTAATTTTCTTTTAGCCTCTAAATATTTCTCACACCACATTTTCTCGTTAAACTTAGAAGTAATTATATTTTTAATGTTATTAATATTTTGCAATGCAACATTTTCGTCTATCTCCCAATAGTCTAACCAGGACCTGATATATTTATACCAACCTCGCTTGAGCCTTAGGTGGTTTTGGATGGAATTTAAATCTAGCTTAGGAAGTCAATGATCTCCCATGTTATTGATTTTGTGCTTGTACATCAGGAGCCTAGTCATAGCTATCCTCTCTATAGGGGAAAGACCCACTTCTATAAGGAGAATGGGGTAGGGTGTATTGCTTTTAATTTTAAGGTTATACATAATAAAACACTTCTGGATTTGCTCAATATTTATCCAGGATTCTCTAGAGATGCTACAACCCCAAACCTCACAACCATACAAGATAACAAGAGTGACTAAAGTTTCAAAGAGGAGCTTCTTTTTATCCCACATCACAAGGTTTACTGCTTTGCAATTATTTGCAAGAACAAAATAATATTTCCACCCTTCATTAATCCTTTTATCAATGCTATAGTTCCATTTGAGCTTGTGATGAATATCAATTCCTAGGTATTTCTAAGAAGACACTTCCTCCAAGTTGCTATTGTCATACACAAAGTTAGCATAAGTGTCCTTCTTGGATTTGATAATAATAACTTTTGTTTTGTCAGTGTTAACATCCATACCCATGGTAGAGCAAAAATCCTTGATAAGTCTTAGTTTCTTACTAAGATCAGATGGACACCTTGCCAAAAGAACAATATCGTCAGCATAGAGAAGAAGGGTGATGACTATTCTAGCTAAGATCGTGCCAACACAGCCTGCTTCCTCTAAACAACCTTCTATCTTATCAATGTAAATGGAAAATAGGGTATGGAAGAGGGGGAAACCTTGTTTAACTTTGATATTACATTCAATGTCTTTCGACCACCCCTCATTGCTCTTAAACTTGGCAATGACATTATCGTGTAATCTTATTGCAGAAGCTCTCAACTCGAAAGGAACCTTTATCTCTTCTAATATATTCCAGAGGTTATTTCTAGGTACCATATCAAAATCCTTTCTAAAGTCCACAAAGCAACAAAAGAGATTAGATTTATCATTATGAAATTCCTCCACAATGATCCTAAGCATAACGAGGTGGTCCATTGTTGAGTGTTGTCTTCTAAAACCCATTTGTCCTTTAGCCCGCTTACCTTCACTTTCAAGCCATATGTTGATATTATTTTCCAATATAATACCATATAACTTGGATAAGAGAGGGATAATCATAGTTGTCCGATAATTAGAGTGGCTATTTGTATCCCCATTTTTAAAAATAGGGATAATGAGGCTCTGAGTCCATGGTTTGGGAACCCTTGCTTGACCACTTGATGAAATAGCTTGTGGATGTGAGGGATGAGGATAGGTCTTCCAATTTTTAAGATTTCTGCCTGGTAACCTTCAATGTCCTTAGCTTTTCCATTCGCGAGACGCTTAACCCAAAAATCTATGTCTTCTAAAGAGAAAATTTCTTCCATTGTGAGCAAGGTTTCAAAGTTATTTATGACATTTGGGGATTCACAAAGATTTTTAGGATGGGAATTCTAGTTGTGTAAATCAATTCTATTATTTTATTTAGTTTTTCTAGTTAGAATCTGCATCCAGAATTTCTTAGGAGCCACCTTAGAGAGGTGTAAGCGATTTTCTTGTATTTTATGAATATATTGCATTTTTTTCCTTTTAGTTAGGGATTTGTATATTTTTATCTTGTCAATTTTAAGGGACTCATAAAGAGCTTCCTTAATTTCTCTCCTCGCACTTTTACAATCTTTATCATACCAAGGGTTGGTTTTGCTATTTCCTTTATTACTTGAAACTTCAATTGAGAACTTGTTAATAGAATATGAGAGGGCTGCAGTAAAACTATGATAGAGGTCTTCTATGTTGTCTATACTTGATAAATGAAGCAAATGAATTTTTAATTCATTTAGAAAAAGATCCATTTTATTTCTATTAAATATCAAGTCTTTTTGGCTATGAGGATTATCTTCTATGGGATCTCTATGCATGAAAAAATTGAGAGTTAAAACTAAAGGTCTATGATCTAAGTCAGGCTCATGATCATTTAAGATGTCAAAGTTTATTATTTCGTTGTATAAATGGATATCAATAAATTTATGTAAGAAAAACAATATCAAATAAAATCTAAAACATAAGATTTAATAATGACTCACATACACATTACACATAGAAATTTACTTTGGAAACTTAAAATTAGGAAAACCAACTTATTTGAGAATTTCTCCACTCTTTATCTCATTGTATTATTTTCATTGTTTACAATATAATAGTATATAATCAAAAAATTTAATATATTAGCCGATATTAGATTACAACCCTAATTCCTTAAGCGAAGTTCATTTACAATGGACCAAAAAGTCTTAAAATCAACCAAAAACAGGTCCAACATCCCCCCAGTTGTATTATATAAAACAAGGGGGAAAAGAGGGAAGTATTCATGAAATTAATTGCTAGGGGAAACAATGCCAATTTATTCTCTATACCAGCAGAATTTGCATGTACTAATGGACTTTGACAATGAATCTGCAACATTCTTCAAGGTATCAACCATTTCCCCCAATACTTTGTTTTATTCAACTATATCTCTAACAAATTGGTATTGTACATCAATATGCTTTGTCTTGGAATGATAATATGGTTTCTTTGCTAGAAAAATTACTCTTGAGCTATCACAACCTATTCTCATTTCTATTTTACCAAAACTAATACTTGAACACAATCTTTGAAACGATATGGCTTTCTTCCATGATCAGTTGTCATGTTTTCAATTATGTAGTTTACAATGAAATTACAACCCGCCTCTTATTCATCCAACTGATTTCTCCACCAAATAAGTAAAAAACATAAACAATTATAAATATTTTTTGGTCAAGATATCCATCACAGTTTCCATCAACAAATCCCTATATATCTATCTCCCAGTGAGGTTCAGTTCTTCCTTGGTAGCGTATTGCATAATTTGGAGTGTCATTCAAATATTTGAAGGCCATGTTTATTGTTGTCCAATGTTCCTTCCCTGGTTTTGACATACACATGCTCAAATCTCTCTTACTGCATGGGAAAATGTCTAGTTTAGTATAGACCATATTATACATCAAAATCCCAACAACACTAGCCTAGGAAACATGTGACATGTCTTTTATCTCTTCTTGAGTTTTAGGACATTGATCTACATATAACTTTGCAGCTATAAGAACATGGATCTTTATTGGTTTACATTCCTGCATATTAAACCTTTGCAAATTTGTCTCAACATATTTCCTTTGACACAACCAAAGTCTTATTTTGGATTGATCTTTTTTAATTTCCATGCCCTTTTGTAGCACCAATATATTTCGTATCAAACGTAGAATACTACTAAGCTTTTACATGCTTGATGATTTCCTTGTTTCCAATCAACAAAATATCATCAACATACAAGACCACATAAATAAAATGATCACCGGCCTACTTGGAATATATATAGTGATTAGCTTTACTTCTTGAGTAACCAAATCCCAATATATAAGTATCAAAATTTTGATATCACATTCTTGGTGATTGTTTTAATCTATATGGGGACTTCTTTGCTTGTAACCCAACTCTTCATTTTTCACTACAAATCCTTACATTTATTTCATGTAGATTTTTTATTCTAGACCCCCATTAAAAAATGTTTTCTTCACATCCATTTTCTCTACTTCAATATCAAAAGAAACAACACTATAAAATATCAAGCTAATAGACGTTAATTTAATGTCAAGACAAAAATGTCACCAAAATCAATTTCCTCCACCTGTATATATTGCTTATATACTATGTGAGATTTATACTTCTCCATCTTATCTTTTGCACCGAGATTCTTCTTAAACACCCACATGTTATCAATAATCTATCTTCTAGTTGGAAACTCAACTAGATTTGAAGTCTCATTTTTAACCACTATCTTCTTCCAAATATTACTATCCTTTGAATCCACTGCCTCCCTAACAATTTTAGGACCATCATTAGAAATAGATAGAGAAAAAATTAAATGGGATATAAATTTCTGGTTTCCTTGTTTAAAAAATTGATATCCACAAGGATAGAACATGAGATTTTGACTCTTCTAATTCATCTTCTTCTATTGCCTCAGATTCTTCACCCTTCAACTCAAACTCTATTTTCTTTGGTTACACTTCTTTTGGTTGGACTTTATGTTTGGTAGGAACTTTAACCTCTCTTCCAACATACCAACTATAAAAATATTATTACTTATTTAGTTCCAAAGCTTATAACCTTTTATACCATCATTATGACCAATAATGATACAATTTTTAGTTTTATTATCCAACTTACCCCTATATTCCTTTGGAACATGTACATAAGCATCACAACAAAAAAATATGAGATGTTTAAGAGAGTGTTTTTTTACCAATCCATGCCTTAGGCATACTTTTGTCAACTAGTGTTGGTGTAGGTGATCGATTTACCAAGTAACCTTCAATATACACTACCTTAGACCATAATTCATGTGATAACGCTACACCATTAAGCATATTGTTTTCCTTCTCCATTACAATATACTATTCCTTCTTTCAAAAACACCATTTTGTTAAGGTGTGTATGGACTATTCTTTTTACTTTCCATTCCATGTTTCTTATATAATTCCTCGAACTTATTTCCTCAAAACTATCCACTATTATCTGTCCTCAACATCTTTATTTTTTTCTTTGTTTGATTGTTTACAAGATCTTTAAACTCTTTAAATTTACCGAACAACTTACATTTCTTGTGGAGGTTAAAGATCTAGGTGTTCCTCAATGAATCATCAATGAATGAAACAAAATACACATATTTACCTAGTGATGAAGCATGAATATTTCCAAACACATATTTGTGTATTATCTTCAAGATTATTTTATCTCTTGTAGCATCAGATGGGAATCTCACATGATTTTGTTTACCATATATACAATGTTTACATAAATCAAAATCTAAAGAGGAATCATACATACCTTGAACCATGTAATGCTCAAAGGATGTTCTCTCCATTATGTCCCAATATTTGATTCCATAACATTATATTCTCTACAAGGACAACAAGGGTGGTGTCTTCTACATTGTTATCCTTAAGATAAAATGGAATTGTGATTCCTATCGTTAATAGTGCTTCCCAACAAGTTGTATAGTTTTCTAATCTAAATTACCCACAATCACACCACTTCTCCTTGGACCATATTGCACATGTCCTTTGCAAATATAATATGCACACCTACATCACCCGTCTTACTTACATATATTAGGATTCTATCTAGATATGGAATGTGAAAATCCCTAAGAAGAATTCTAATTCTTCTATCTTTGAGTAGAAACTTGACCCTTCCATGTCTTATGATTTGTCTATTGAGTTATCTCCTAGGAAAACATCACCTCCATTATACTTTTCATATTCACATAACCACTCCCTGTGAGGAGTCATATGCAATGAAGAACCCAATTTGATCAACCATACATCATGATTTGCATGTGTACTTATAGATGCTAAGTAATCATCACCTCCTTATTCTACAAATATTTTCATTTTGTGGAAGGGGAATCATCAGATCCATTACCTTTATTAACATTCTTGGATCTCCGTTCTTTATTATAATTCCCAACTTTACTGCATTTCCAACCACTTGATGCAAATTAGCTTGGAGATTTAGATCCAACTCTAGACTTAGATTTTCCTTGGAAGACTTATATTCTCTCATTTTGGGATGGCCTCTAGATGAAACATCCTTAGTAACATGCTCCATGGATTTTATCCTCATATCCTCTGATAGCAAAGATGTATCTACATCCTTAAAATTTAATGTAGATTGAGTGGTACTACTAATTGAACCAGATTATCCCAAGAGTTTTGCAAAGAACATAATAAGGTAATGCACATATATTCTTCCTACATCTTAAAAGTAATAGAGATGAGTTAAATTACATAATATTAAATTCACCTGGATTATATGTCATGGAGTCACCATCCTCCATCCTGAGATGATACAACTTCTTTCAAAGACATAACTTGCTTACGGGGAACTTTGAATGATGCAAATTCACCAACTTATCCCATATCTTCTTTGTGTTGTATTATATAGATATGTTCAACATCGTTGAATCTAAGAGGTAGAGTCAAATCATGCTTCTTTCTTTTCTTTTTATATTTTCCCAATCTTCTTTGACATACAAGTGGGTTTTATACCTAGATCCACAATAATTCACTATTTTTTGTCTACAAGAAAATATTCCATCTTCAACTTCCATAACTCAAAGGTCTAGCTATTAAACTCTTATATATTTATTCTTGAATTGCTTGCCATTTTCTTTACACAATATTAATTGCACAAACATCCCACTCCAACATAGGTTTATTTTAGACCTATGGTGCCCTTTCTCTTCATAACATAAGCTAAAACCTAGCAAAAAGGCATCCCCATGAATCTAATAACAATTCTTTGAAACCATATGATGAGTTTTATAAACATGTGTAAGAAAATAAATACCAAACAAAATCTAAAAGACAAGAATTAACCATGGCTTACAGACATAGTACACATATATTTACCATAGAAACAAAAAAATGGGAAAACTAGCCTACTTGGTATTTTCTTCACTCTCTATGTCATTGTATTATATTCATTGTTTACAATAAACTATTATAGCATCCAAAACCTAATCGATTATCCCATATTATATTTAAGCCTTAATTCATTAACCAAAATTAGTTTATAGTGGGTTGAAAAACCATTAGGAGAAAACATAAAATGGACACGATATTTTATTTTGAGGAATCCACCCCAAAATTCCCATTAGGAAGAGCAATGAACCCTTGTTACCCCCACAACCATACCCACATTTTGTACATATCCCATGCATCCAACATTGGGGTCATATCATAGTATCCTCCTTTGAAAAGATGTCCTTAAAAAAATGCAAGTAAGGGATTTACATGTGATAATACCAAGTAATAGGGTTTCCTTATATTCATTATCTCTTGCTACAATTGATGATGATCCATCCATCCATCCAAATTTAATGCTTTTTGTTCTTAACCCTTGATATCTAGTTGTTGCATAATTTTATTTCCTTTGATTCCATGTGTTGTTATGGCAACTTCTCCAATTTGTTGTAGTTGCTCATCTCTAATAATATCTTGTGAGATAATAGTTTTGTGATGCCATGTTCCATTCATATAATGATTATTCCATATTCTCCCTTAGTAATGTTGATGTTAATATTCTTGTCTTTGTTGGTAATGAGGCCATCAACATGGTTTCACCTTTCATGGTTTCCCTTCATTCTGCACACCCATATCATCAATCTACTTTGATTCAAAGAAAATGTCATTGTCTATCCATTTTCTTTGTATTTTATTACTCTATCCTTTGAGATAATCCCATTGTATTTAACATGTGCATTCTCAACCTAGATCTCAACTTATTCAAGTATTTCCAATGATCTTCTTGGATATTTTTTTCCTTATCCTTTTGAAGTTGGATGGTGATATTTTCCATAAATTTAATTATTCTTTGTTCAATCCTTGATTGTATTTCTTCTTTAGTATCTAGGGTTTCAAGTTAACAACTTTACTCATTTGTTCATTAATGATATTCAATTTTTCCACTTGTAGGTCCCTTTTTACATTTTTTACATCATTAATTAGTTATTGATTATGATTATGCAACATTATGATTTCTTTAGGGTTCCCGCAAGAAGCTGCTACCCAATTATGATGAAATGGGAGCGTGCTAGCAGAAAAACAACATGAACATGCATGCACCCTTGGACACCCACACGCATTCCTGCGTCGGCAATGACGAATCTCCACGTCGGATTTCCAATGTGGACAATAGGAGCATGCGCGCGCCCCTAACGACGCGCACGTGTGTATGGGTGCACACGCATTCCTGGATGCGCACGCATGTTTTATGCATATGCATATAGGGACAGGCGTGCATCCATGTGTTTAAAAAAAAAAGTGACATTTTTTGTTTATTTCACAAATGACCCATGAGAACGCTGCAAGCTACCGAAAACAACGTCCAAGTAGGCTAAAAGGACAACTAGGAAGCCCAAAAGAAGTGTCCAAGAATCCTACAACGATACCCACAACGTTGGAGTAAGGTAGATGGAGTAGTATTTGCATTTTTTTGTTTTTTTAATGTTTTTTTATGGTTTTCCAAATAAAATATAAAATTAAAAAAAATTGCAAATGAATTGAAATGGAAAAAAATTGATATTGCAGATACAAATTACCTAAACATAATGACAAATAACAATGAACCATCCCAGAAAAGGAGTGAAACAAACCAATCAGAGGACCCAATAAATCCTAAATTAAATGAAGAAAACCCCGAAGATGAATTGCACGAGGATTTAAACCAGTTAACAATATAGAGTGATGAACTGAAGAACACCAGGGAACCCTCTCGGGTTTCCCTTGCCACATCACTACAAAACATAATAGAGTCTATCAACATTTCCCACTGTGAGATAACCAATTTGAGCCAATATAGGGCTCGAATGAGAGAACATTATGGCACTGGTATATCCAAAGAAGATATAAAAAACCTGAATATCACAAAAGCCCAACTGTGGAGAAAATTTACAGATCCAAGAATAGAACAGTCTCCAGATGTGACGAAGAGGTGATTTTGCATGGGCTGGTGTAATTACCAGCCATGGAGAGAAAACTGGAGGAAGAGATGGTTCATGGGTTTTGACAAGCCTCCATGCAACAATGTCGAGGTCCCACATTATTTTATTAGGAAAATGTGGGATGAGTTTGTGTTAGGGTTCCATGTGAACTACTTCAACATCACTGAGTTTCATGGCATTTGTTTTGGCTCAGCCCAAGATCAACCTCATGCCCATCGAAAGCCACTCAGAGGACCTCCTGCACCTAGGCGAGAGCCAAACCCGCTTCCTCAAGCCCCTGGGCTAGGTAGTGGGCTAGATGAGATCCATGATTCTATTAGACATGCCACATGAAACCTTCTCAGACATACCACATTTGTGGCTATGTCCTCACAGAGCGAGCAGGACCACCCTGAGAGACACACTTCTACATGGTCTACTGGTGGTGGGCGTGGGAGAGAAGCTACATGTGGTAGCTAGGATGATCCATCCAACTCGATGGGACTAGTGCCACATCATTTTTCTCATTGTGGGAATCCATGCCATGTTCCCACGTAGGATCATGCCACAGAGAGCTACCTACACCAGGTTAGTTATTGTTTTATTTAATGTTCAAGTATTGATTATACGTTATGCAATCTCATATTTTCTAATAAATTTAACTTAGAATCAGATGTTGATGACTTGATTTTTTTTAATGTACAACTATTCATTGTTGAGTCTCCAACACCTGGGTGGGAGTACGTTGGTTCCTTCAAGCTAGATGGAGCCATGGAAACTGCAGAGGACATTGCGACACCATATACATAGGTAGTTTTCTTTCAGTAATTAAATTTAACGTTAGTAGTTAATCGTGTCATCCAATGTAGTTAATATTTAGTAATTGAATCTAAATATTTTTGTGTTTGCACAGGTGTCCGCAGGAGTGAGTTACCAACTATCCCCGTTAGGGATCAACAAATCCCCTCATAAGTAGGTATCGTGTAATAAAGTATAAATTTAATTTCAGTTTTTATGGCTTAGCTTTGTATAGTTATATTTTTTATGTACTAATATACGAGGCCATGAATATGTATGCAGGTCCGAGTACATAGGCACGTCAGTGTCACTATCTATCCATTGATTTCCTTTTCCCCACCATATATGCCAGGTGTATCCCCTAGCATACATGTCCCTTTCACTACATCCCTCCCCCCTAGTTCCATCCATCCCTTTCCTCCCATCCACCACCACACTTCCATNTCGTCATAGCCTTCGATCACCCCCCCCTGCCCAACCCATCCACCCCCTCCCTTGCAATTTCCCATGTTTACACCCTCCCCCCTCCGACCACGATACACCATCCATCCACATTCACCTATCCCTCCACCCCATCCCAAACCTCAACCCCTCCCCCATATTCCCCTACCACCCTCGTTTCCTCTTCCAAGGTGGCCTGTTCCATTCTACACCCAGTTGGGGTTTATCATTGTACATCACCACTTCACCCACTCCAGTCCACGTCCTCTCTCATCGTGCCCCCTATTTTTGTAGGAAACGTCGATGTGGCTACATCCTCCTGTATGCCATCCACCCTAGCATCAGAGCAGGTTGTCCAGCCCACTGCTCCACCTTCCACCCCTGAGGACCAACCGAATGCTCCACCCGCCAGCCCCCGATACTAGCCAATTGTATTCATGGTGAGATTGATTATTTTTTGAAAATATCATACAATATTAACGAAAATTAACATAAGCAATAAATTGTATGAGTTATCTTACTGTTTAAATGTTGCAGGGTGGCATTGTCGAGAGACTTGGATCACGGAGGAGGGTAGCCCGCTCACCACTTACGGTCTCATTTGAGGTGAGCTATTTAAGATTTGAAAACTTAATTTTGATTTTTAAATTGTGTTTTATACTTGTATAATTGCTTGTAGGAGTTGACATTTGATTGTTGTCATTTCAGAGCCCAAGGGGAGGTGGTCGAAGCATCCAAAAGAATCGATATTCCTCTAGCTCAAAGAAGAGGAAGATGGATTTTGGAGGTGCATCTGGGAGCTTCGAGGGTGGGAAGGAAGATTGAGAGACCCTCCTATTTACACTAGCCATGATATGGCATTTTGGCATGAGTTGCCATATTTTGTATAGGGCACAAGTTTCCATTGTATAGACATTGGGAATGATGTTCCATTTTTCACTACTACTATATATGATTGGAAATTTGTGTATATGAATATATTATTTTGCACTTATTTATATTACTTTGAATTTGATTACATATTTGCATACATTATGTCGAATGCAGTAGTAGATTGCAGTTGATGTGCTTGCAATACTTATTGTTGACGAAGCAATAAAGTCTGTATGTTCACAATAAAATGCATACAAATTTTCACACTGTAGGCTAGTTAACAAAAAAAATACACAACTGCATAAACATGTACAATAGAAATGATAATTTTAAATACCAAATACCTGATCTTGTAAATCATAGTGCAAATACCTAGCTTGGCCCTTCACCCCTCGGCCCTTCCATTTGTTGTCTCAGCTTGTCATACCTAGCTTTGGCATTGTTATTTGCATACCTAAACCCTAAGGACCTAGACCTAACTAGACACCTAACCTAAAGCCCTAGCTTTCTACCCTTCCAAACCCTTCCTCCCTTCTCCATCTCCTAACCTACTCGCTTACCTTTCCACCTCTCCTCTCTCGTTTCCTAACCCTAAGCTTCGAATCTCATACTCCTATCCTCGGCCTATAGGATCAGACCTTGGCCCCCTTTCAAAACCCCTTCTCTAGCCTTAGCATCCTTCCTAGGACTCTACATATCATTGACATTTCCATCCATACATAAGAAGTTTTGACAGTGATCTACAAGTACATGTGTACTACTAAAATACCAAAAAGACCTCTAAAAAACATGTACAAGATACCGTGTTTGTTGAGCACTATCATATAGGTACTTGTTGGAACTCTTGGATTGACTGGAAATTACTATTTGGGATAGTCATAGTAAAATTTGTCTTGGATGGAAAATACATTTAGTTTGACAGTCCCATTCATTGACCAAGTTGGAATTGACAATACTTGTAGTCCAGTTGCATTTACCTAACAATTGTCTTCCTAATTGCAAACTTGAAATTGACATAGCTATTGCATCTTTACTTTGACTAGAAATAACATTTTGGGATCATCATACTTGGATGAAATTTATCATTGGTTTGACAATCTTATTCATTGTCCAAATTGGAATAGAAAGCACTTGTTTTCCTTTGGTATTTACAAAGTAATCATTGTCTCATTTTGCAAGCTAGAAATTGATATTGGAAGGATCTTCTCTTACCATTTCATAGTATTGATGAGTTGAGAAGCATATTGAACATGACTGTTGTTGGCTTTCATTTGTTACATCTACTTGGAAAACATTGATTTTTATAAATTTGACATTTTATATCATTTGAAGATGAAGTTGGCATTGCTTACTCTCATTGAATATATACATATTTGTTATGTTATTGTTGAGCACTTGTGATTTTAACGATCTCTTGTACTTGTTTCTTTGGCATAGGCTAACTGAATTTTAAGGGTTATCATGCATAACCTAGGTTTTATAATCAATGAGGAAACCCTAACCATAACTAAATTTTAAAGGTTAGCATGCATAACCTAGGGTTTAGAATCAATGAGGAAACCCTAAACCTAGGAGGGAAACCCTAACACCAATGCTACCTAGCCATCTCTTGTGGCATCTTATAAAGTAACTTTTTGTTTGTATATGAGCATGCCTAGGGTTATAGTCATATGCCACATATTCTTTATACACTAATAAAATGAGATACTCTTTACGGTTTATCATGCACAAATTGCACAAGTTGATGTTAATCAATGGGGAAAATTTAACCCCAACGACGAAACTATTTTGACTTGGCTGGAAATCATTCTTAGTTTGACAGTCATATCTTGATGAAAATTGGATTGATTGGGGTCTATGTCAATGTATGTCGGTTGCAAAATAGGTTGAATTTGTACGATATGATGACAACGTCCCATCAACACCACTAACATGGTTCAACCACATGCATAATTGAAAGGAAAATTACATCCAATGTTATTCGCAATCACCCAACCAACCATTAAATAAAATATTGAATCATCCTATAGTGTTTGACCCCCCTCTTTCACAAGAAATATTCATTATGGTT
Source organism: Pseudotsuga menziesii (assembly GCA_001517045.1). Classification (NCBI taxonomy): domain Eukaryota; kingdom Viridiplantae; phylum Streptophyta; class Pinopsida; order Pinales; family Pinaceae; genus Pseudotsuga; species Pseudotsuga menziesii. The sequence goes on along the minus strand of LPNX010049876.1, from coordinate 60,096 downwards.
ATTGGCTTGCAAGCATATATTCTAGGTATATGGTCTATTGGCTTCTAGTTAAGTGAGACCAACAAATCTAATTATCTAAACCTAATGAGTTCATAAAACTCTAGTTTGTAGTTGTATGTGTAAATGTGTAAACACTATTTTTTAGGTTTGTGGTTTGTAGTTCATGAAACACTATATTTTTTTCTATTTTTTCTTGTATATTAGGTGTATGGTCGAAGTGTATATAAACAAGTGAGAGTAACATATAATTTGATCTCTATGTATTTGAATTTCTTTCAATTCATGAAACCCTAGTTGGCTTGATACTTGTAATCCATGTATGTGTCTCTACTTCTATTTCATACAATTATTTGTTATACTTGTAATTCATAAATCCTTAGTTTCTTTGTTGTAGTGAAGGTACATATCTTCTAGGTAAATGGTATATTGGTTTCTAGTTGAGTGACACTAACAAATCTAATTATCTGAACCTATTGATTTCATAAACCTTGGTTTTTAGTTCTATGTCTAAAATGTGTGAACCATAGTTTTTAGGTTTGTGGTTTGTAGTTCATGAAAACCTAGCTATGTTGTAGTGCATGTACATATCTTCTAGGTATATGGTATACTAGTTTCTAGTTGACTAAGACTAACAAATATAATGATATAAACCTAACGAGTTCATAACCCTAGTTTGTAGTTCTATGTCTAAATTTTTGAACCCTAGTTTTTTTTCTATTTGTGCATGTAGCTTAGGTATATGGTTTAAGTATACATAAGTGAGACTAACAGAGCACATGATCTCTATGTATGTGAATTTCTACTTCAAAAAACCCTAGTTTGTAGTTATATGTGTAAATTTATAAACCCTAGTTTTTAGGTTTACGATTTGTAGTTCATGAAACCCTAGTTTTTTTCTATTTTCTCTTGTAGCTTAGGTATATGGTCTAAGTGGTTCTACATAAGAGAGACTAAATTAATACATCAAATCTATGTATGGGAAATTATTTCAATCCATGAAACACTAATTAGCTCTATACTTGTAATTCATGTATGAGTTTTTACTTCTAATTCATACAATTATGTGTTTCTACTTGTAATTCATGAAACTCTAGTTTCTTTGTTTTAGTGTAGGTACATATATTCTAGGTACATGGTCTATTGGTTTCTAGGTAATGGCATGCCAAGAGACCTATGGAGTCGATGGTTCGTCGATCCAACCTCCGGTTGTCGAGTTATGTCAAGTTGAAAGTCGCATGAAAATGTCATTCAGGAACACTTGGTGACTCTAGGTCCGGGAGAGAAAAACCAAATGGAGTAGCAAGATTGCATGTCATTGCCTCCAAAAAGTGTGTATGGGAAATGCCAATATGGGAACACTACCAAGACTGGCACGGTGGAGGGTTTTGCAGAGTTGACCCACCAATGCGAGAGTTGCATTGAAGGAAATTGAGGAAAACCCTAGTTTACAAAACCGATGCACAATGAAGTCACTGGGCCATGCAAACATGGTGAAGAGGGCCCACTAGAGTTAATGGAATTCTAGGAGACCAATGGATTCGAAAACTCGTCGATCCAATATTCGATTGCCGAGTTATGTTGAGTTGAAAGTCGCATGAAAATGTCATTCAGGGACACTTGGTGACTCTCGGTCCGGGAGCGAAAAACTAAAAGAGGTAGCAAGATTACATGTCATTGGCTCCGACAATTGTGTATGGTAAATGCTGATATGGGAACACTACCAAGACTGGCACGGTGGAGGGTTTTGCAGAGTTGACCCAGCAATGCGAGAGTTGCATTGAAGGAAACTGAGCAAAGCCCTAGTTTATGAAACCGATGCATAATGAAGTCACTCGGCCATGAAAACATGGTGGAGAGGGCGCACTAGAGGTAATGGTATTCCAGGAGACCAATGGAGTTGACAACTCGTCGATCCGACCTCTGGTTTTCGAGTTATGTTGAGTTGAAAGTCGCATGAAAATGTCGTTCAGGGACACTTGGTGACTCTTATTCCGAGAGAAAAAAACTAAACGAGGCAGCAAGATTGCATTTCACTAGATCCGACAAGTGTGTATGGGAAATGCTGATATGTGAACACTACCAATACTGGCACGATGGAGGGTTTTGCATACTTGGCTCACCAATGCGAGAGTTGCATTGAAGGAAGCTGAGCAAAACCCTTGTTTATGAAATTGATGCACAATGAAGTCACTGGGCTATGCAAACACAATGGAGAGGGACCACCAGAGGTAATGTTATTCTAGGAGACCAACAGAGTTGATGGCTCATTGATCCGACCTCTGGTTGTTGAGTTATTTCGAGTTGAAAGTCACATGAAAATGTCGTCCAGGGACACTTGGTGACTCTCTGTTCGAGAGTGAAAAACCAAACAAAGTAACAAGATTTCATGTCGTTGGCTCTAACAAGTGTGTATGGGAAATGACGATGTGGGAACACTACCAAGACTGGCATGGTGGAGGTTTTTGTAGAGTTGACACACCAATGTGAGAGTTGCATTGAAGGAAACTAATCAAAACCCTAGTTTATGAAACCAATGCACAATGAAGTCACTCGGCCATGAAAATGTGGTGGAGAGGGACCACTAGAGGTAATGGCATTCCAGGAGACCAATGGAGGTGATGGTTCATCGATCCGACCTCTGGTTGCTGAGTTATGTTGAGTTGAACTCTCATGAAAATGGGGTCCATGCAACCCTTGAAACGGTGCACCGACCCTGCAAAACCCTATGTCGAGTGGCCAGTGGTGGATTTTCCATGGAGGCCATGCCCAAATACACCTGTAGGAGCCAAAAAAATAAAAAATTGCCACCCGGTTGGTTTTTGGACCATGGCCTTGAATTGGTTAGGCGTCCCTAAACGACTTTTGTAGACCTACTCCAACTCACCATAGAGCATTTATCGGGGATCCGATGGATGAACCATCGGTTACGTTGGGATCATGGAATAGTATTATGGCCAGGGTGGCCTCCCACCCGACTCTGCATGGCTCAGGCATGCCTCTAGTCAATATTTTGAAAACTAGGGTTTTTTCCCTAGTGGGGTCCATGCAACCCTAGTAATGGTGCACCAACCCTCCAAAAACCTGTGTCAGGAGGTTGAGGGTGGCGTGGCCATGGAGGCCATGCCCAAACACACCTGCAGGAGACAACGTATTTGGAAATCATTTCCTGGTTTATTTTTTGGACCCCGACCTTGAATTGGCCCAGGCGTCCTTGAATGGCTTTTGTAGGCCTACTACAACTCACCATAGAAAATTGACTGGGGATCCGATGGAAAAACTATCTATTCCATTGGGATCATGGCACAATATTATGGCTAGGGTGGCCTCCCCCCCGACTCTGCATGACCCAGGCATGTCTCCAGGCCAGATTATGTAACTAGGGTTTCACCCCAATGGAGTGTAAGCGCAATTACCCAATCTCATTCAATATAGCCATTTGGATCCTTTCTGTTGCTAATTTCCTCCATCAATATCTCGTTCTCTGAATGAGGTAAGAAGTAACATACCTTGGTTGAGTTCTTGTTTGAAATTGTTTGTAGATGGATGTTCGGGCCACCAATCAAGTTTGAGAAGTAATAGACCACAGAACTTGGTCTGTAATCCACGAATACATGCCCACTAGTTCTTCTTGATTTCCCATCTAGTGTAATATATTCACCCTTAACGACCATCGAGCCATTAGGAAATTCATTGCCTTAATCATCAATCAATGATCCATTCAGGATTTTCTTACCTTGAATGCATCATGCCAACCAATAATCCATGCCCCATTCATTGTCTTTCGGGGCAACAACTGCATATATGTGTCCTAGATGTACAAGATCTGAGATATGGTCGTAGTCTGCCGAAATCACTGGCTGGCCCTCCTCTAAGTGGGTTGTTTCAATGACTACATGTGGGTCTACTACAAGTGAAAAATGATCTCAATTATCAACCCAATCCATGCCTTCTCATTCATCCCATTCACCACTGCTACAAGGGCTGAAAAATCAAGCAAGTTTTCACATCCATATTTAAAATAGGGGGTTGTTTGAGGTTCGAACTGAATCAAAATCCACGTGTTCCTTGTAATGTGCCACAACTATAGGAACGAGATCGATCTATGTCAACCACATGCCAAAAATTCGTGACTAGCTTTCCTGCCCCTGTTGATGTATGTTGCACTTTAGTTCAGTCTGACATTGTTGCAGAGCACCATTGAACTATGGATTATGTATCTTTGGTATGGGGGTTTCTAGTAAACCTCATCTCCTCCCTTCGTAGTGCGATCTTCATGCATGCAATGACCCCATCATGCTCACCTTTGTCTTGCCCGGTCTCAAATTAGTTCCATATATGTGCCACATTGTAAGTCTTATGTAACATACTCATCCATTGGAAGACTCAGGCATTTTTGAACTAGCCCGCACAACCATCCGACCATATCCAATGCTGATCCATATGTATATCTCCCTCCTTTAGCTTATCATAGAAAATTCAAAAACAATTTTTCACAAGATGTAGATCATGGCATTTATCATCACTTATGTAAAAGTTTGTCTCTTTCTGTATGATCCTGTTTTTAATGTTTCTCTCAGGGCCATGCCTATATGTAATATGTACCATGATGCTGACTTGGTCGGAATGGTAGTATTGACTCTGAATTTAATTCTGTCCTGAAGGGTATAGTTTTTTGCAAAATCCACAATTGCCAATATGGTACCAATGGGAAATTTGTCCCTGCATTTTCTATACTACTCATCCTACCATCGCGCTACATGCACATGTTGAACATACTGCTTTGTTTTCTTGTAAAACTCCGTCAAAAAATCGCATACTCATACTTGTTTCCATGAAAACAAGGGTCATATTAGAACGTGACCTTTAAAGAATGTATATGTAGAAACTGAACATGTAAGAGGAAAAACATGCAATAATCATTTGCACATGTGACTTCACCAATGCAATATTTTTAATTTCATTCACACTATCTGATTGATAGGTTGCATACTTGAAGCTCTGCATCTCCATGTTCATAATGCCAAATTGATGCTCATCGCTTCCATGAATGCAACAATTCAAAAGAGAAAACCCATTGCACCTAGAACAATTCCCATATAGACATGATTTTCCATAGTACTTTTTTCCTTCATTCCTTGGACACATGATGCTGAGGATAAAATATGTCGACACATTTGGTGGTATTACGGATTCATTGCGGCCCTGCTCAATGTTAGTATGCAAATCACAAAATAAATGTTTATACGTGTCATAAAAATAATCATATTCTACATGGTATCTACAACAGCATGTGTTTCTATCAATACATATATGAATGTACCATGGTTTACATTTCTCAAAGGACCTTTGGACCATGTTCAATTGTGTGTGCTCATTCCTGAATCTCTCATAGAGTTCAGTATTTATTGTGTCAAGGAAGTGTTTGACATGGGTTTCACGTTCAGTAGAACCTTTTCTCAGCTTTAGTACATCTCTTTGGTTAGATGAAGGTCTGGTATGATCATGCCAGAAATTTTGTACTAAGTCCTTAACAACATCAATTAGCTTCATATATCGATGAGGAAACCTACCGACAAATTCCCAACAATATTTTCCACCTGTATTATGAATATTTTCTCTTATAACAGAGTACTTCTTAACAATTTTTATATTTAATTAAGTATGTGAGAAGTGTGTGAAAGGAGGCGACGTTTCCATGTGGACTTGCTTACAATTGATTCTGATAACACACGATGAGCCACAAAACGATCTTTAGTACGAGACGTCTTCATAATCACATTAAAAGCAGATTGGATATTTCTAACAATATGATTGTTAGCCTCTAAACTTCTAACCATATTTATACCCATAATTCTCCTAACAACAACTAAACCATTTGAATTTAACAAACATAGTAATAATTGACATTTACCTACATCTCCTTTGGATTCAAAATATTCCTTCATTAATTTTCTACATTGCCAATCGATAGTGTGTTTGGGAAACTTACCTTGAAGGCCTGACATACAAATTTCATACACATGGATACGTCTAGGAGTCCTTTTTCTTGCACCAGACAGTTGAGGTAGGGAAGGTGGACATGAGCTATGAATCCTAGGGCTTCTTTGTTGTGGTGCTTCATTCACATGTTGGTCCATATTGGGAGTGTGCTCGACATGGTTGTGGTCTTCTTGGAGAGATTGCAAATTAATTATTGCTCCTAGGTCCAACGCTTGATACTTAGCGTCTCTCAATATACCTATGTCTTCAAGAGATTCAATATGGCTCCTTGATGGATTATTGGTTGGAGACTGTGTTGATGTTGGAAGTTTAGTTGGGTCTGTTCACAACCGCTTCACCCATGGTTCTAAACTAGAGGTTTTTATGTCATCAAATTTCTTAGGATCGGTCACAGTATTAGTGGAAATTTCTGGACCATGTCTCACTCTGTCCATTGCCAACCTGGCCTTTTCTCTTACCTCATTTTCCTTTTCAATGGGCATATTCCTTCTAGTTTTTCTTACTCTGTTACCTGAGTTTCCCATCTCCAAAAGTTTCTTTATCAAAACTATGAGGTCTACCACTGCATAAGAAGCAACAAATAAGGTATTAGTTCCATTATACAAGAAACATGATGCGTTCCAACATAATTAACTAAATTACAGATATGTTAGTATGGTAATTATTGGCATTGATATATAAATGTTGATTAAAGGTTTCTCTTTATGTTCGAACTAATGTTTCATTTCTACATTCTATTTGAGTCAAGTAAAGAGATTCAGGTTTTTAGGTATTACAACTATATGATTATGACTTCCTTTGTGTTCAAAAAGTATTGGAATTCACAAGAATATGAGTGAAATATTCTTCATTTCCAACACCTTTAGACGAGATGACATTACACGTAATATGCCACATTAGTTGTGAGGGAAGACACAAGTTGGTGTTTGGATGTCTTGGGAATAAATTGAATAAATTACACTCATTAAGTTACACTAACTAAATAGAAAAAATTAACTAATTACACAATGAGGAGGTTGCAAATCCCCTAAAAAAAGGAGAAATCATTAAGGTATAGGCATCCCTGTCGAGCTCAAAGGCATGTTATGATGAATCTATCATGAAGAGGAGAGCATGGACAAGTTAGTGAACTATTCAATATGGA
>LPNX010049876.1:17952-47952 GCA_001517045.1 Pseudotsuga menziesii | reverse complement strand
TCGGCGAATTCATTGCCCAAGGACGAGTTGAGTTTTCCCCACGTTGTGAGCCGCGTCCACTTATGCATTTCGGGGGCTGTTAATTTCCCCAGGCCATGAGCTGTGTTTGCTGTTACGTTTGGGGACTGCTGTAGATGGTTTGAAGTCATTTTCCCTGGTTTAAGCTTTGATAGCTAAATTGATTGCTTGAGTGCAATGTTTGGTCTTCGGACTGTATTGGGAGAAGGGATGGGGGCTTAGTTTTGCTTGATAAACCTGGTGGCTGGAAACCACACAGACAGAGCTAGAGGGCTGGCCTTCTTCTCCATCACCCCTGAATAGCACTAGAAGGGAATGCAGGGCCTAAGGGACTGTGTAGTAGAGAAGGGACTGATTCCTTGTGTTGGGTGTGTTTGGGTGTCTTAGAGGTCAGGCTAGTTCTGGTGTAGGTGTTCTTGGCTCTGTAATGAGCTCGCCAGCTTAGGATTAAGCCTTTCCCAACTCCTTAATGGCCTGATAAACCCAACTGTGTTGGCTTGGCTATGTGTTTTGTATATCCTTGGCTATGTGTAAGCCTGCTTGTTCCCTTATTCCTTGGAGAATCATGCCCAGCTCGGGGGTGGCAGCACTGCTGAGAGATTAAGGAGCACGCTGGCCTACGGTTGGGTGGAACGTTGCAGCGACGTAGCTGGTTGCGGAAGGAGTTTCTATAAGATAAGTAATCTTGTTCATTTTACTTTTGCAATCTTATTTTCTGTTAATAAAATTGATGAACATGTTGAAAGGATGCTTGTAGGAATGTATGTTGTTTCCGCTGTGTATGAAAAATGAATGCATCTATGTATGATAAACAATGGCATCTGTGCATGTTTCACTGTAATGCATTTTCCTGCAGCATTCTGTTTATGCAATTTTTATCCATGTACATGTTCATGGGGCTCTTAGCCCACTGTGATTAAAGTTTGGGTCACATCCTCTACGCTGGTCGAAGGCATGGGGACGTGACAGTATGGTATCAGAGCTCATGTTGCAACATGGGCCTGCATGGGCCTTGAAGGATTGCAGTGACAGAGGCAACGTTTCTTCTACCCAGCAGCAAGCAGTGGAAGACTGTAAAAATTCAAAATTTTTGTTGAAGTGTTGAACAGTCGGGCCATTAGCAGAATTGACTTCTGCCGTTGTGGAAGGGCTAGCAGTTTCCCTTCCACCGTTGCGGAAGTCCAAACCGTTAAGTCTTCCGATGGGGAAGAAAATTGCGGGAGCTTTCCAAGTGATTTGACGTCGATCGGAAGAGAAAAGTGATTGAGCGTCCACCATTGCAGAAGCCAAAGTCATTTGGCTTCCGATGATAAATACCTCCGACACCGGAACAGTTTGGAGAAAGCCGCGAAAAGTTCGTCTAAGTGTTCCGTATCGGAACAGTTAGCGGAAGGGACTTCCGCCGTTGCGGAAGCCAAAATCTCTAAGGCTGCCGACGCCGATCGGGAGAAGTTAAGGTTTGGCGAGCCGCCATTGCGGAAGCCAAAGTCATTTGGCTTCCGATGTCAGAAGTCCGCCGATGCCAAAAAGTTAAAAATTTCTCCAAGTAAAGAGCGGCCGTCGGAAGGCGTTGGCCTTTGGTGTGCCGCCATTGTGGAAGCCAAAGTCATTTGGCTTCCGACGTGCAAAGACCGCCGACGCCCGAAGTGGAAATTTTCTAAGTAAGCAGCCACCAGTTGGAAGAGAAAGCATTTCGTGAGCCGCCGTTGCGGAAGTGAAAGTGCTAAGTCTTCCGATGAGAAAGACTGCCGACGCCAATGCTAGTCAAAAAGTTAGTTCACCAATCGGAAGTGAAAGTGGTTTGTGTGCCGCCGTTGCGGAAGCGAAAGCGCTAAGACTTCCGATGTGGAAAGACAGCCAAGAGCCGATTCTGTGCAAGGAAAAGCCCAAGAGGAGTAGCATCAGTTGAATGCTGCTATGTTGCAGAGTTTGACAGGCTTGCAAAGGAAGATAGACTCTGGACGAGGTACAGCAAGAACAGAAGGCAGTAAGAGCAGTACTAGGAGAAGGAGAAGAAATTCTAGTGGAACATCTGATTCTGAAGAATCCAGTGGGGATTCCAGTTCTTCTTCTCATAAAAGAAAAAGAAAGAGACATCATAGGGATCGCACTCGAGATGAATTCAGGAAAGCTAAACCTCTTACGTTTGATGGTGAGGTAAAGACTGGACAAGAGGCTAAAGCTTGGCTTCTTGGTATTAAGAAGTACTTTCAAGCGCATGATTATTCAGGAAACATGAAGGCAAGAGTTGCCATATTCAATGTAAATGGAAGAGCATCCATTTGGTGGGAACACTTCAAGCAAGTGAAGAGGATAAGTGAAAGGAGACTTAAGTGGAAACAGTTCAAGAAGTATTTCAAGCGGAAATACCTATCTGATAGGTATTATGATGACAAGATTAAGGAGTTCCATGAGTTGAAATTAGGACAGCATACCATGGAAGAGTATGCTAATAAGTTTTTGGATCTATTGAGGTATGTACGGTACATCAGAGATGAAAAAGTAAAGGTCCAGCATTTTCTGAGTGGATTACCTCAATCTTACAAAGATAGAATTGAGTTCTATGAACCTAGAACTCTTGAAGAAGCGATAAGAAAGGCTAAGTATTGCTATGAGCAAAGCAAAGGTAAGCCAAATTTCCATAAGGCATGGAAGGACAAGAAGAACGAGAAGTTTGACCAAAGAAAGAAAGGTTTCAAACCTTCTAGCTTCAAGAATCAGCAGAATCAGCCCTCCCAAGCTATGAGTAAGCCAGTTGGAGTGATAGGAGAAAAGCCTAAGGATCTACAACAAAATAGAGGGCCACTTCAGTGTTGGAAATGTGGAGGACCCCACATGCGCAGGAATTGTCCACTCGAGAATGAGAGTGCAAGACCAGCTTATAACGTTCAAGAGGCAGAAACAGTGGGTCAAGTAGCAAGGGCAGTTCCTAGGATCTATGCAGCACTAGAAGACCGTCAAGCAGATCACCAGTCAGCTGTGGTTGAAGTAGCAGGTAAGATTGTTGAGCAATCTGTTTCTATTTTGATTGAACCTGGTTCTACGCACAGTTACATTACTCCTAGAGTAGTGGAGATTTGTGCTTTTAAGAAAGTAAAGCATAGGAAGTCTTGGTTAGTTCAGCTAGCCACTGGAACTAAGAGAAAGGTCAGTGAAATGATAGAGAAATTTCCATTGGCATGAATGGGTTGGTCACTTGTATAGACCTGAATGTGCTACCGCTTGGTTCCTATGATGTTCTCATTGGAATGGATTGGTTAGAAGCTCACAAGGTGAAGCTTGACTGTTACAATAAGAATTTCGAATGCATGGATGAAGAAGGGAACCTAGTAGTTGTGAAAGGCATTCCAAAGGTGATTTCAGTAAGGCAGGTTTCAGCAATGCAGTTAAAGAAGTTCTGTAGGAAGGGTTGCTAGTTGTATGCAGCTCATATTTTGGAAACATCAGGAGATGAAACTCCGAGGTTGGAGGACTATCAGGTGTTACACATTAGAGGAAATTTCAACTCAAAATGGGCCTCCTAAAAAGAATTAATAAAATAATAGTTAAAATAATAAAATAACATTTATTAATTTTGGAGGAAGAAAAGAAAAAAACTACTTTTTGTTTGTATTTTTGACATATCTCTTTGTGTTTTTACTCAAATTTAGATCAGGAGATCTCGTTGGATGCATAATTAAATTCCGCATCCAACGAGTATCCACTCGGCATACTTTTGAAGGACCCCGCTACCCCAAAAATAAGAAATACCTGAAAAAACGTGATGATGATGTCATCATCACATCTTTTCAGGTATTTCTTGTTTTTGGGGTAGCGGGGTCCGTCAAAAGTATGCCGAGTGGCTACTCGTTGGATGCGGAATTTAATTCTGCATCCAACGAGATCTCCCGATCGAAATTTAAGTAAAAATACAAGGAGATATGTCGAAAATACAAACAAAAAAAGTAGTTTTTTTTATGATCCCTATCCCCAAATTTATATTAAAAAAGTGTTTAAGACCTATACGGTATTTAAAATTTAAATCAATTTCATTGGCTAACTCATGATGACATGGAATTTGAATCAAAGTTAAAAGGCCCATTTTGAGTTGAAATTTCCTCTAATGGGAATTCAGGGATGTGTTTCCTGATGAGATTCCAGGGCTTCCTCCAAAGAGGGACATTGACTTCACAATTGAACTTGTGCCAGGAGCAGCAGCAGTGTCCAAGGCACCCTACATAATGAGTACACCAGAGATGCTATAATTGAAGATGCAACTACAAGAGTTGTTGGAAAAGAAGTATATCCGACCGAGTGTGTCTCCTTGGGGAGCACCAGTTCTGTTTGTCAAGAAGAAAGATGGTACACTCAGGTTATGCATTGATTACAGACAATTGAACAAGGTTACTGTGAAGAATAAATATCCTTTGCCTAGGATTGATGACCTCTTTGATCAAATGAGAGGAGCAAGGGTATTTTCCAAGATTGACTTAAGGTTTGGTTACCATCAGGTGAGAATCAAGGATGAAGACATTCATAAGACAGCCTTCAGGACGAGGTATGGGAATTATGAGTTTGTAGTGGTACCGTTTGGTCTCACGAATGCACCAGCTACATTTATGTGCCTCATGAATAGTGTCTTCAGCAAGTATTTAGACAAGTTTGTGCTTGTTTTCCTTGATGACATTCTTGTTTACTCTAAGAATGAGGAAGAGCATGAAGAGCATCTGAGATTGACATTGAGTTTGCTCAGGGAGCATCAGTTGTATGCAAAACTGAGCAAGTGTGACTTCTATAGAGATAGAATTCAGTATTTGGGTCACATTAACTCAGAGGAGGGTATATCTGTGGACCCTGAAAATATTGAAGCCATTATGAATTGGCCTACTCCAAGAAATGTGACAGATGTAAGATCTTTTATGGGACTTGCAGGATGCTACAGGAGATTCATAGAGGGATTTTCCAAAGTTGCACATGCTATCACTTCTTTGCAAAAGAAGGGGATGAAGTTCGAATGGACATCGAGATGTGAAGAAAGTTTCCAGCGGTTGAAGAATCTTCTCACCAGTGCACCAGTATTGAAGATTGCAGATCCAGAGAAAGATTTTGTGGTGTGTACCGATGCATGCGGACAAGGGCTTGGAGGAGTCCTTATGCAAGAAAACCACGTGATATGTTATGAGTCAATAAAGATGAAGGAGCATGAGAAGAACTACGCCACTCATGATCTATATCTGGCAGCCATAGTACATGCTCTCAAGATGTGGAGACATTACTTGATGGGCAGGATATTTGAGCTCAGAACAGATCATTGTGGACTGAAGTATTTGTTTGATCAGCCTACTCTGAATGCTAGGCAAGCAAGATGGCTGGAGTTTTTATGTGAGTTTGATTTTGAAATCAAGCACATAAAGGGAAAAGAGAATAAGGTAGCTGATGCACTCAGCAGGAAAGTGCAGGAAATGCATGTGGCATCTCTTAGTATTTGCCAATCAGATTTGAGGCAGCAGATTGTTGATCATGTTGCTGGATATGAATTGTATGAGCAGGTAAAAGACAAGTTGCAGCAGCAAAGTCTTGAGAAGAGGTATGAGGGATATAAATTGGAAGAAGATGGACTTCTCACTCATAAAGGCAGAATTTATATTCCGAATGTAGCAGATTTGAGGAGAGTTGTTATGGATGATATCCATCAAGCTCTGTATTCTGGTCACCCAGGATATCAGAAGACAATTGCTACAGCTAGAAAGCAGTACTTTTGGCCAGGAATGAAAAAGGATATGGCTGAGTACATTTCAAGATGTATGAAATGTCAACAGGTAAAGGTTGAGCATCAACATCCAGCAGGTTTGTTGTAGCCTTTGTCAGTTCCGGAATGGAAATGGGAAGTTATTTCCATGGATTTTATTACAGGATTGCCGATGACTTGGAGACAACATGATTCTATCATGGTTGTGGTAAACAAGTTGACTAAGGCAGCACATTTTATACCGGTTAAGTCTACATATGAGACTGGAGACATTGCAAAGATCTTCATGAAGGAGATATTCAAATTGCATGGATTGCCGAAGGCGATAGTTTCTGACAGAGATGTCAAGTTCACTTCCAACTTTTGGAAGGGGTTGTTTGCAGATTTGAGTACAAAGCTAAACTTTAGCATTGCATACCATCCTCAGACAGATGGCCAGAAAGAAAGAGTTAATCAGGTACTTGAAGACATGCTTCGCATGTACGTAATGGACAAACCAACCAAGTGGGAAGATTGCTTGCACTTGGTAGAGTTTGCTTATAACAATGGACATCAGGCATCCTTGGGGATGAGTCCGTATGAAGCTTTGTATGGAAGAAGGTGTAGGACACCAGTGACTTGGGATAATCCAGTGAACCGGATTGTGCTTGGACCAGAATTGCTCAAGGAAATGGAGCAAGAGGTTGTAAAGATCAGGAAGAACCTAAAAGCAACACAGGACAAACAAAAAAGCTATGCCGATAAGCATAGGGTGAACAAGGAGTTCAGTGTTGGGGATCATGTTTACCTCAAAGTGAGGGCAAGGAAGAGTTCCTTGAAGCTTGGAAGTTGTGCCAAGTTGTCACCGAGATATTGTGGGCCGTTTGAAGTGCTTGAAAGGATAGGGCCAGTTGCATATAGACTTGCATTGCCTTCTAGCACTAGAGCTCATAATGTTTTTCATGTTTCTTTGCTTAAGAGATATGTACATGATCCTAACCATGTGATAAATTGGGATGTGATTCAGGTGGAACCCGAGGGAGAGTTCCGAATCGAGCCAATGCGCATCCTCGACAGGAAGGTCACAATGCTCCGGAACTGAGCCATAGGTCAAGTAAAGATGCAATGGGAGCACTTCGGACCTGAAGAGGTTACATGGGAGCTGGAGGATGCCATGCGATTGGCACATCCATTTTTGTTCAATTTTGCGAAACACTGAGGCGATACCAGTGTAGCATTTTGCTCAATTTTGTAAGCACTGAGGACAATGCTATTGAAGGGGGAGGGGAATGTAACACCCCGGTTTTTACCCTATTGCATTAGATGTATATGATGATGTGTATATTGTAAATGATCATGGTGTGGAGCTAAAGGCCAAGGCCCCACCATTGGTCGGTTATGCTATGTTTTGGATTTAAATTGTCACCGATGGCATATCGGGGCATGCGACATATATTATGTTGGTCATCATGTAAATACGCATCTATAATTAATTAAATGAATCCGACCAGCTACGATCGCAGAAACTAAAATGAGAAAGGGGCATGATCTTCACAAGGATAGGGGTGGGGGAAATTGTCAACCTTGGCCAATGAGAGAAAAACCCATATGTCTTCTTCCTTGTTTTATTCCAACCACTTTCATTAAGAAAGGATGCTGGTGGTTGAGGCAGTTATGGTCTTGGAAGTGGGGTGGCAGGACTGTCAGTCCTCACCCACATGCACACTCTACCCACAATTTTGTTGTTCATCCTCTCACGCAGATCTTCTTCTCTCCACGACTGTGCTGAAGGCTCACGCACTTCCAATTTTCGCGTCCATCCCGTTGTTTGTTCATCCACGGATAAAAACGGAGCTGTTTTTCCTCACGCAGGACCTCCATTGTCTGTTCATCCCTCACAGGGTCGGATTGTTTTCCATGCACAGGATTTTCCTGGTTTTTATCCACGTATTTTTCCTCTGCGGATCTACGGATGGTTTGGCTGTATTCTTCCCTCACGGACTGATTCGTGGGACCTGCGTTGTCGTTTTCATTCACGCCCAGACTGGGGAACTATAATCTCTTTCCCAGCATGGTCTATGTATGTTTTCCCGGTGACTTCATTTCCCAAGGACGGGTTGAGTTTTCCCCACGTTGTGAGCTGCGTCCACTGATGCATTTTGGGGGCTGTTAATTTCCCCAGGCCATGAGCTGTGTTTGCTATTACGTTTGGGGACTGCTGTAGATGGTTTGAAGTCGTTTTCCCTGGTTTAAGCTGTGATAGCTAAATTGATTGCCTGAGTGCAATGGTTGGTCTTCGGACTGTATTGGGAGCAGGGATGGGGGCTTAGTTTTGCTTGATAAACCTGGTGGCTGGAAACCACACAGATAGAGCTAGAGGGCTGGCCTTCTTCTCCATCACCCCTGAATAGCACTGGAAGGGAATGCAGGGCCTGAGGGACTATGTAGCAGAGAAGGGACTGATTCCTTGTGTTGGGTGTGTTTGGGTGTCTTAGAGGTCAGGCTATTTCTGGTGTAGGTTTTCTTGGCTCTGTAATGAGCTCACCAGCTTAGCATTTAGCCTTTCCCAACTCCTTAATGGCCTGATAAACCCAACTGTGTTGGCTTGGCTGTGTGTTTTGTATATCCTTGGATATGTGTAAGCCTGCTTGTTCCCTTATTCCTTGGAGAATCATGCCCAGCTCGGGGGTGGTAGCGCTACTGAGAGATTAAGGAGCACGCTGGCCTATGGTTGGGCGGAACGTTGCAGCGACGTAGCTGGTTGCGGAAGGAGTTTCTATAAGATAAGTAATCTTGTTCATTTTACTTCTGCAATCTTATTTTCTGTTAATAAAATTGATGAACATGTTGAAAGGATGCTTGTAGGAATGTATGTTGTTTCCGCTGTGCATGACAAATGAATGCATCTATGTATGATAAACAATGGCATCTGTGCATGCTTCATTGTAATGCATTTTCCTGCAGCATTATGTTTATGCAATTTTTATCCATGTACATGTTCATGGGGCTCTTAGCCCGCTGTGATTAAAGTTTGGCTCGCGTCCTCTACGCTGGTCGAAGGCATGGGGACGTGACATTCATCATCATCATTCCATTGCAAATGCTTGAAAATAAAATCAAATCAAAGTTTCAACTTAACCTATGTGCGCACACGTGTTTAATACGTACGCACTTAGAAGCACGATAGTGCTTCTAGTGCATGTGCGTTACTTTTTAAACTACGCGCACGCGTGATTTAAATTTAGAATTTTGGTGGGCGTCTTTTTTCCAACCTACGTGGTGGATGACTTGGCTGCTTTGGTTTTAGGTTCGGGTTTCCAAACCAATTGGTTTGGACTGTCTTATGATAGAAAACATGTTTTGTACCACTTCTCCTATTTCGTGCATGATTTTGCATATGCCATGCTTATCCACTGCAAATGAAAATTCAAACACTTGTGTAACTTTGTCTATAAATTCAGAATATGTAATTTTTATTTAAATCTATTATTTTTTTCTATTTTTTATTTAATTTTAAATGGACTAACATCAATCTAACACAAAAGGTAGGTTATTTTCTTCGGCTATAACTTTTGATTGGATCACCTATTTAGAAAATGGAAAATAACCTGCACAAGAAGACACAAAGACCTACATCCTAAAAAAAAATTATCGTTTATTGACTATGTTAAGACCAAGATGTCGTGGACCAATGCTCAACCTTGCCATTTTAGGGCGTCACTGACTTCCTTAATTTAAAAAATATATATAACATAAATAAATATGGAAAAATAATGTTGGACTAGAAACACCTGTTATCTAAAACTCTATATAATTTTTTTCACAAAATTCCACCCTTTGCATACCAATCGAGTGGACCAACACAAACATATTCATTATTTTTTGGGAAAAAAATAACATACCAACCTTAGAAGAACCTTGTTTTTTGGGATTTATGCTTAGTTTCCATAAATAAAAGTTATAAATTCCGGAAGGTAATCCGGTTGTCCACATTTCATATTCTTACGCCATATTCCAAAAAGTTGTGTAGGTACCTCTAATATTGCTTTTTGATGTTCATATTTTTTGTTTTTCCAGAAGTCCATTGCAATGAACGCGTCATAAGTGACCAGCATTAGCTTGCACCATCCCTTTATCTTTATTTCTCAATTCTTTCCTTAGCTCATCCTTTTCTCTTGTAGCGTCAGATGGGAATGCCACCCAATTTTGTTTACCATATATACAATGTTTAGGTAAATCAAAATCTAAAGAGAAATCATACATACCTTGAACCATGTAATTCTCAAAGGATGTTCTCTCTATTATGTCCCAATCTTTGATTCCATAGCATTATCTTCTCTACAAGGACAACATGGGTAGTTTCTTCTACATTGTTATCCTTAAGAAAAAATGGAATTGCGATTCCCATAATTAATAGTGCTTCCCAACAAGTTGTATAGGGTTCTAATCTAAATTACCCACAATAACAGCATTGCTCCTAAGACCATATAGAACATGTCATTTTCAAATATAATATGCACACCTACATCACCCATCTTACTTATATATATATTAGGTTTCTATCTAGATATGGAATGTGAAAATCCCTAAGAAGAATTCTAATTCTTCTATCTTTGAGTAGAAACTTGACCCTTCCATGTCCTATAATTTGGCTATTGAGTTATCTCCTAGGAAAACATCACCTCCATTGTACTTTTCATATTCACATAACCACTCCCTATGAGGAGTCATATGCAATGAAGAACCCAAGTTGATCAACCATACACCATGATTTGCATGTGTACTTACATATGCTAAGTAAACATCACCTCCTTATTCTGAAAAGATTTTCATTTTGTGGAAGGGGAATCGTTAGATCCATTACCTTTATTAACATTCTTGGATCTTCATTCTTTATTATAATTCCCAACTTTACTACATTTCCAACCATTTATTGCAAATTAGCTTGGATATTTAGATCCAACTCTAGACTTAAATTTTCCTTGGAAGACTTATTTTCTCTTATTTTGGGATGGCCTCTAGATGAAACATCCTTGGTAACACGCTCCATGTATTTTATCCTCATATCCTATGATAACAAGGATGTAAAAACGTCCTTAAAATTTAATGTATATTGAGTGGTACTACCGATTGAACTAGATTATCCCAAGAGTCTGGAAAAGAACGTAATAAGGTAATGCACATATCTTCTTCCTACATCTTAAAAGTAATAGAGACAAGTTGAATTACATAATATTAAATTCATCTGGATGATATGTCATGGAGTCACCATCCTCCATCCTGAGATGATACACCTTCTTTCAATGAAATAACTTGCTTACGAGGGACTTTGAATGATACAAATTCCTCATCTTATCCCATAGATTATTTGTGTTGTTTTCTAAAGATATGTTCAACATCACTGAATCTAAGAGGTAAAGTCAAATCATGCTTCTTGCTTTTCTTTTTATATTTTCCCAATCTTCTTTGACATACAAGTGGATTTTATACCTAGATCCACAATAATTCACTATTCTTTATCTACAAGAAAATATTCCATCTTCAATTTCCATAACTCAAAGGTCTAGCTATTAAACTCTTCTATCTCTATTCTTGAATTGATTTCCATTTTCTTTACACAAGATTAATTGCACAAATATCCCACTCCAACATAGGTTTATTGTAGACATAGGATACCCTTTCTCTTCATAGCATAAGCTAAAACCTAGCAACAAAGGCATCCCCATGAATCTAATAATATTTCTTTGAAACCATATGAATAGTTTTATAAACATGTGAGAGAAAAAAATACCAAACAAAATCTAAAAGACAAGAAATAACCATGTCTTACACAAATAGTACACATAGATTTACCATAGAAAAAAAATTGTGAATACTAGCCTACTTGAGAGTTTCTTCACTCTCTATGTCATTGTATTATCTTCATTATTTACAATAAACTATTATAGCATCCAAACCCTAATAGATTATCCCATATTACATTTAAACCTTAATTCGTTAACCAAAATTAGTTTATAGAGGATTGAAAAACCATTAGGAGAAAGCATAAAAATGGACACGATTTTTTATTTTGAGGAATCCACCCCAAAATTCCCATTAGGAAGAGCAACGAATCCTTGTTACCCCCATAACCATACCCGCATTTTTTACATATCCCATGCATCCAACATTGGGGTCATATCATAGTATCCTCCTTTGAAAAGATGTCCTTAAAAAATTGCAAGTAAGGGCTTTACATGTGATAATACCAAGTAATAGGGTTTCTGTGTATTCATTATCTCTTGCTACAATTGATGACGATCCATCCATCCATCCAAATTTAATGATTGTTTTTCTTAACCCTTGATATCTAGTTGTTGCATTATTTTCTTTTCTTTGATTCCATTTGTTGTTATGGAAACTTCTCCAATTTGTTGTAGTTGCTCGTCTCTAATAATATCTTGTGAGATAATAGTTTTGTGATGCCATGTTCCATGCATATCATTATTATTCCATATTCTCCTTTAGTAATGTTGATTTTAGTATTATTGTCTTTGTTTTTAATGAGGCCATCAACATGGTTTCACCTTTCATGGTTTCCCTTCATTTTGCACACCCATTTCATCAATATTATTTTCAAATAAAATGTCACTGTCTATCCATTTTTCTTGGTATTTATTACTCTATCCTTTGAGATAATCCCATTGTATTTGACATGTGCATTCTCAACCTAGATCTCAACTTCTTCAAGTATTTCTAACAATATTCTTGGATATTTTTTTCCTTATCCTTTTGAAGTTAGATGGTGATATTTTCCATCAATTTAGTTATTCTTTGTTCAGTCCTTGATTGTATTTCTTCTTTAGTATCTAGGGTTTCAAGTTAACTACTTTACTCATTTTTTCATTAATGATATTTAATTTTTCCACTTGTACGCCCCTTTTTACATTTTTTACATCATTAATTAGTTCTTGATTATGCTTATGCAACATTATGATTTCTTTATCTTTTTCTCAATTCTTCCCTTAGCTCATCCTTTTCTCTTGTAGCGTCAGATGGGAATCTCACTTGATTTTGTTTACCATATATACAATGTTTACACAAATCAAAATCTAAAGAGAAATCATACATACCTTGAACCATGTAATTCTCAAAGGATGTTCTCTCCATTATGTCCCAATATTTGATTAAATAGTATTATATTATGTACAAGAACAACAAGGGTAGTGTCTTCTACATTGTTATCCTACGAAAAAATGGACTTGTGATTCCCATCATTAATAGTGCTCCCAACAAGTTGTATAGGGTTCTAATCTAAATTACCCACAATAACACCATTGCTCCTTGAACCATATTGCACATGTCCTTTTCAAAGATAATATGCACACCTACATCACCCATTTTACTTATATATATTAGGTTTCTATCTAGAAATGGAATGTGAAAATCTCTAAGAAGAATTCTAATTCTTCTATCATTGAGTAGAAACTTGAACCTTCCATGTCCTATGATTTGGCTATTGAGTTATCTCCCAGGGAAACATCACCTCCATTATACTTTTCATATTCACATAACCACTCCCTCTGAGGAGTCATATGCAATGAAGAACCCAAGTTGATCAACAATACATCATGATTTTCTTGTTTACTTACAAATGCCAAGTAAACATCACCTCCTTATTCTACAAATATTTTCATTTTGTGGAAGGGGCATCATCAGATCCATTACCTTTATTAACATTCTTGGATATTCATTCTTTATTATAATTCCCAACTTTACTGCATTTCCAACCATTTATTGCAAATTAGCTTGGATATTTAGATCAAACTCTAGGCTTAGATTTTCCTTGGAAGACTTATTTTCTCTCATTTTGGGATGGCCTCTAGATGAAACATACTTGGTGACACACTCCATGGATTTTATCCTCGTATCCTCTGATAACAAGGATGTAACTACATCCTTAAAATTTAATGTAGATTGAGTGGTACTATCGATTGAACCATATTATCCCAAGAGTATGGAAAAGAACGTAATGAGGCAATGAACATATATTCTTCCTACATCTTAAAAGTAACAGAGACAAGTTGAATTGCATAATATTAAATTCATCTGGATGATATGTCATGGAGTCACCATCCTCAATCCTGAGATGATACAACTTCTTTCAAAGAAATAACTTGCTTACGGGGGACTTTGAATGATACAAATTCCCCAACTTATTCCATAGCTTCTTTGTGTTGTTTTGCTATAGATATGTTCAACATCACTTAATCTAAGAGGTAGAGACAAATCATGCTTCTTTCTTTTCTTTTTATATTTACCCAATCTTCTTTGACATACAAGTGGGTTTAATACCTAG
Source organism: Pseudotsuga menziesii (assembly GCA_001517045.1). Classification (NCBI taxonomy): domain Eukaryota; kingdom Viridiplantae; phylum Streptophyta; class Pinopsida; order Pinales; family Pinaceae; genus Pseudotsuga; species Pseudotsuga menziesii. Next base: position 33,889 of record LPNX010049876.1, on the reverse strand, counting down.
ATCCACAATAATTCACCATTCTTTGTCTACAAGAAAGCATTCCATCTTCAACTTCCATAACTCAAAGGTCTAGATACTAAACTCTTCTATCTCTATTCTTGAATTTCTTGCCATTTTCTTTACACAATATTAATTACACAAATATCCCACTCCAACACAGGTTTATTGTAGACCTATGGTACCCTTTCTCTTCATAACATAAGCTAAAACCTAGCAACAAAGGAATCCCCATGAATCTAATAATATTTCTTTGAAACCATATGAAGAGTTTTATAAACATGTGTAAGAAAATAAATACCAAACAAAATCTAAAAGTCAAGAATTAACCATGGCTTACACACATAGTACACATAGATTTACGATAGAAACAAAAAAAATGGGAAAACTAGCCTACTTGAGAGTTTCTTCACTCTTACATGTCATTGTATTATCTTCATTATTTACAATAAACTATTATAGCATCCAAACCCTAATTGGTTATCCCATATTATATTTAAACCATAATTCGTTAACCAAAATTAGTTTATAATGGGTTGAAAAACCATTAAGAGAAAACATAAAAATGGACACGCTATTTTGTTTTGAGGAATACACCCCAAAATTCCCATTAGGAAAAGCAATGAACCCTTTTTACCCCCACAACCATACCCACATTTTGGACATATCCCATGCATCGAATGTTGGGGTCATATCGTAGTATCCTCCTTTGAAAAGACGTCCTTAAAAAAATGCAAGGCCTTTACATGTGATAATACAAAGTAATAGGTTTTCCTTATATTCCTTATCTCTTGCTACAATTGATGATGATCCATCCATCCATCCAAATTTAATTCTTTTTGTTCTTAACCCGTGATAGCTAGTTGTTGCATAATTTTCTTTCCTTTTATTCCATGTGTTGTTATGGCAACTTCTCCAATTTGTTGTAGTTGCTCGTCTTTAATAATATCTTGTGAGATAATAGTTTTGTGATGCCATGTTCCATGCATATAATTATTATTCCATATTCTCCCTTAGTAATATCAATGTTAGTATTCTTGTCTTTGTTGGTAATGAGGCCATCGACATGGTTTCACCTTTCTTGGTTTCCCTTTATTCTGCACACCCATATTATCAATCTTATTTTCAAAGAAAATTTCACCGTCTATCCATTTTTCTTGGTATTTTATTACTCTATCTGTTGAGATAATTCCATTGTATTTGACATGTGCATTCTCAACCTAGATCTCAACTTCTTCAAGTATTTCCAACGATCTTCTTGGATATTTTTTTCCTTATCCTTTTGAAGTTATATGGTGATATTTTCCATCAATTTAATTATTCTTTGTTCAATCCTTGATTGTATTTCTTATTTAGTATCTAGGGTTTCAAGTTAAAAACTTTACTCATTTGTTCATTAATGATATTTAATTTTTCCACTTGTAGGTCCCTTTTTACATTTTTTACATCTTTAATTAGTACTTGATTATGCTTATGCAACATTATGATTTCTTTATCTTTATTTCTCAATTCTTCCCTTATCTCATCCATTTCACTTGTAGCGTCAGATGGGAATCTAACCCGATTTTGTTTAGCATATATACAATGTTTACATAAATCAAAATCTAAAGAGAAATCATACATACCTTGAACCATGTAATTCTTAAAGGATGTTCTCTCCATTATGTCCCCATATTTGATTCCATAGCATTATCTTCTATACAAGGACAATAGGGGTAGTGTCTTCTACATTGTTATCCTTAAGAAAAAAAGGAATTGTGATTCCCATCATTAATAGTGCTTCCCAAAAAGTTGTATAGGGTTCTAATCTAAATTACCCACAATAACACCATTTCTCCTTGGACCATATTGCACATGTCCTTTTCAAATGTAATATGCACACCTAGACCACCCATCTTACTTATATATATTAGGTTTCTATCTGTATATGGAATGTGAAAATACCTAAGAAGAATTCTAATTCTTCTATCTTTGAGTGGAAACTTGACCCTTCCATGTCCTATGATTTGGATATTAAGTTATCTCATAGGAAAACATCACCTCCATTATACTTTTCATATTCACATAACCACTCCTTGTGAGGAGTCATATGCAATGAATAACCCAAGTTGATCAACCATACATCATGATTTGCATGTGTACTTACATATGCTAAGTAAACATCGCCTCCTTATTTTGCAAAGATTTTCATTTTGTGGAAGGGGAATCATCAGATCCATTACTTTTATTAACATTCTTGGATCTTCATTCTTTATTATAATTCCCAACTTTACTGCATTTCCAACCATTTATTGCAAATTAGCTTGGAGATTTAGATCCAACTCTAGACTTAGATTTTCCTTGGAAGACTTATTTTCTCTCATTTTGGGATAGCCTCTAGATGAAACATCCTTGGTAATGCGCTCCATGGATTTTATCCTCATATCCTTTGATAACAAGGATGTAACTACATCCTTAAATTTAATGTAGATTGAGTGGTAATACTGATTAAACCAGATTATCCCAAGAGTCTGGCAAAGAACGTAATAAGGTAATGCACATAACTTCTTCCTACATCTTAAAAGTAATAGAGACAAGTTAAATAACATAATATTAAATTCATCTGGATGATACATCATGGAGTCACCATCCTCCATCCTGATATGATACAACTTCTTGCAAAGAAATAACTTGCTTACAGGGGACTTTGAATGATACAAATTCCCCATCTTATCCCATAGCTTCTTTGTGTTGTTTTCTATAGATATGTTCAACATCACTGAATCTAAGAGGCAGAGTCAAATCATGCATCTTGCTTTTCTTTTTATATTTTCCCAATCTTCTTTGACATACAAGTGGGTTTTATACCAAGATCCACAATAATCCACTATTCTTTGTCTACAAGAAAATATTCCATCTTCAACTTCCATAGGTCAAAGGTATAGCTATTAAACTCTTCTATCTCGATTCTTGAATTGCTTGCCATTTTTTTTACACAAGATTAATTGCATAAATATCCCACTCCAACATAGGTTTATTGTAGACCTATGGTACCCTTTCTCTTCATAACATAAGCTAAAACCTAGCAACAAAGGCATCCCCATGAATCTAATAATATTTCTTTGAAACCATACGAATAGTTTTATAAACATGTGTAAGAAAATAAATACCAAACAAAATCTAAAAGACAAGGATTAACCATGGCTTACACACATAATACACTTAGATTTACCATAGAAACAAAAGAATAGGAAAACTAGCCTACTTGAGAGTTTCTTCACCCTCTGTGTCATTGTATTATCTTCATTATTTACAATACGCTATTATAGCATCCAAACCCTAATTGATTATCCCATACTATATTTAAACCCTAATTCGTTAACCAAAAATAGTTTGTAATGGGTTGAAAACCCATTAGGAGAAAACATAAAAATGGACATGATATTTTATTTTGCAGAATCCACCCCAAAATGCCCATTAGGAAGAGAAATGGACCCTTGTTAACCCTACAATCATACCCACATTTTGTACATATCCCATGCATCAAACATTGGGGCCATATCATAGTATCCTCCTTTGAAAAGATGCTCTTAAAAAATTGCAAGTAAGGGCTTTACATGTGATAATACCAAGTAATAGGGTTTTCTTATATTCATTATCTCTTGCTACAATTGATGATGATCCATCCATCCATCCAAATTTAAAGCTTTTTGTTCTTAACCCTTGATAGCTAGTTGTTGCAAAATTTTCTTTCCTTTTATTCCATGTGTTGTTATGGAAACTTCTCCAATTTGTTGTAGTTGCTCCTCTCTAATACTATCTTGTGAGATAATAGTTTTGTGATGCCATGTTCCATGCATTTCATGATTATTCTGTATTGTCCCTTAGTATTTTCGATGTTAGTATTCTTGTCTTTGTTGGTAAGGAGGCCATCGACATGGCCCTTCACCTTTTATGGTTTCCCTTCATTTTGCACACCCATATCATCAATCTTCTTTTCAAAGAAAATGTCACTATCTATCCATTTTTCTTGGTATTGTATTACTCTATACTTTGAGATAATCCCATTATCTTTGACATGTGCATTCTCAACCTAGATCTCAACTTCTTCAAGTATTTCCAACGATCTTCTTAGATATTTTTTCCTTATCCTTTTGAAGTTAGATGGTTTTATTTTCCATCAATTTAATTATTCTTTGTTCAATCCTTGATGTATTTCTTATTTAGTATCTAGGGTTTTAAGTTAACAACTTTACTCATTTTTTCATTAATGATATTTAATTTTTCCACTTGTAGGTCCCTTTTTACATTTTTTTACATCATTAATTAGTTCTTGATTATGTGTATGCAACATTATGATTTCTTTATCTTTATTTCTCAATTCTTCCCTTAGCTCATCCTTTTTCCACTTTCCATTTCTTTTATTTTCTTGCTTCAGTTTATGCATCTTCTTAAGGAGTGCTTTGTGAAGGGATTGTATCTTGGACAACTCATAACCCATGTTCTTAATTTCTTCATTGTCTCCTTTTAACTCATATTAAATTTGTTGCATTGCCTCCATTTTTGAGTCCTTGATCCATTTATTTGAGAAAGAATATTCAAACAATTCCCATGTTGTGTTGTGTATAATATCTTTATCAAGCTCATCCATCACTTATAAGCTTCACCATAAAAATAAATACAATATTAAAAGGAGTTTTAGCACCTTCCTTCATAATCCTTAACCATTCGTAAGGATAAATCCCTCATCATCTCCTCTAAATTTAGGCATTTCCTTTGATTCTTATTTTAGGTCTAACCAAAAAAATCAATTTCCATCCTTTATACTAGCGATAACAATTCCAAATGGTTATATCTTTTCCCAAACATATACTCTTACTTTTCCTCTTTCTAATGGCTTTTGAATCACCTCAATTAAACATTCCAATCAAGACTTATGCTATGTTTATATTAACATACCTTTTAAAACCCTAGTTTGCACACTATCTTGCTAGCCTATCTTGCATGACCGACATTCATCATGATGTGTGTTTGTTTTTTTGGTCCCTTTTAGTTTGACAATTAGGACTATGTTATCCTTTATATGTCTTATTTTTAATGCCATAGGTTTGACCAAATTCATATGTGCCAAGAGAAGTTTATCATAATTTTTTGAAAACTTCTTGTTTTTGGTCTCAAATATTTATTTTTTATTTTGAAATCAAATGGTTATTGTAAGTAGGATTGGCATTCGCTCTTAGGCAAGATTGAGAAGAGGATAAATTTATAGTGTAATTAGTGGATTTCAAGGGGCAGTAGATTAACATTAGTAAGTTTGTGTTGGAGGCAATATCTATGTTTTGGCATTCATTAGCTCATGTTCTTATTGGGGTATTTGATAAGGTAAGGAAAACCCATTTTAATTTTTTATCAAAGGGTCAGTCATAGCAAGTTAGGTTCCATCTTGAAAAATTACAGACTATTGTCCAACCGTAAGGGGAAGGAGGGTAGGGGCTTAAGCATATACATTTATTCAGCATGACTTTGGCTACCAAAAATATTTAGAACCTTATAACTACTGAAAGAGATCACATTGAGAAGAATTATTCTGCATAGGTACATTTCCCTTGGAACTCTATTGGATTGGATCAAAAGTGATAAAAAACATATTAATAATGTTTCCTTTCAACATAAAGCTTTTGTTTTTGGCATTTCCCATTATTGGTATAGTATATTGCATGGATGGTAGGTAATGGTAGACTTGTATGCATTGATTCTAATATCATATTGGGCTCTAGTAATGGAAGTTTTCTTATAGCACAAATAATACACCACTTACATGATTTTGGGTATTTCATATTACATCAAATTGTGGATATGGATTATACAAACTTCTGGAATTGGGCATGGAAATCAGGTAGAACTTTGGGAATGTAAGGTGACCATTTTGTTTTGTGCGACAATTAATTTGAGGTGCTAAAGAGAGAACATATCAATATTATAGAGTTAGGTGATGTCTTGGGATGGTCAATGAATAAGATAGGTTGTAGTTAGATAGCTTGTCTGGGTTACATTTCTTTAAGGATTGAAGAACAATATTAGGCTAAGTGGTGGTGGCCTAATATTTGGAATGCCAAGGAACTCGAAAAGATGATAATTCATATGTGTCTAGCTCTTAAAATTAGAGTCTTGACTTGGGAAATTACTTTAGAATATAGAAGATACATACACATAGGTATAATATATGTATCATTTGTAAGAATGTTGAGGAACATCATTATTCGTCTTTCAATTTTATGCCCTTTCACCTTGCATGTTTGGAGAGACATTAGATAGTGGTTAGGTCACGTTTGGAGAGACATTAGACAGTGGTTAGGTCTTTGATATATCTAAACTAGAGATTATATTGAATATTGTCTTCAAGTTTGGTTTAGAGAAAATATCTCTAAACTAGAGATTATATTGAATATTGTCTTCAAGTTTGGTTTAGAGAAAATATCTCAAAGAGAAAATGGATATTCTATTTATAGTTCTTTGGGACATTTTCTGAGATTGTAATGCAGTTTTTTTTGCAACAAAATTATCCCTACTTTTTAGGTTCCAATGCAGTTTGTTACTATTTTCCACCATATTTAAAAATATTCTCGGAGCAATCTACCTCACCCAATTGGGCAGCTTCATGTATAAAAGTCAACCCCTTGGGATTATTTAATGGAGGAAGCCAAGGGGGTAGGAATAACAACACCCTTGGTGGTACCTTATTCTTTGATGACAACCATTACTTTATATTTAAGGTGTGTTTAGGAATTGGAACAAACAATTATGTTGAACTAAGATGGCTCTTAAATCACTAATGTCGATGGATTTATCCAAACGTATTCTTAGACTCCAAGCATTTGGACATTATATGTTGGTGATTAGTTGGATGGAGTATGATCAACAAGTTCATAAAGTGACCTTAAAAACTTTGGTTCTCTAGCTTAAGGAGAATTCTAAGCAATTTTAGATGGTTTCTTTCACTCATATTTATAGAGAACTAGATGTGAAAGTTGATACTTTGTCCAAGAAAGGATTACATCAAGCTCCAAGATATTTATTTCTAAAGGAAATTTTAGATGGGATGTCATATGATATTAGGCATAGTTTATGATTTAAATTGTTTAAAGCATTTCATTCTATTTTGGTTCTAGTAATAGATACAACTTGAAGTATTTCAATTGGGATGATTTTGTATACTTAGATAATTATAACTATGTTAGAGCACAAAATATGTGGAGATTATGTGCAAGTTCTTCATAGATGGAAGTATTGTTGAGATGCACACAATTCGTTCATATCATATTGGGTTTAACTTTGTTATTACTGAATACTATGATTTTGTGCTGATGAATACGTTTTATTCTTTTGCGAATTTAAAATATTTTATTCTTAAAATACACACATACATATTGATTATATTAATTAGTTTTTAATTTTCTAATTTTTCTAATTTTAAATTAATAAATTAGAATATTAATATTAATATACTTATATTATTATAATGACACTAATGTTACTTTTATCATGTAAATAAATTTTAATGATTTTGTCTTAATTTTTATAATTTTAAATTGATAAATTTCAATTTGAGAATATTAATTAACTATATTATTATAATGAAATATTAATAATGTTACTTTATCATATAAATAATATATTTATATTTTAATTATATATCTATCTATCTATATATATATAATTTGAGAATATTTATGAACTATATTATTATAATGAAATATTAATCATGTTACTTTATCGTATAAATAATATTTTTTTATTTTAATTTAATATATATATAAACATGATGAATGCATTCTCATTTATATATATATATATATATATATGGAAAGAGTCTTTATTTATGATATTCATTATATGAAATAAGAAAATGATTACGTTTATTGCTTATATTTATAAATGAACAAAGCATAAAACAATCTAAATATTGAGTAACTGAGGGGACCTCAAAAACCTATCAATTAGAAAGTACTAAGTGAATCTAACAAATATCAATTTGTATTTCCACAAAAGACCAAAAAAAGCTACAAAATACATCAAGTTTAATAATCTGACATCAAAAGGCCACTATAAAACCCCTTTGAACAACGAGAAGTTCCTTAATTCCTCAAAATGAAGAAAGACCTCCTCCAAAGTCAAAGCCTCTTTAGAAATATGATATGCCTCTATATTAAATTATCTATTGATATGTTGAAAATTGATATCATCAAATGCCTCTAGAAGTTGATTGACCATGCTTTGGTTAGCTAAGAATGAGAATTGACAACGAATCTTCTTTTACCACCCAATCTATTATGATCCTAGAGTTTCTTGCCACTTACATATGAGGTAAAAATTTTAATTTAGCAAACTTAAGGAGACACCAAAAAGCTAAAAGCTTAGCTTTTGTATTCTTCATATTCCCCTCCCATTCTAAGACAAAAATAATAGTTATCTATCATCCTCAAAACCACCCCAACACCACATCTTCGTAGAGACCTAGACATGCCCCATCAAAGCAACCAATAGAAACATTGTCTTCAAAGCTTGGGAAATTCACTCACCTATACTTTGTTACCACCTTTTTATATTTTAAAAAAATAACCATTATTTTTTTTGCACCACTAAATCTGCATTGTACTTTATTCATATATTTCCAAAAAGCACCTTGTTCTTATGCTTCAAAAAGCACCTTATTCCTTACTCTCTTTCTCTAGTCATAAAACTTTAATATCATTTGTTGTAGTATATTTGACTCTTCTACAAATTATTAATAATTAATTGAATGCGTATATTTTATTAATAACCTTATGATGTAGGTGTATCACATAAATCAATTAGGTTGTTGGGATAAAGAGTTATCTATATAGAATATTTGTTTTTATAGCTTCGAAGAACGGGCATCCAAAAAGATTATTTTATATAATTTTTAAAATAGTGTATTGATTTTAAAAGATTTTAATTAAAAATATTATTAAGAATTAGTTATTTTTTTTAAGTATGAAATTTCAAAACTATGATAATTTTAAATTCTAATTTAAAAAAAATATGATATACATTTCAATTTTGTAATATTAATTAAATTTAAAAAGAAATTGAATTGAGAACTATAATTAGTTATATAATAAATAGATTTAAACATTATACCTATTAAATTGAAAAGCAACATTTTTAACATTTAATTTATTGTTAACAGTAAAATTAAAGTTAACAAAAAAATCGTTAGAAGGCTTTTCAAATGATAGGATGTATTTTTGTTGTCATATGTGACTTTTGATATTTGATATTCAATTTTTTTTCCTTGAGTGTATGGTGGTTCCTTTCAAAAGAAGTGAATACTGTTTTTGGCATATGGAATGTTTTTTTGCGTTTAGTTATGCAATGTATATCTCATATTTTTTTTACGTATTTTTATTTTAAATTTAGATCTTTGAAATAGTATTTTTAATTTGAAAGAATTTTAATTTTTTTATTAAAACCTAGTATTTTTAGTTAAAAAAATAAATAAATAAAAAAATTTCATTAAAATAAATATTTTTAATTAAAAAATAATAATAATAATAATAATAATAAAAATAAAAATAAAAAAATAATAATAATTAAAATAAAACAAACAAATGGTTTCAAATTTAAACATAATAACAATGTAATTTAAACCTAATAACAGTGAGGTTGTTAAGGTAAAACAAATGATATATAACATAGTTTACTAAACAAAAAGCTAATAAATATATAAATAGTTTAATTTAATTTTTATATTTAGAACAAAATATTAATAAAAATAAAAAAAAACATAAAATATTTTTTACTTTTATAAAAAAAATACAAAATAATCCTACTTTTATAAATATAACTATTTAATATTTTTTTTTATTATTTTTTTAAATTTATATAGATTTTATAGCATCTGTGAGGTACATATATGTAATCTATATTAAGTTGAAAAATTAACTTCTTATTTTTTAAAGTCTTAATAATGTAAGGTATGTAATGAACCAAATCTTCTCTTTACCATTTAAGAAAATGGAGTAATTTTTTTTTAAACAATTTCATTTCAGCAACCAAAAACATTAGTTTCACCGTCAATTCTTAAATTCCACATACTAAAGTAAATGTATGATTAATGTAAGAGATTCTTACATAGTTTTACTAACAACACTTATATGTATTTTCCATCCTCTATTCATGTTATCATAATGCTATTACTTTTGTTTTTCTTATAACTTAAACAAATGTATGCTTCATGTGTGCAAAACTATGAGTCATAGTCCATTCATTATATAAAAATAAGAAAGTGGGTTCCTTTTAAATATCACAAAATTGTGAAGTATTTACTCGGTTTACTTTTTTTTTTAACAGAAACTTGAAAGAGATTATATTAAACAGGTTGTGCAAACCATTCAGTACAAAACATAGCAACTTATACATTCTGATTGTTCTGAAGAAAAAACAACAAAACTTGGCCATATAGAAGACCTTAACAAGCCGAAGAGAGTTCTAGTATTTCGAGTAATTACAGACAGAGTGTAAATGCGAACAAACTGTTGATTAAGTAAAATGCAAAAAACCATTTCCTGAGAGGGTCATTTTGGTTTGCCTGGTTGACCCACAGGCTGGGTGACAGATTCCTCCTCCTTCTTATGTTTTGCTTCTCCTGGATTTTCTTGGACACGGCTTCCCTGATTCATCTGGATCAACAGCTGGAGGTCTTCCTAAATGCAATCTACTTTGCCCATGATTTCCCTAAGATTCGTCTCATTGTCATCAATCCTTGCATCATGGTTGTTGGTCTGGTATGAGAGGTAATTTACCTCGTCAACAAGTTTTTTGACCTCCTTAGCAGCCTCTCTGCTATCAGTAATTCCAATAGACACGATTTCATACAAGCATTGTATGTTGATCTTCAGGTTAGTGAACCCTCCTTTATTCCTTCTACGGTCCATTTCCAACTGTAGAGACTGACCGATATCACTATCATGGTTGCTATTTAAATTGAGACTGGACAACTTGCTGAGAACAAAGGCAATGAAAGGCGAAAATCTAGCAGTGGAAGAGCCTCCAAACTGCTGAGAGTCCCAAAATTTTCTCAGAAAACAGAGTGAAATACCTATCTGTGCTTCCCCCAAATGAGAATACTGATAACCCTGGAAAAGATTACCTTCAGAAAGGAAATGTCGGTGATAGTTGCCGTCGTTCAACAAACAACTGAAGTTCGTTGAGATTGGGAAGGAAGGTCTCCCGATTGCAAAGAGAAGATTACGACGAGAGCTCAGAGAGGCAACCTGAACAAGACCTCTAGTATTAACCCCACTGTGCATATAATCCACCCAAGAATCAAACGGTACCTGAAAGATAAACAACAGAGGAAGGGCGGGTGAAGGGACAGGCCCTCCACCATAACCCAAGATGGTGAGAGAAAACTCTTCTTCGGAGAGGGAATTTGCAGACAAAGGAAGCGATGAGTTTCCAACAGAGGAAGGGAAGCATATAAGACTTCGAGGGAAGGCCATCGTACTCAAGGGGATATGGGATAATGCGTTCGAACTGCGTAGACAATTAAGCCTGAGGTAAGTGATAGTAAATGCAGCGAAGGGCGAGGATAAATGAAGGGAGGGAGGAGTCTACTTGTCATTGTGGCATGCAATACGATTGCCACCGAAATTCAGGACTTTAACCATAGTGGGTGGAGGCTTGTGGGTGTTCAATAAGTGGGTGAGGGGAAATCAAGAGGTTAGGGAATAGGCTTATGAACATGAGCGGAGTTGTCAATTGTGATCTAACCTTGGGGGAGAGAGGCTCCAATGTTAGCCAAGGCATCCGCTTGAGCATTATTTTCTCTTAGAATGTGAAAGAATTCAATGCTTCCCATGATAAGGAGAGTAATTATGTCGAACAGTCTTCTGCGGTTGATAGAGCCTAAAGAGTAGCCGATGATCATTTTGAGAATGACATGGCATGAGTCCCCAAAGAATAACAACCTTGGAATGGTTCTTACATCTATCAAATCGAGGCCTTGAAAAAGAGCCATCCACTCAACCTCATTATTCATCTTATGACCCAACCCCTAAGCGAAAGTTTTTGTCGTTTGTCCTCTAGGATCGAGAAAGATCCCCCTTGCACTTGCCTCCCCAGATATTTACTCGGTTCACTTAGCATAGATAAAACACTTAAAATACATTAGAAAAAGAGAGAGAGACACCAATATACATGGTTTTGAAACCACGGGCTACATCCACCAAAACTCCACCAAAAGTGTTAATATTTCTATTAAATTATTCAATAAAATGTTACAAAGCTGCAGTGCAAGTAGTACATTTCATCTTCCTTATCCTCAAATCTCTCTCATAGAGAACAATACTAAATCTAAATATTTATATCTTGGTTAGTAATAAACTCGACCTATATTATTTAAAAACATATCTTCTTGTATGCATTACTAAAAATTAATTTATCAACAATATAAAAAAATATCGCTATGTTAATAAGTAACATTGAATAATAAACTCAATTCCTTTAACATAGATATACAATATGTTTAACTCTTCTAAAACAAATATTATAATTAGAGATTCAATCTTTATAACAAAAACAATTATTTTCTTTCTAGGGAGTAAATTTGGACTCTTCTTATTAATTGATTAATCTTATTTTCTAAATCAAATAACTATACAAGTTATTGATTCTTTTATTCAATTTCACATATATGAATAAGGTTATAACATGAGTTGGTTCTCTTACTAAAACCACTCACTTATAAAAAAATTAAATTAGGACTATGTATCTTTTAAAATTTATATTTAAATTCTAAAAACATAATTACAATTTATTTGGGGAATAAGGTTATAACATGAGTTGGTTCTCTTACTAAAACCACTCACTTAAAAAAAAACTCACTTATAAAAAAAATTAGGACTATATATCTTTTAAAATTTATATTTAAATTCTAAAAACATAATAACAATTTATTTGGGATGGGCTATACTATAGCCCAACCTTTAACATGGATTTGCTTAACAAACAAAACTCTTTATTTGAATACTAACTATATTAGCATGATTTGACTCAAACATGATAACATTAGTTGATGAATTTATTTTTATTTTTTTATTATGTAGTTTATTTATTTTAGGTTTTGGATTTTCCAATAACTTTCATTAAATTGTGTTTTTGAGTGTTTAAAAAGATTTAACACCCTCAAAAACCCCTATGATACTCATATTATGCAATTTCATCATATAAGATATGTGATTATAATATTGTTTAATGATTTCCAACAAAAACATGAATAAAACAAACCAAAAAATATACCCACAAAAAAGTAAAAAACTTAGAATATTTAGACTACTCTTTTTAATTCTTATAATTAAAAAATATCAGTATTGGCTTATGGTCCCAGAAAAATCTAGAGGTTAAAAGAAAATTAAGATATTACAAAGAGGTCATTAACCCTAATCTAGAAGATGAGATATATAGAAAATCAATTTAGCCAAGATAAGAACAAACTCTCATGAGATCTATAGTGAAAGAGGACGTTGGTGTATTCCTAGAAAACTCTATGGGTGGAAAGGGTTTTCCATTTTTGTGAGTCTATGGGCATCGATGATGAAATTATTTTATCTTAAAGTGACGTGCTTACACCCACATTAGATATGACTATCATAGTATTTTCTACAACATAAAATCTTTCTAACCTCCTAACTTTCCAAAACTATATTGAGCTAAAAAGCTTAAGTATGGAAATAAAATTTTAAAGCAAACCAAATAATATGCTTCTTAAGGTCCTATAAACCAAAGTTTGTCTAAATAAAGGCTAATGATCATCATCATAATCACATTTTAAGGATAATATTTTTTTACTAATATATTTTCATTATTATTTGAATTATAAATTAACAAATAAAATTATACATTGTCATTATGATTTGAATTATAGAATGAGATATACATGAAAGAAATTTAAAGTGAGCTCACATACCTTATAATATATTATTTAAATATAAATATAAAAAAAATACATGTTAATAATTTTATAAATAATATTATTTAAAGAAATATAAAACTTTTTATAATAAAAAAATTTAAAAAATATTGGCCATACAAATAATCTTTTAAATAATTAAATAATTATAAATAATAGTATATTATATAAATCCTAATTAATAATCCAAAAACTAATTAAAAATGCGAAAGTTGTAAACTTTAATATTATTCCTCATTACAATTCTGTCAAATTAATTAATATGAATTAATAAAAATAATAGGTTATCTTGTAAAAACCTATGTTCAAACACCATAAAAAAACCAGTTCTCATATATATGTATATGGTGAGAAATTGAGTTATATCGTAAGAAATATATTTAAAAAAAATATTAATTATAAACATGGTTATAACAAGGGAGGTTGCTAAGCAACAAGTCCCTGCCCTAAATTTTGGACTCTGGTTGAAGTCTGGCTAATCAGGCTGGATACTGTTAGTTTTGGAGTCTGGTTGAAGTCTGGCTAATCGGGCTGGATACTGTTAGCTATCACAATAGATGCAATAGATGCGTATGCTACTTCATGCGAGAATGCATTCTAATGGTTTGTCATGTTCCTACTCCAACTGCTGCGAGAATGGTATTCACATCAATGAACATTTGCACATAGGGATGGCTTTCTCCAAAGGTCTATTAAAATTTAAGAGCAAACATTCAATTAAGAGACCCAGGGATTCGTCCATACAACAGAAAAAAACAAGTGCATTTTATGATGAGGTTTGGGAATTCATCCGCTACGCTTCACAAGGGATTACTGGAAAAATTCTTATCTGGTATGCGTAGCAGTGAGATGAGTATTGAGTATTCTACAGTGGCATTGTAACATTGTAACTATTCAATAATGCATTTATTGCAATTGTTTTTCTTTCACCGGAACAATTGCTAGCCCTTTTCTCAAGAACGGTTGGAGCGCTATCGCAGGAGATATAATGCTTTACTCCTTGTTTATCAGTGCAGACTCCTAAGAGTATAATCATCTTATCACCAAGGTGAAGATACAAGCAACTTGTAGGTAGCTGGGGAAATTGAGATGGCATTTCTTCCAATCGTCTTTCTATAGAAGGAAAGAGTTGCACAGTCCAGTTCCTTCTTGTGTCCTACAAACCATACAAAAATTAGAACACAGATTGTAAATTCAGAGCACATTCTCATTAGTAAGGTATTTGTTTTAACGAATTCAATTGAATTTGGTTGAATTGAATCCAGTTGGATTGATGAGGTTATACCTTACTTACCTTCGACCCTAGCTGAAAGGCTCTTGATTTCTTCCCGCTCCGCACCTGAACATAGCGAAGGTGAAAGTATCTGATTATGCCTTACTTTCTAGCTATTTGAGGGGAGGTTTTTATCTGGAAATTAAATATAGATAACGTACATAACCAAATGAAATATGCTTAAAAACGAAGCTTACTTCCGATACCAAAGCACAAGAGAGCATTTGAGATTTAAAAAATTGCAGTACTATATGTCTATATTCAACTAAGATAATGTACTATAATGTATAGAACCAAACCTGCTGATAAAGCTCAAACCCTAAACAACTGATCAAGACCAAAGACTAAACCTGTTGATCATGATCAAACCCTAAACCGCTGCATGAGAACCTGCAAAATACAAGAGGCAGACAACGTGTTAATGAACAAAATCCATCCCAAGAAAAGCAGTAAAGAAAAATAAGCCATCCAGGACCTTCCTAATGATAAAATAAGTCCTGGAGCCAACTCGCCAATGCAGGATCAGTTTGGTTTGTGCAGATAATTGTTGGAAAAATGTAATTACTTGCAGATCTATATTTGATCTCCAGCCGACTCTGTCAGAGTCTGTACAAGCCACGATCTTGTCTGTCAGTCTGACAAGAAGGAAAAGTCCACATGTAGGCAGCGTAATTCAATTGAATTTATTTCAGAAC
>LPNX010049876.1:0-16492 GCA_001517045.1 Pseudotsuga menziesii | reverse complement strand
AATTCTCAGAAGTCTTCCCCCAAGATTTGAAAATTTGGTTGTGACCTTAGAGGAACACACAAACATGTCAACATTTAGCATTGATGAGCTGCAAGCTTCACTCATAAATCATGAACACAGAATCAGCAGATCACAGACATCACTGGAAGGTGCATTTGCAGCACAGTCATCCATAAGCCGTGGTAGAGGCAGGGGGAGAAACAACTTCAGAGGCAGAGGAAGAAGTTCTTCAAGAGGAGGACAAGGCAGAAGTCCTGCAAATGTCGGTGGCAGAGGAGATAACCAGAACCCAAGTCAGCCAAGTGGCCAGAGGTTTGATAAATCAAAAATTCAATGTCATTACTGTAAGAAGTTTGGTCATTATGCATATGAATGCAGGAAGAAACAATATGACCAAGGAAGACAAAGCCCAAGTCAGTTGACCAGCACCAACACTTCGATAGGTGCAATGCTAATGGCATCGACATCTCCACTTGAATGCAATGCTGTTCAAGAAAGTCCACATGACATATGGTACTTAGATTCAGGATGCAGCAACCATATGACTGGTAATTTAGATCTGTTTTCCAGTCTAGATACTTCAGTTAAAACTGATGTTACACTTGGAAACAATGTCCAAGTCACTGTCTTAGGAAAAGGCACTGTTGATATTATAACCAAACAGGGGGAGAGTAAGTATATCCCTGATATCTATCATGTTGATGGTCTGAAACATAATTTGTTAAGCATTGGACAGTTGTTACAAAAAGGCTACAGAGTCTACATGGAAGATGAACACTGTGTGATCAAAGACAAGCGTCCAAGCGACCAGCTGATAGCGAAAGTGCCAATGACAAGCAACCGCTTGTTTCCATTGAGGATAGTTCCCAACATAAAAGGGAAGACAAAGACAGGAGCTGCATTCAAGGCAGAAAATGAAGAAGCAGTCGAGATCCTCGATAAGAGAGAAAATTGCAGCGCTAATTTGCAAGATGCATTTCAAACAGAAGTTCAGGATGAATCCTGGTTGTGGCATTTCAGATTTGGACATCTAAATTTTGGTGGGCTAAAGCTACTGCACACAAACAATATGGTGAAGGGATTTCCATTGATTGACAGACCAGAGAGGGTTTGTGAAGGCTGCATTTTTGGCAAGCAGCACAGAGAGACATTTCCAGTCGGAAAGTCCTATAGAGCACACACACCACTTGAAATTGTGCACTCTGACATTTGTGGTCCAATGCAGACATCATCCATTGGTGACTGCAAGTATTTTCTAACCTTTATTGATGACTACTCAAGAAAGATATGGGTATATTTCTTGAAACACAAATTTGATGCATTTGGTTATTTTCAGCATTTCAAGGCACTCGTGGAGAACCAGAGTGGTCCCCGCATCAAGATCTTAAGGACCGACAGAGGAGGTGAATATGTTTCAAATGAATTTCTGAATTTTTGCAAGACCCATGGCATATAGAAACAATTCACTGCACGTTATACACCTCAGCAAAACGGTATTGCCGAAAGAAAGAACAGAACCATCATGGAGATGGCACGCAGCATGTTGGCAGCCAAGCATTTGCCAAATGAGTATTGGGGTCAAGCAGTCGCAACTGTTGTATCCAATAAAGATTGTTTACTGCTGTAAACATAAGACATGCCGGTGAACATAAGACATGCGGTAATACTAAACATTAGACATACCCTTAGACATATGTAAGACAAATTTAACTTAGTCAATTAAAAAAAGGTATGACGGCCAAATATGACAAACGCGTGCACTAAGGATGGGTGCGGCAGTGTGCATGAGGGCCATGAGTCTATGGCCACACCTAACTAGCAGCAGCCATCGGCCTGCATGTATGCCACCCGGGCTGCATGTAGCCCCTCTTTGCAGAGTCCCAAGGTAGCCTTTATGACATAAAACAGGCCTTATAACCACTTAACTTTGCGCCCACAGATAATGCCAAGATTAAGTTATGTTATTTTTAATTTTAATTTCTGGATAATTTTCCTTAATCTAGCTGCCATTTTCGCGAAAGGACGTCTCAAACATGTTCTTGTCCTCTGTTTGTCATCCTGCATAGGAAGTCCATCGGTCTCTTCCAACTTTTCAGATTTTCAGAGCCTGAGCATGGAAATGTGATTGGTCTTCGAGATCTTTGTCTCTTATGTTTTGCATATTATTAGTTTATATTATTAGTTTATATCAGAACAGTTGACATTGAGAGCGAGATCCTGACCTTAATGAGCGAGCTTAAGATCAGGTAACATATTCCGGGGTAAAAGATTGTTGGGCAGGAGTAGTCCCAAGTAAGATGATTAAGGCTATGGCAAGTATCTAAGTGTGAAATGGGTTTATTGTACCTTTCGTTGCCTACGAGTGCCATCGAGGAACCTTTCCTTGCCTGAAGAGGCAGCAGATAAACAGGCTAGCAGGCATAACCGGACTTTCTGAACAGGTAAAGCATAAGAGGCAAAGGTAGAATGCCAAGTATGTAAAAATTTGTATTTCAATATTTAATATGAAATACTTATATTTTCTTTTAAGAACTAGTTCTACATGTGTAGATTCGAGTTGGATGATACTATAACTGCTCTCCCATTTTAATTGTTAAAATTGGCAGCTTGAACAAAGATTTGTTTTACGATTTAAGATCTTATTTATAGCTAGGAAAACAACAGAACGTTCTTTCATGGTTCGTCTTGTATTTTAGATAAAAGCTCATGTTAATGCTTATCAATTCCTGTAGTTTCTAGATTTCGTGAGATAGATTCAGTGCCCGGTTCTGCGTAGCAGCAGTGGAACCAGCGTAACCAGCATAATTAGAAGAGAAATTCATGTTTTTAATTTTTTTGATCTTGGATTACACCAGCGGTCTGTGTCATACTCGTTGGGACATGGTTATGTGCAGAATATGATGAAGAAACATACTGTCAATTTTGGACTTTGCATATTTTCTTACGGTTGCGTCGTCAAGGGTCATTTTGGGAAGTGTTTTTTTGAATTTATTGACAGAATTCTGTTATTTTAGGAGTAGGCTATCTAGATAGGATTACTTGGAAAGAACTATTTCATAGATGTCTTATAGACTCAGAAATATTAAGTCTATACTGATTCTTCATTGTGTTTCTCTTGGCTGTTATTTTAGTAGAACTATCGTATGAACTACCGTATGCATTCTCCCTTTTTAGTTCGACTAAAGGGAAAGGATTTTTGCCCTAGTCAAACCCGAATGTAACAATATAAATATACTTAAGATCAGGCGAATCAGATGGACGAAAATCGTTGAATGATGAGTCCGGATGTGATGTTGGGAGATGCATATTGAACGGAATATGTAGGGATGAACAGCAAGAACAACATGCTTTATCCCCCAATACAAGCTAGTAGCAGCTCACCATGTATCCAGTGTCAGGGCTCTGTGGCGCATTTTCTTTCGGGTGCGGTCCTTTCTTCAGCGCCCTAACAAATAGGCAAGCGGTAGGGCTTAGTCAAAATCATTCATGTTTGTTGGCAAGCGATCTCGAAGGCTACATATTGCTGAAGTCAATGACATTTTAAAGCATCCTTCTCTGTGCAGAACCTACAGGACATATCACAGTCAATTGATAAAGACGATTTGAGACAGCGTGCTAGTGATGAACCTTTATGCACATGCTAAGTAGCTTCCTAGTCAATGCCATATTATGAGACAGAAAAATGGGTTATTGAAATAATGATGTGGTTGAACAGATAGTATGAGAATATAATACCTATTTAAAAAAAGGGTAGACATGAGCAGGCTGTAATTGAGTGTCCATCCCTAAACATCAATGCCCTCTTTTAATCTGAGACTAAAACTTTTGAAGTAGATTAGTTTATGTTCTGTACAAGGAAAAATTTCGATATTGTAACCAGTTTTCTATGATAATTTTGACTGCAATTTGTCATAGAGTTGTTGTTACCTTTGTTAGTGGGTTTCTTTGTTACTGGGTTGCTTGATTGTGGATCCAGCAGCTTCCTCGCATTGGCAGCATGAAGATGGACTTGGACCAGGCCTGTTGAGCTTAAGCCTCCTTATAACAACTTTTCCCTTCCCCGTCTCTCAATGGAAAAGACACTTGCACTGCATGCAAAGGAGCTAGCATGGTGAACCATGCCACTTGGCATCAGGCAAAGGAGCTCCTTCTTGGCATCTGGCAAAGGAGGAGCTGGTGGCGAAGCAGCTTGATGCCAGCTAATGTGCTAACATGAATTGCCCGTCATTAATACAATATGGCAACTAATGTTTGAAAGTAATGCTAACAATTTTGTTAGCATTATTTCAAAATTGCTTTGCAATTGCTCATACCTTCGATGGAAAGCCAAAAAAGCATAGGAAAACCATTGATAATTTTTTTTATAGCCTCGAGATGAGGCCAAATAAGAGTTCGAATCCATTGATAGGTGGATAAAGCGGTTGTATTCAAATGATTCGTAGACTAAAAATGTTC
The DNA here is from genome assembly GCA_001517045.1 of Pseudotsuga menziesii. Lineage (NCBI taxonomy): Eukaryota > Viridiplantae > Streptophyta > Pinopsida > Pinales > Pinaceae > Pseudotsuga > Pseudotsuga menziesii. The sequence goes on along the minus strand of LPNX010049876.1, from coordinate 12,037 downwards.
GAATGCAAACTTTGGATAAATTATTTTGATTTGTGTGCAGTTTAATAGAAAAAACGGCAGAGCGATTCATATAGTCTCTGCTGGCCCGAGGGCAGGGACTAATAAAAGCAAGAGTTTATCTATATTATATGATTAATTTTCTAAATTATTAAAATTATGGTAACATTAATATGCTTTTTTTAAGTATAAGAATAAAATTTAATAATTTATTTCTTCTTTCTTAAAGAGTTAACCATCAATATCATCAAATATTGTTGTAATTATAAATTAATTATTTGTAATCTATAATATTATAAGTAGATTAATTTAGAGTTATTTTTTTCATTTAATTTAATTTACTTTAATTTTTATTTGTATTTTATATAAGCAATTGATTTAAGTGTTAACCATCATTATCATTATCACCAAATATTATTATAAATTAATTATTATTATCTATAATATTTTTTTTGACAGAAACATAGTGGTAGAATATATTAAGACCGGTATTCAGCTACCGAACACTTATACATAGAAAACACAGTTACATAGAAGCAATAGGACTTCAAGAAGACGAGGCAGGGGAGCCACAACCTCCCAACAGCCTGAAACATTTATTTAAATAGTACTAAGGAGCTTGGAGGTCAGAGTGAAGAAGAAAGGCTTGCAGCCCTAGTTCATTTTTCCAGTTTGGATTTCAGCTTAGCAACTTCAGTTACCAGGACAGAGATTCTGTTGCCAAAATATCCATGAGTATTGGCCGCGTCCTTGAAGCCTGTGCGCATTTCCTCTTTGAAATCCTTCATTTTACCGTTGAGATCAGCACGCAGTTGTCTCAGATCTTGGTTCAGAAGATCCCAGGACTTTTCTCCAGCTTTGGAGACTGCGTCCAGTTTCTTTTCTTGGTTGTCTAGCTTTGCTCTGAGGCGGCCCATAGCAGCTTCCAACGACCCGATTCTCACCTCTGCTGATACTCCTGAGCTAGAGGAACCTTCAGACGCCATTCTCTTCCCGTGGATAAGAAACAAGCGTGGGCTGGCAGCGCTGGACGGGGTAGCGTGAGGCTTGAAAAGCTTGAACACAGTGTTTTCTGGTGCTGATAACGCAGAACAACTGACAGACTTATGGGGATAATGGAAGAGAAGCAACTTGTTTATTGACTTTCGTGGAGGATCCCACAGGTTGAGAAGACAAGACTGGCAGCAGCTTTGCAGGGAATCTCTGCCATGCTTAATCTTGAAGAAAACGTGGGTTGAGCAGGTCGAATGAGGAGGCTGTAGGAAGATATAGGATCCCTTACAGCTAAGGAATATCACATCTTTGATAAACACCATCAATACATAAGATGCTTTGGTTTAGCGCAGCTCCACTATTAGCTTCTTTATCTGCTTGCATATTCAACACACGGAGCACATGGAAATATCTGATGTTTTGGAAGTAGTTGCTCAGTTGAAGGATTTTTTCAAAGAGATGGCGAAGTTTTATATGTGGGGTGCTCTTCTTGGAAATGAGGGCATTGATAAGAAGCCGGGAGTCCCCGAAAACTGAGATTTTATCAATTCCTTTAGTCCGCGCTATTTTTAAACCTTGCCATAAACCACAGAATTCGACAACATTATTAGAATCTATTCCTAGTCCCCAGGCATAATTGTTGAGCATGTTCCCATTGGGTGAGCTGATTACTCCTCCGGCACCTGCAGAGCCTGGGTTTCCCTTCGATGCACAGTCAAAGAAGAGGCAGTGTTCATTCAAGGATGAATTCCAGCGCCTGAAATCAGCTTCTTCAAGTCTAATTTCCCACTGCTCTGTCTGAGGAATGAGGCGAGTGCTACGGGACTGGAGATTGGGGGTTAACGAGATTAACCAGCGTAATTCATCTTGCAGAAGCTGGTTGGAGTTTTTTAAGGATAGGTTACTTTCCAAAGCTTCCCCTAGAATGGCTCTGGCCTGCATTGCAATTTTTCGGGGAGGAGAGTCTTGATTCCTGAAGAGTCTGTTGTTTCTCTCAAGCCAAAGCTTCCAGCAAATGGATTTTGGGAGCCATTCCCAGGCAGTTTGAAGCATATTCTTTTTGGCCAGCTTGAAAGGAGACAGGGACATCCAAGAAGAGAAGAGATCATGGACAGAGTGGGGCAGAATAGTGGCTTGGTTTACGTTCATAGCTTGGAGCCAAACTTCTTTGGCAAAGGGACAGTCCAGCATGATGTGATCCCCAGTTTCTTCATGAAGTTTACAGAGTGGGCAGCGGGAGGGTCCTTCCATGCCTCTATTCTTAAGGTTATCTCCTGTGAGGATACTTTTGTGGGCTAGGGACCAGCAGAAAGTATCAATTTTCGGGATGAAAGGTTTGGCCCAAATAAACTTCTAGATAGATGGATTGGGGGCATCATAAGAGATGGCTTGAATTTCCTTGTATCCTTCTGAGGTTGTGTAACTTCCAGTGATCCCCCAACCTCTTCTATCTCTGGAATCTTTTTTGAAGGGGGATTTGCCTTGGAGGAGAACAATCAAGTCTTCCGCTTTAGATTTCAGATCGGGCGGGAAGAGGCCTAAATCCCAACCTGTCCAGTAATTTCCTTCCCATGAAGAAAGATCCCAAAGCGTGGTAGCACCCTTGTCCAACAGCAATCTTTGGATATTGTTGACTTTCATGTTTGTACCAATGGGGGATTCCCCTAAAATGGAGTCTTCCCAAACGTTGATTGACTTCCCATTTCCTGGGATCCAATAAAGATTGTTTTTGAAGGGGTTCAAGGATTTAATGCACAATTTGTAAATTGGGGAACCTTTCCTTAGAGGGGGCTGCAAGTCCAGACACCTTTTCCTAGGTCCTCGAAAGTATTTTTTGCGGAGAACTTCTTTGCTCCAGCTTTTTTTTCCTGAGATCAAATGCCAAAGCAACTTGGCTCCCAAAGCTAGGTTTTGGATAGGTAAACTTCTCACCTGGAGACCACCTTCATTACGGGGTTTTTTAATCTTATCCCAGCTGACCAGATGGAGTTTTTTTTCATTCCCTTTACCTCCTTCCCAAATGAATTTTCTGAGCAGCCCTTCAATCTTGTTAACTACTAAGCTTGGGGCAAGTAAAATAGAGGACTGATAAATAGGCATGCTATTGAGAACAGATTTTATGAGGATAGTTTTACCTGCTAGGTTGAGCCAACTGGCCCCCCACTTTTGGATTTTGCTTTTGAGCTTGTCAACAATAGGTTCCCAGTCTGCTGATTTGATTTTGTTTTTGCAGATGGGTATGCCAAGATAAGTGAAGTTGTCCCAGTCTCTCGTTCTCTCCATCCCCAACGTTTTGGTTATGTTCCTTAGGTCCACGGTTGAACAATTCCAACTGAAAATTTTGCTTTTTTGGAAGTTTATTTTGCTTCCGGAAATCTGTTTGTATAACTCCAGCTCTTTTTTGAAATGTTCAGCAGAGTGGACAGAGGCTCCTCCTAGTAGCAGAGTATCGTCAGCGAACTGGGCGTGGTTAATGTCCCTGACATTGTTCACAATTTTAAGCCCTGGAAACATGTGGATTTCTTGACTGAGGTTAAGTTGATAACTGAGCATAGAAGCCTGGATGGCATAGAGGAGAGGAGAAAGCGGGCAGCCCTGCCTTAACCCTCTGGTGGCTTTGAAGAAGCTTGTGGGTCTTCCGTTTACTAGAGGGGCTATCCAGGGGTCACCTACACAGCCTTTGACCCAACTTATGAAGTTGAGGGAGAAGCCGAATTTTGCCATTACTGCAAACAGGAACTCATGTCTAACACGATCAAAGGCGTTGGCTAAGTCGAGTTTGATGACCATACCTTTTTCCTTCCGGTGGAAGCTTGAGTGGATTGCTTCTTGTACAAGGATGATGTTGTCGAGAATTTTCCTTCCTTTGATAAATCCTCCTTGGTTTTTCGGGATGATCCGAGGGAGAATTATTTTCAGTCTGGAGGCAATGATCTTAGTTATGATCTTGTAACTGGTATTGCACAGCGAGATGGGCCTGAACCAATTGAAGGAAGTGGCTCCTTTTTCCTTTGGAAGCAGGGCAAGGAAAGAAGAGTTAGTGCTACCTCCCAGTTTGCTGGTTTTCTGTGAGTACCGAATCATTTTTAGGAGATCATACTTTATGATTTCCCAGCAACAGGTGAAGAATCTAGTGGTGAAGCCATCCGGGCCAGGAGCACTATCTGGTTTCATTATAGAGAGAGCTTTTTTAACTTCGTCCATTGTGATAGGCGCAGTAAGAAATTTATTATCCTCCAAATTGATGAGCTGAGGGATTAGATCAAAGGGATGGGAGGAGACGTCGATAGGGTCCTCAATGGGGGCGGTGAAGAGATCTGAGAAAGTTTCCATAGCTTCTTTTTTTATGCCTTCAGCGTCTTGGATCAATTCACCTTCAAACTGTATTTCCGAAATAGCTTTGTAGTTCTTGCGTGCCTCTGCTTGCTTATGAAAAAAATTTGTATTTTTGTCTCCACTCAATAGCCAGAGGTTACGTGATTTTTGACGCTGGTACTCTTCTTCAATTCTGCAGGTGGAAAATAAGTTTTTTTGCAGGGTCTCTTCCTTGAGGAGGAGCTGACCAGTCGCAGGAGAGGATTCCACGCTGGATTGATGCAATTCCAGTTCAGCTTGGGCGAGTTCTCTGTTAGAAACCGGAGAGGGGATGCTTTTGGCCCAGGCTTTAAGGGCGACTTCGAGTCTTTTTAATTTGGATTCCCAGATGAAAGAAGGCGAGCCAGCTAGGTGGGTATTCCAGGAGTCAGCTACAGTTTGCAGAAAATCATCATGGTTAATCCAAAGTGGGCTGAAACGGAAGGGGATCGACCCGAGATTTTGGTTAAGAGCAAGCTCAAGAAGGATGGGTTTGTGGTCGGAAGTGCAGTGAGGGAGGATTTTGGAAGTGGCTAACAGGCCCAAGTCGAGGAAGGAAGAGTGGACAAGGAATCGGTCTAGCCGGGCTGCAACATGGCCAGGACCAATTCTTTTGTTCGTCCAAGTAAAATTAACTTTGACAGGCTTGATGTCAATCAGATCCCATCCAGAAATGATGTCTTTGACCCATTCTCTTGAAGGATCTCTGACCGGATTGCCTCCTTTCTTTTCATTCGCTGCCAGGGTTACATTCAGGTCTCCAGCTACAATAATATTTTCTCTATTCTGCAGTTGAAGAAAGGATTCTAGAGTGTTCCAGCACTCTTTTTTTTCCGCATGTAAAACAGGAACATAGAGATTGAATAGGCTTACCTTACGTCCAGATTCTTTGTGGTTGAGTTTGGTGAAAACCCAATGCACTGTTCATTCTTCAGCTTCAATGTTATACAGGAAGGGGTCCTAGAAGGTGGCTATTCCTCCTGAAGCGCCTCTGGAGTTGTTGCCAATACCAGTACCTTTTTTCCATAATTTTTTCCCGATTTGGAGGACAGCAGGCTCCTCCATTTTAGTTTCCTGGACCAGCAGAATTTATGGCTTATGAATTCGGATTAGATCTCTCATTGCATCTTCCTTTAGGGTAGAGCCTAGACCTTTACAGTTCTAGGAAATGTATTTCATTAAGAATTATGGGAGAAGGGATTGGCCTCTTTGGAGGCCTGAATTGTACCTTTTTTTGATCGAGTATTCATGATCCCTTTTAGCATTTTTTGGGAGCCTTCAAGGACTGCAAGATGGGTTGCTTCTTCTCTTTGTTTCTTTTTGGATTTCCTCCCTCTTGGAATTTTGATAGGAACAGAGTACAGACCACTTGAAGAGGCGCCTTCATCAGTTTCGTCATCTGGATCTGAATCTAGTAGCGTTAGATCTTCATTAACTTCTTTGGGGGAGCCTGGGTTGTTAGCCCCCACCAGAGGTTGGGAAATTTCCCCGGGCTCCAGCTGATCAGCATTCTGGCTTCCAGTCTCTTTTCTATTGGTCTGCTTGGATGTTTGGGGTTCATCACTGGCTGTGGTTTGATTCTTCCCATTTGGGTTGGGATCCTGATGCTCTTTAGGGTTTGGAATCACGATTGGATCTTCTTTTGTAGCTTCCTGGGACGGCTTATTGGTGCTTGAAGGATTGGTTTGCATGTCCATTGTGGTCCTTTTTTCCTGGTTCTTGGCATTTGTCTTGCTTTTCTTGACTTTTTGCCATCCTTCTCCTTCTTCCGAGCTCTGAATTTTCGGGAAGTTTCTTTGAAAGTGTCCATGTTCGTGGCAATGGCGGCATTTGAATGGCAGCTGTTCGTAGTCAAGCTTTTGGTAGTATAGCCAATCTCCAACTTTGAGTTTAACAGCTTCTGGGAGGCCTGCTTCAAGATCAACCTCCACACAGATTTGGGCACATGAATATTGACCCTTGTTATCAGCTTTGTCAATGTATTTTCCTAGAACGTTTCCAATTTTTTCCAGGGTTGGAGTGTTCCAGCAGTGGACTGGGAGGTTTGGGAGCCTTACCCATACTGGAACTTCCTTCGGCACATCTACTTCTGCGTTGAAATCTGGAGTCCATCTGTTGAGGTACAATCCTTGAGGTCCCATGAAATATGGCCCATTTCTGAAGATCAGATCTCGGTCTTCTTTGGATATAAAATCAAAAATGAAGAAGCCTCGCCCGACTGAATAGCAGGTAACACTATTCTTGAGCTGGGGCCTCCAGTTCCGTTGGATCCAGTCATCTGTGGTTTTGGTTGAGGGCCAAAGCCCCATAAACTGGCCAACCAATCCCCGTTCAGACAGTGCCAGAGCGATCTTGATGGGGATTTCGCATGGCAGATCAATTTCAGGAATTGAATCGAGCTTTTTAATGAATTTCGGGATGGCAGGGGTTACCGGCTTGGATCCACAGGGGCGGAGAAGCTGGTTGAAGGCATCAGTGGCAGAAGAAGAAGGAGAGGGAGGGGGAAGCCCTCCCTCAGGCGAAGGCATGAGCGCCTGAGCGAATCAAGCAGAGCGGAGCAGCTTGGCGGCTAGGGCGCGGCTCCAGCAGCGATCAGTCCATTATTATCTATAATATTATAAGTAAATTAATTTTGAATTTTTTTTCCTTTTGATTTAATTGGATTTACTTTAATTTTTATTTTGTATATTATATAATATTTTTTCCATATTTAATATTGGTATCTTTGATTATAGTAAAAGTCAGGTTTATTTTTATATGATTGAGATGCACATTTTTATTAAGTAAATATTAAATCTAAAATTAAAAATATCATAATAAAATAAAATAAAATAAATTTATATTTATATTTATGATGATGATTAACGTCCAATGATGATGATTAACGTCCACTGATACCAACTTTGGTTTATCCAACCTTAAGAAGGATAATACTTGGTTTACTTTAAGATCGTGTTCCCCTGCTCAAAAAGCTTGCCAAGAATCTTTCTAGGGTCATTATAGTTTTGGCAAATTAGGAGGTTATAACAGTTTGTATTGTAGAAAATACCATGAAACTCATATCTAATGTGGGTGTAAGAAAGGCACTTTAAGAGAAAGTGACTTTCATCCTCAATGCTCATAGAATCACACAAATGACAAACCCTTTCCGCCCATGGAGTTTTAGGAATAGACCAACGCCCTGTTTTGCTATGGAGTTCATGAGAGTTCGTTTTTAATCTTGGATATATTAAAATTTTCTCCTGTGAGCTAGTTACCACAGAGAGATAATTCTGATCTTCCAAGTTTGGATTATTGACCTCCTTAAAGTATCTTCATTTTCTCTTAACCGCTAAATTTTCCTCACAACAAAATTTCTCTTTAAACTTAGAAGTAATAATATTTTTGACATTATCAATATTCTACAAAATGTCGTTTTCATTTATGCCCCAATATTTTAACCAAGCCATGTATCTTTACACCAACACTGCTTGAGTCGTAGTTGGTTTTGACTTGAGTTTAAAGCATTTTTAAGAAGTCTCTCGTTTCCCATATTATTTATCTTATGTTTGTACATCAGGTACCTAGTCATAGCAATGCTCTCGATGGGGGGGAAGACCCACTTCTATGAGGAGAATATGATAAGGCATATTGCTTTTAATTTTGAGGTTATAAGTTATAAACTGCTTCTGGATTTGCTCAATCTTCCTCCAAGATTCTCTAGAAATGTTGCACCCCGATACTTCACAACCATACAAGATAATAGGGATGAAAAGAGTTTCAAAGAGGAACTTATTTTTATCCCACATGACCAGATTGGTTGATTTATAGTTATTTTCAAGACCAAAATAAGCTTTCCACCCTCCATTAATATTGTTCTTAATGTTATAGTTCCAATTGAGTTTGTGATGAATATCAATTCTAAGTTACTTGTAAGAAGTCACTTCCTCTAAATAATTTCTCTTTCTAAATTTTATTAAAAATTAAAAATTAATATAAATTTAATTAAAAATATAATAACATTGGCTTATAAAGTTATAAATTATAAATCTCAAATTTATTTTAAAACTTTGATCGAAAATCTAAACATAAAATAATTTTATGTTTATGAATACAATTCTTAATTATTTATATTTATAAAATATGTAATTGTTATTAATTATAATACGAAACATTTTTTAAACCTTCATCATTAGAATTTTTTAATAAAAAATATTAAATATATTCTAATAATGTATTATATTTATTTGTGTTAATTCTAAAAATGAATTATATCTTTAAATTAAACAAAATTAATTTATTTTAATACAGATGAATTTAAATATTTTACTTCATATTTATTTTAAAATTTTGAAAATAAGTTAAATATTTCTTTATATTTATAAAAAAATTATTAAATTTTCAATCAACTTTTTTTAATAAATTATAATAATATATATTACAATAATAATAAATTATAATAATATATATTACAATAATTTTATTTAAAACTCTTTTGATGAAATAGTAAGTTTTTAAGATAATTTTATTTAAAACTCTTTTGAGATTTATAAAACTCTTATAATAATTTTATTTAAAACTCTTTTGAGATTTATGATGAAATAGTAAGTTTTTAAGATAATTTTATTTAAAACTCTTTTGAGATTTATGATGAAATAGTAAGTTTTAAAAGTCTGTAGGTTGAAAGGGTTTTCCATAATTGTGAGTCTATGAACATTGATGATGAAAATTATTTTGCCTTAGAATACCATGTTTACACCTACAATACATATGATATTCATAGTATTTGCTACAACACAAATCTTTCTAACTTTTTAAATTTCCAAAACTATTTCCAAAATTGTAAAGCTTTTTTTGTATAGAAATAAAATTTTAAAGCAAACCAAATAATACCCTTCTTCAAGTTTCATAAGCTAAAGTTGATCTAAATGAAAACCAATCATTACCATCATCACATTTTAATAATATTTTTTTACCAATATATTATTATTATTATTTAAATTATAAATAATAATCCTTTCTATCATAATAATACATTAGCATTATGATTTGAATTATAGAACGAGATATACATGAAAGAGATTTACATCATAGTATATTATATATTCATAAATATAAAAATAAATATTTAGCATGTTAATAATTTTATAAATAATATTTATTTCAATAAATATAAAAACTTTATAATAAAAGATTTAAAAAATATTCACCATATAAATTAAATAAATATAAAAATATTATATTATAAATATATAATTATAACACTTTCAAAAAAATACAAAGTATAAAAAATCTTATAAATAATATTATATTATATAAATATAAAACTTTCAAAATTAAAACTCAAAAATATACTCACTATACAAATAATTTTTATAAATAATTAAATAATTATAAAAAATATTAATCAAATAAAAAATAACTCGTTATGATATAAAATTATCACATTAACCAGCATCTCTAAACATGAAATACAAATAATAAATTCCCTGTGTTGCAGCTGCAACTTTTCTCCCCAATTTTCTTAAATTCGGGACCCCTCCTCATGATTTTGTTTAATCTTTGAATCCTTGGAGTTGTTGGCATGTGTTTCAATCTTTAAATGACTACAAAGCTTGACTCTTGACCAAGGTCTGGTTTTTTATTGCGCTGAAGTTTGTGGCGAGCCCTAGCTGTTAAGATTATTTTGTTTATTGATCAAACCAGTTGTCTCTACTGAGGTCGCAATTGTTGGATGTTTGAAGTTGACTGAAGCTTAGTTTTTTCGTTGTTTTGATCAGAAGTTCGAACCGTGTCTCGTCCGCCATTGCGGCTCCTAAAGCAATTTAGCTTCCGAAGTGTGAAAGTGCCGATGGCCGATGCGTTTTAACCTGTTTGGTCGCGGGCATGAAGTCGTGTCTCGTCCGCCGTTGCGGATGGAAAAGCCTTTTGTCTTCCGAAACGCAAATCCGTCCAACGTCCGACTTACATCGCATGGCTTTAGTTTTCTCTTTTCCGCCGTTGCGGCTCTCCAAGTCTTTTGGTTTTCGAAGTTCAAATCCTTCCGACTTCCGATTAAAGCCTCTCTTGCACGCGTGTCGCTTGTCCGGAATTTGGGTTTCTTCCGCTGTTGCGGCTGGGAAAGCCCCTTGGCCTCCGATGCTATTTCCTCCCGATTGCCGATTTTAACTTTTCCCGCCAATGTGTTTCCTGTTGACTGCCGTAGGCTAAGTTTGTCAAGCCCGTAGATGGTGCGCCTCGCCATTTCCTTGTGGAATAGTCATTTAATCGATAATAGTTGCTGTTTTGAATGATGCTGGTCGATTGATGGCAGGCGGGTTCGAGAAGATTAAGTACTCTACCATGGTGCTGAGAAAGACGGACCGTTTGGCAAGAATATAACTGAAACTGGAGGGATCGCCAGGAGAACCAGGGGAGTAGAAGACAAAACCCGGAGCTATAACGGCGCGAGCCCAAGAAGTCATCAGTTACCAAGTGGTCCATGATTACATACAGACAAGGAATGCGAAGCGTTAGAGGAAATGAAAGATCATGCGTCCATGGAAAATGAAACGCTCTGTAATTATAGTTTAAATATTTGAAAGTAGGAAGGAGAAAGGGCTTTTTCCCTGGAAAATTTTGTAAACATTTACTTGTAAGAGGAACTACTTCATTTTGCAAAGGAAACTGCAAATTTTGCCTGCTGGAGAGAGTGAAATGTGGAATGTATCAATGCGACTCAATGAATAATGTTGAAGAGGAACTATTTCGTTTTCATCTATGTTTCATTTACTGTGAGAGTATTTAATTTCCTGGACCTATGTTCTTGTTAAATGTTCTTCGGTATCTTTGGGATTTCTTCCACTGTGAATAATAAATGTTGTTCGTAAAATAATCGGCTATCTGGTTGTTTGAATATCTGTAATTGTTCATGTGTGTTGAATGAGGTATCAGTTGTCTGTAACTGTTCATAATGCATGTACGGAATGTATTACTCACTAACGAATGATAATTCTGCTCCCTAGGGATAGTTTAGGTTGTTAGTTTACTTTGTGTTATGTTGTATGTGTTTTAGGTGCTTGTGAACCTTAAGACAAGAGATAAGAACCTGCGCATCACATCGTGACTGTTCTTTGCATCTTTAGCACCCTGCATTGTTAGTTAAGCACTTGCATATCATACATTAAGTCAAAAAATTACAAAAACTCGGTGGATCGGGCCGCAACCGGTAAAACCCTTTGTTTTTGTTACCTTGACCTACGGTAGCCGGACCGCAAACCGGGCAGATTCCCTACACCAAACAGTCAATGGGCTAGTTGGGAACGTTGATTGGGGAGAATCCTTTACTGTTGTTGCCTACGATTTTCCAGGCCCCAACAGTTTTGGCGCTATAAGGAGGGCCACCAGTGCATGGCTGGCCGAGGAAACCCGTTTTCCCGAGAATTTTCCACCGGTAACAATCCTGAAAGCAATAGATTTCATAATCCAATTTCGGAAGAAAGAGAACATCTATATTCCATTGGTAACGAAATTTTTAATGATCTGAGAAGGCACACCAGGGCATACGTGAAGAAGATTGGAGGATTGCCAATCATCCCTGAATTTCCCAGAAGAGAGTATAAAAAGAAAGATCATCCTGTTGTAATGGATAATTCACCTAATAACCTAGGTCTGGGGGTTACCAACATACTATGACCTTGCAGACAATTTGATTATAAAAGCACAAATAGGAAAT
>LPNX010049874.1:97089-114103 GCA_001517045.1 Pseudotsuga menziesii | reverse complement strand
TCTATAAGCCAATCATCACTCCCATGAGAAATGTTACCGATTTGAGGTGTTCGTCCTTGTCCCGGAGTTCGTTGATCTAGGGTTTATCGTAGAAACCCTTATTTTAAAAACTTGGAATATTTCAGATCTGATTGGATGAACAGATAGATCTCTTCAAATGGAGCTGTCTAATGTACTCCTTTTCTGAAAACAGTGGAGGGAAGCTCCCGGAACAGGAAGCCCTAATTTTCTGATTTCTTCTGCAGAAATTCCTTTTACTGTTTCTGTGATATCTCCAAAATTACTGATCCTCTGTGACTAAAATTTCTCACTGAGGTAACCTCTCCTGTCCCTGATCCAACACCATAGGTTTCATCAGAATTGGTTTCACCATTTTGGATTTATGATCCTTTTCCCAAGGTGACATGTTACAGGACTTTTCAGAACAGAGAGGTTGTACGGCATTCCACGTGTCACTGGTTCATTTTATGAGTTTGACCTTCGGACCACAGAATTTACAGTCCTTTACCTTTCTGTAACAACTTCAGGAATTCCATTTGGACCTCTGTAGCCCAAGATATTGCAGATCTCCCCAGGTGTCCTGTTTAGGGATGAATTCTGGAAGAGGCTGGAACCCTAACTTGGAGAAATCATATCTCCTATAATATAGAGAATCAGAGGCTGATATTTTTACACAATGTTCATCAGGAGTTTTTCTTCGGCTCCTGAAATTTTTAGCTTCTGAACCTTCGCCAATATCGGAATATAGCGACTGTACCAAAACTTAGCAGTTTCAGTATTTAGGGTTTCTCTAGCTAGGGGTCAAACTAGGGTTTGACTTTCCCAGAGATTTACCCAACCAAATTTCTTGATCCAGGTCTCTAAACTTCGGTTTTGATGAGGATAACAATCCTATGTAGGTCTCACTCAAAAATTCCTCTTCTGTAGAAAGCCCTAATTTCCGCATCGAAACTGAAAATGCTTGAAATTGAATTCCGCATCGACAGAAAGATGCACCCTTCAATGGAGAGTCATCCTAGCATACTTGTGCTGAAAAACTGTGGAGGAAGATCCACAAAATAGGAAGCCCTAGTTCCTGTAGCTGCACAATTTCTTCTTCTCAGGTTAGCTCTTATACCATGTTAGTTTTTCAACATTTAAGCTAGCATTATAACAAGATCTTTTCACTGAGAGAATAACAAGCACAGCAATCACATAAGCACATCACAAGAGACAAGAGACACAAAGATTTTTAGGAGGGGAAACCATAAATGGAGAAAACCCCTCAACTTCCTCTAAGATAGTATCACCACAAGATGTGATCCCAAAACAGTAAGATGACCTCCCTTCACAATAGCATCCTTCTGTCTTCTGTCAAGCACAAGAATTTCCTTCTCCAAAAGTGCGCCACACTTGAGAGAGCAAGAGAGCTAAGTCACAAGTGATAAATAGAGAGACTCTCACTCTCTATTTATATTCTTCCGTTGACTTGAAGTGCACTCAACCTAATAATTACTACTCGAGCCTACACCTTAATTAGTGTATAATAACTCAAGTGCCCCTAAATAGTGGGGACTTACCCAATGACTTGATATGACTTGTTTACATTATAATCCTCCCGATTGGAACATCGGGTCATGACCACATGACTCAAATACATAATAGAAACATCCCGGAATAAACATCGGGTTACAATAGATAAAATACATAGAAGAATACATTCCGAAGTTACATATACATCAACAGGATTTGACCTCCATACCTTTCCCATACCAAGGAAATAACTTCCTCCACCAACTTCTAGATGACTGGGTACAAAAGGACAAATTGGGTAGTTGACAACTTTATGCATTCTCCCCTAAACATTGGCTTTTCCATATTGGCTCAAGGGTTTGGATATTTCCCCCTCTTCCTATTCCTTTTGAAATCATGCCCCCATCTCTTTAACGTTGTGATGCATAGCTACTTGTGGTATTTTTATTAATTTGCATTTTTACATGATGTCTCTAAATATATTTTGACTAGATAGCACATAAACCATCGACATCGATTTTAATTGCCGAAACATACAACACTAAATTCATGGTGGGGCCTTTTCCTTGAGCTCCACACAATGATTTAATATAATATTTACATCATATGCAATTTAATACCATGGGGCCAAAGATGGGGTGTTACACTAGCTATGTCACTGCAATGTTCCACATAACCATAGGCTAGTGTGCTCATCAATCTCTCAGCACCACTACCACCCCCTAGCTGGGATATTTCCACAAGGAACTAGGGAATAATAGTCTCACACATAGCCAAATACACATCAAAACTCATCCAATCCAAACATAGTTTGGTTTATCCAGCTGCTAAAGTAGTGGAAAGGAGAATTGCTAAGCTAGTGAGCTCAACCATAGAGCTATGGACACCTACACAAGATCTGGCTTGCCCTCCACAATACCTACACACCCAACAAAAGGAAGTATCCATTTCACTGCTACACATCCCCTCAGGCCATACCTTCCCTTCCAATGCTTTTCAGGGTTTGCATAAAAGAATAACCAAACCCTCCTGATCTCTCTGCGAGGTCCCCCTCTTCACTAGGTTTATTAATCCATTTCTTCCCTCTTCCACTCCTAACGATTCAGACCAAAGTAAGGATTTACAGAACAAAAAAACACAAGTGTTGGGTATGGAAAAACATTTTGTAACAAAAAATGGATTGGCATATGGGGAAATCAACCCTGGAGAGCAAATTTGATTTCAGCAATTTTTTATGGGAAAAACCGACCTCTACAAAACCCCCAATTCATGAATTCAAACTCAAAAAATTCCTATGGGAATAACAAAAGAAAAACAACCTCCCTAAACCCAAAAATTGTGAATATCTGATGGCCATTCACTTTGCAATAACAAAAATAGATTTTTGGGAATGGAAAATGAGGAAAACAACTGAACATGTGAAGGAGAAATGAACAGGGATCTCCAACTACATGAGAGAGTAAAACATATGGGTGAATGTTGTAATGGACAACCATTCATGAGTGTTGTCTTTCCCCATAAGTCAAAATTCGATTTTCCCAAAATGGGTGGTTTCGCCAATACGAATTTGCCTTCCATACTCTTCCCATCCCAAGGAATTAACTACCTCAACCAATTTATGGAAGAAATAAATGATTGGGCATAAAAGACAAAATGGGTAGTTGAGAGTTTGATGGGTTCTCCCTTTGAAATTTGGCTCAACATTATTCGCTCAAGGGTTTGAATTATTTCCCTCTCTATTCCTTGTGAAATCATGCCCCCATCTCTTTAATGTTGCATTGACATAGCTAGTTGTGGGTATTTTTATTAATTGCATATTTACATGATGTCCAAAATTATATTGTTCCTGGCTAGCACAATAACCATATGCATCAATTTTAATTGTCGAACCATAAAACTCTAAATCCATTGTGGGGCCTTGGCCTTTATCTCCTCACAATGATTTAATTAATGATATTTACATCATTTGCAATTTTAATATAATGGGGTCAAAATTGGGATATTACAGAATGCTTTTGGTCCATGCACACAACATGCAGACTTGTTCTTCAAAACTCCGTTACACTATGTCCTTGCACACATCATGTGGATCAAAACTACATACCCTTCACGAATATTATTCTTCATTCATACTACATCATACATAATTACAGATGCTCTCAAAACTTACTCTTGACCAACGAAAACAACTTACAACTACAATTCACCAAAATCAACCAAGATCAACCCACTCAAGAATCCCCTTTACATTTATATAGGCTCTAACGTATGAGTTTACATCCTGCACCCACTACCCAAAGTGGACAAATTTTCAAACTTACTCAACCCTTATATTTAATGTTTCTCCAAAAACTGGCCAAAATTCCAGATTTGGCCCATTCTCTTTTCACTCCATCGCAACCTTATTCACACTACGAATAGATTCCTCAAAAATTCTAGACCATAATTTACACATTTCCCTAGGTCCAAGAGACCCCCAACACTCGCTTGTGGCTCATCCCAAGCTGCTTCATCTAGAAACGTCTGTCACGTTCAAATTATTTTGAAAATATTGGAAGCATATGTTGTCATTCGTATTATTAATGGAGGTGTTGTTTAGTTACAAAAGTTAGAAGGTACACCCTTCGATGGGATAGTAAATTGGAGTTAGTTGAAACCTTATCACGATAACCATACTTCGCTCGACTTAAAAGGTATTGGTTGTATATATAGAAAAAAAATTAAAAATAATCTCGAAGTCTTGTATATAAGTTTAAATTTCTCTCGCAAGTTTAACGTCTGTCGCAAGACAAACTTCTGTCACAAGTTACAGTTGGGTTGTAGTTAAAGTTGAGTAGAGGGATATTTTGGTGGCATGCTTTTTGTCAAATCTATAATTAATGTCTAATAAATTCCTATTTTATGGTGAAAAAAGTGATGTCTTGAATAGAGGTTTGTCATAACGATAAAAAAGATTTCCCCATGGGAAAGGATTAGCCGCCACCTTTTTCATTTATTGTAGACCCACGTAATTGGAATAATTACTGCATGTCTAAACCTATTTTCATTCTCAACAAAAGTTTGTTGCTTCATTATATCAAAGTGTGAAGTTTATTGAAGTGAAATAATTATCTGAAACTCTTTAAAGCCGAAAGCTATCTACAATGGAGATTCATGTGTCGATTACAAGCACTATTCAAGGATAAGGTATGGATCCCCCCTTCCATACCCATTGTCGAAGAGGCACCAGATGTTGTGTTGTGACTTATCCAGGTCAATACACCAAGGAGGAAACAAATGACTGGGCGCATAATGTGTTTTTAGCAGAGATTCAAATCCACACATGATGTTGAAGCTTCAGGATCTGGATCAATGAAAATATTACTTGGATATATTCCATCGCGGAAAGATGATGCTTTCAATGTATTCATTCATAATAATTCCAAGTACCTGCTGTTTAAGCCAACCATTCCAAAAGGTGTGCATGTTACAATGGATATTCCACCAAACTTGAAGAAAATCACATTCATAGATCATGATTTGAGTAAATTCCTTGAACTACATATGTCACAGTATATGAAATCAGTCCAACTGGTCAAAGTCAGGCCTATTAAATTGGTCCCTATGGAATGGGCTCATGGGTTAGAGAATTCAAGCATTCTGCCTTGATGCATACGCCCCATTTTGGTCGCATTGTTGAGGTTAATATGTGTGTGAAGTAACTTTTGGTATGATTTTATAGGGTTTGTTTATGGTTGGATAGTCATATTTATATATATGTTGACCTAATTTTTTCTATCACTGGGCCACCTATAGCAGGGGTCAACCCAATGCCATTAATTTATGGTAAGGAACATGACCCAATCCTAGTCTCTCATATGAAGGAGAAGTACAATATCACATGGGATAAGAGGGGATTTTCCTCTATCAGTGATATAGGTCTTTGGTTCGCAACAAAAGTACTCTCTAGTAAGTTATTAAGAAATATGTGACTGAACCAGTCCATTGTTGGTATCATCATTGCAAAAGAGCAATGTGTTGATGGTATTCAAATGAATTGGTCAACATACTTGTTGAATGAACTATTGGCAGACATCATCAATGCCGAAGAAAAAGGAACTCATTTTACTTATTCTCGGTTGTTATTTTGATCTCTTTTGTCGCATGCGACGAGCCACCCACTTATCAGGGGATGGAAGTGCCAGTCCAATGTAGTGGGGAACACTATCAAAACCTGTGGTATGAGGAGAAGAACTGACAATGAAAAATGGAAAACAACATTGAATTCTACTTGCAGGATTATGCACTGAGGCATCATATTGGAAACCAATCAAGGATTGTCATGGAGACTGTCCAGTGGTACATGAACGTAATTAAATTCACTGTCAGGGCTCAGTATATATATTTACAACCATGGAAAGACCCCTAAAATCAATGTTTGACCACTTCTTTTGGTTAATAGAGGACGAAATTGATATGATCATTCAAGACTGGCCTAAGGAATGGAAGGAACCTATCACAGATGACCTACTATCTGTCGAGACCAACCCACGATAGGAGGGAACATTGGCAACCCAAGGAGTGGACTGCCAAGATGAAGAAAACCCACTCAATTCCCCTTGTGAAAGAAATGAAGAGTCCAATGAAAAAACAATGGATCTCGAAATGGGGGAAAATGGTAAATATGTTGAAGAAAGCAATGAGTCACAAAAAGTAGAAGGATGTCAGAGACCCCCTGTTATCCTTACTGATGATGATTACAATTTAATAGACAATAGAATGTTATAGGTTTTTGATGAAAATCATAAAATAATTGATGTTTGGAATACAGAATTGGTAGGGGGCTTCACTGACTTTCTTCAAACTCTCCGCGTCGCAATAAAGGAAGTAAGGATAGTGGTTAGTTGGGACTCATCACAGTCGCAAGAAGTCATTCTTTCTAAGGATTGTCTAGTTGAAGTACCACTGACTTGACAACATCAAAAGGTTCAAGTGATGCATAAATCAGTTTACTTGGGCACACCCAAATATAATAGCATGATATTTACATTGGTGTCAACCTTTCAGTGATGCCCATGATTCTATTGCAAAACATTCAACAACCTGCATTCGGTGAGACTAAGGAAAGGGAATATGCAGTGTATGAACAGTTGAAGTACTCAAATACCATTGTATATTCTCTCTAGAAAAAATTGGAGGACACTGAGTAGCATACACAATGGTGGTAGCAGGATAGGCAGAGACTCGAACAAGTTCTTGCATTTGCTCGCCATGAAATTCCAGAGGTGGGAGTTACACCCAACATGATCCTAGATGATATAGATTTATGTGAGAACAAAATCAAAGAGAATATATATTCACATACATAGATATATGGCAATAAACACAATGATATAGTAAACTCAGATTCTATTAAATGAATGAAACATAACAAATTGTAAAATAAAAGAAGCTAGAATGGTGGTAGTTGTATCTCTAAGAAGAGATGTGGTGGCTACACTCACTCATGAAAAGATGAATACAAAAGGACTCCCAAGGTAATTTTATCTTAAATAATTAGAGAGGGGAAAACCCTTACCCTAATGCTAGTAGATGAATCGTCGTAATGTTTGCGGCCCCAAGGTGGTTAGTTGAACAGTTAACTTCTAGGGGTCATAAATTTTGCATACGATCTCTGTTTGGGGCACTTGATAGCTTGTTGGAGAGGTCTATCTAAGATTTGAAACTTTATACTAGGGAAAAATGCATGCCATGAATACAATTTCCCCCCTCAAATCACCAAAAAACATCATTTAGGGCCTCAAAATGGCCTTGAAAGTTTGGGACCCAAAAAACCATAGAAAATTACAAGGAAATTACCATTTTTTTTGAGTTAGTGGAATAGGTGGGTGGCTAGATTAACACATCTGGATCATTCCTCCCCATTAGGAAGCAATGGTATCCATTATGTTGAGTTTCCCCATCAAATGGGGAAACTTTTGTTGAACTTGACTCCTGATGAGCTAATTTCCTTGGTGGAGGAGTTGCACTACTTTGATAACTTAATATAGTTGGATAATCTACTAGTGGGTGCCATTAACCCATGTTTCCATGATATGATTAATGGTTGATTATTGCATGCAATTGGGATTAAGCTCAGTAGGTGTCAATTATTCTTCCACCTCTGAGGTGTCCAACAATGGTGCAAAATATTGTTGAAGGATCTCCACGTTGAATATTGGGTGCAAAACAAGAAATGAAGGAATGATTAATTCAAAGTAATTATCACCAAATACATTAGTGATGGTGTATGGAACATATTGAAGTGGAAAAAGCTTGCGATGAGGTCTTGTGAGCTTCTATTTCTGCAAATGCAATCAAACCTTATCCCCAACCTAGAACTTGTGTGGAACCCGATGTTGGTCATGTCATTGCTTTTATTTAGTGTTGGAATTTTCCAAAATGTCATGGACCTATTGGAGGATGTTATAGATTCTTTCAAAAAATATGGTGGCCTTATTGTACTCAGCCTGAGCATGGGAATATTCCTCCTGTGTGGATGCAAGAGGCAAAGCTAAATCAATTGGGTCTAGTAGTTGTAAACCCAAGATTTCCTGAAAAGGGTTGTGACTAGTAGAGCTATGAAGAGATCTATTATAGATATGTTGAACATATGGAAGGATCTCATCCCATGTGCAGGGATGTTTAGAATTGTACATTCTCAGAATATGCACAATCATCCGGTTGACTACCTCTATTTTTCCATCGGTCTGGGGGTGGAAGGCAGTCGATTTGGTGAGCTTGGTATCCATCAATGAACATAGACTAGACCAAAAAGTGCTCAAGAACCCTTTGTCCCGATCTAAAATGATAGTCTGTGGCAGCCCAAAATGAACCCAAACATGCTCAAAGAAGAGCTTAACAGTGGATTTGATAGATATGTTCTTCTTGCAAGTTATCAAAATGGCCAACTTAGAGAAGTGATCCACAACCACAAACAAACAGTCATTACCATGTTTAGTTGAAGTTAGTCCTAACATGTAATCCATGGAGATAGATTCCCATGGCCCATTTGGAGTGGGAAGGGGTGTGTACAACCCTTTATTTTTTATGGTTGGTTTTGTGATGGTGTAGGCACTGCAGGATCAGATATATTGTCTGACGTCTTGTCGAAGTTTGGGCCAATAAAAATACTTATGCAATACTTTCACTGTCTCCTCAGTGCCAAAGTTACCTACCACCCAACTGTAATGCGCTTTCTAAATCATATTCACACGCTTTGTTGAAGGGACATAGAGATGGCCTAGGTCGCATAGAAATCCTTCATGAAGATGAAAGTCTTCCACTAGTGTACCTACATACAAGGATTGATATATGAGAGCGAACTCAGGATCATTATCATATAGTTAGGCCACCTAGAGGTATCGTGGCTGTAAGAGTTGAGAACCATGGTTAATGATGCTACTGGAGGTCGAGTAAGGAAATCATCGAATCAATTAGTGTCACCCTTATTTTATTTAATGTTCATGTGGAACTAATACAAGTAAGTAGACCACTTTTGGTGTTGGTCATTTTGTAACTTTCCTTGGGTTTGCATGAAGTGCAAGGGCTTGTGATAAATGTGGATGAATATTTATTTTCCAAGGATGTAATGCTTCCATTGGCGGCAGGCTTGGAAAATGGAGTACATTTCCTTGTCATAGGTGGGGTACTTGTCGATTGCATCTGAAAGCATATCATTGTGATATGCCACTGGATGGCCATGATGAGTGTAGAACACACCAACGATGTGGTCTGAAGCATCTATCTTGTTATCAAAGGGTTGTTACAGATATGGTAAGGTAACAATGAGCACAGAATAGAAGCATTGCTTTAGCTCCTCAAATATGTGTTGTTGTGGCTTGGACCAGATGAAATAGGACTTATATCCATCTTTGGTGACCTATCTAATGGACCAAGTAATATTAGCGAATCCCAACACAAATCTACAATAGAATTTTGCAAGGCCTAGGAAGCTATGAAGCTCTGTGAGAGGCATTGGGGATGACCAGTCACGAATGAATTAGATCTTGGACAAATACACATGAACACCATGTTCGTCTACAATGTATCCTAGGTACTAAAAACTTTCCATTCCAAATGAGCACTTATCTATATTGACATGTAACTTGTTCTTTCACAAGGTGTTGAGGACCTAGTGGATATGCTACAAATGTTCTTCCCATGATCTACTATAAATGAGAATATCATCTAGATATACGATCAGAAAGGAATTAGGGAATGATTGTAGAATGCCTTCCATCATCCTCATGAAGGTTGTTGGAGTATTAGTCAAGCCGAAAGGCATGACCAACCACTCAAAAATTCCTTCCTGATATTTAAAGGTAGTATTCCAAACATCAGCCTGCTCAGTTGGCACTTGCTGACAGTCATAATTTAGATCAATCTTATTGAAATAATTAGCCCCCTTGATCTAGTCAAGTAGGTCATTGAGCCAAGGAATGGGATACCGATTCGATACTATGATCTTGTTTAGAGCTCAGTATTCAATACAAAGTCCCGATGTCCCATATTTCTTTTGTACCAACATAATTGGGCTCCCACAAGATGATGAGTTGGGTCGAATGTGCCCTTTTTGGATTAAATATTGAATCTGGTGTTTGATTTCTTCATTCCCCATGAGGAAATGCATGTATACTATCCCATTAGGAAAAGGTGCACTAGGGATCAAATCAATGGAATGCTTGACCTAAAAATGTACTGGAATCCCAACATGTGTGGTGAATATGTCTTTGTATGATTTCATGATCTTGTCCACTTATGTCTACTGCATAGAGGGGTTCTACGTAGAGGTGATGGATGTTGTTGTGATATTTTGTTCATACTCATAACAAACCATGACGAGTATGAATTTCCTTGTCTAGGATATTACCTTCCTACACTACTTTGTTGTGATGAGAGCCAATGCAATAGCAGAAAGTGTCTCTGGTATCTTGTAGAGTTTCTTTCCCAAAGTAATAATGACACTATGATGTATAGACTCATACAAAACATGAAATTTCCAAATATATGGTTGTACTAAAAGAACATCACAAACTTTGAGCAGGGAAACATCACACATTACCTCATCGTTGAAGGGATTGATGATGTAGGAGAGGCAACACTGTTGATTGACGCATATGACTCATCCAAGGCTCAACCAACCAATGTTGTAGGGTTGGGGATGTGGAACCATCAAAAGCTTCAATATTTTGAAGACCTCAATTGATATGAGGTTCTTCTCAATACCATTGTAAACAATGAAATATAGTGTACTGTCCTGCACCCATGGTTGTGACTGGAAGATGCGCTCCCCTTCCTCTGGCTCCTCTGGATCCTCTGACTCTTCTGGTTGGATATTTTTTGGCTATGATGGTGGAACTAGGTTCTGTGTCAATGATATACTTACCCCTTTCTTTCTTTGCATCAGTATCTGAGTCAGATTCTGGATCTAGGAATTTTGTCTCGACCAACAATAAGTGTTTTGAGTGACATTTATCAGTGTTGTGCAAAAGGATTTTGAATAAATCACATATATTTATGGCTTCCTTCTTCAATTTCCCATTACCCTTATTTTCCTGCAGCTTCGACTATTTTTCGGGAATTTTTCCATACTTCATATACCCTTAGGGTTGTGAATTTGGGACAATTTTTTTTGGCTTATGTTGCTGATTTACTGACCCAAAATCTCGCTTATTTTTTTTCTCAAACTTTTTCTCTATCTTTACGGCATATCGATAAGCTGCTCCTAATGAGGATATGTCTAGAAAATACATCTCTGACTAAATGTACATGTGCATAACACTTTGGTACTTTAAAAACAAGTGTCATTTGGAGTCTCTAATACCCAACTTTGAGCGCAGGGTATAAAATATATTTTTATACTTCGACACCATTTGGTCTCTTTCCTAGCGCAATTTCATCCACTGGGTCTATTGGTCATCATAGTTTTGAATAGGGTACAATTCCTCTTCAATGAACTTGAAAAAATATTCCCAAGTGGGTTATGTATTAAATATCTCAAATTCATGCCTTACATGCATGTCACAGTACCCATCCCACTATTCTTTGACATGGGGGAGAGACTTAAGGAGCGCGAAGGTGATCTTTTCACTGTCGAATTTTTTTTGAACAGAGAAGTAACCCTATAACAGACTCATCCATTTTTCTAAAGAATCTGCATATATATTTCCTTCAAATAATGGGATGTCAAAGTTAACTTGTACTTTGAAGGGACTCACACCCCTAAAACAATTGCTTTTCAAGGTGCATCCACTTCCGTCGGCATTCTTTAAGGATTTGGGCGAATTTATCCATCATATCGTTCCTCTATTGTGTGATGTATTCCTCAAACAACAATTTAATAGGATATCCTTATTCATCATCTATATTTTATTCTCCCTCCATGTGAGGCTGCTTGGGATGACTAGAGCTATTTTCCCCAAGCTTAACTAGTTCGAGACCCAACTCTCGATATTCAGATTGTGTCGGGGACATGCACAAAGAAACAACAAGAGCATAAATATATGATACAACTGATCTAGATTTATGTAAGAATGAAATGAAAGAGAATATATATTCACATACACAGATATATGGAAATTAACACAGTGATACAGTAAACTCATATTCTATTAAATTAATGAAAAATAACAAGCTATAAAACAAAACCAGCTAGAATGGTGGTAGTTGTATCTCTGAGAAGAGATATGGAGGCTATGCTCACTCATGAAAAGTTGAATGCAAAAGGAGGATGAAGGGCCTTTTATCATAAATACTTGGAGATGCAAAAAACCCTAAACCTAACCCTAGGAGATGAATCGTCCTAAAGTTTGCGGCCCAAAGGTGCTTAGTTGAACAATCAACTTCTCGGGGTCATAAATTTTACATACGATCTCCATCTGGGGAGATTGATAGCTCACTAGAAAGGTTTATATGAGATTTTCAAATTTTGACTAGGGGTAGTTGTATGCCTTGTCAACCATTTATCCCCTTGAATCACCAAAAATCATTGTTTAGAGCCTCAAAACATGCCTGAAAGTTTGGGACCCAAAAAACCATAGAAAATTACAAGAAAATTGCCAATATAATATATATATATATATATATATATAGAGAGAGAGAGAGAGAGAGAGAGAGAGAGAGAGAGAGCCAGTGGAATAGGTATTTGGACACCTATACCCATATGGATCACCAGAATATTGGGCCATTAGGATAGGGGAAGTGCCTACCAATTTTCTCAAGTGCATTGCAGAATTAGAAGCTAAGATGCTTCCTAGTACAGCCCCTAAAGTAATGGAAGAGCGCCAGAAAGTAGTGGGTGAAAATGTGCAAGAAATTAAAGAGGGCAAGGTAGTTTGTGATAAGGTATATGCACATGTTTCCTATTCCTGGGAAGATTTGATGGATGATGATGAGCTGCAAAGCATAAAACTAAAAATTCATACAACCAAATCAGATCTGGTCAGGTTAAATAATTCATTGAAGACATTGTTTTTGGTCGAGAAGATGAGTAATACCATTGAATTCAAAGTATTACAGCAACATATCTCCAATATTCAAACACAACAAGAATGGAGAACTGATTATCTTGCATAGCTTTAGGCTGAAGCGGAGCAGGTCACAGGGACTATTCATCTGGTACATGTGTAGCTGCGATAGGAATTGGAGGTGACAGAAGTGGAAAATTTAGAACCTATTAGCTCTGAACTTGTGGAAAAATTTGTCAAGTTCAAGGAAGATGTTCAATGATAGGTAGAGGATGTAATGAAAATATTCCAAGATTTTCAAAATAAGCTAAACATGAAAGAGGTGTCTGGCAGAATTGGCTTGGGATGAGTCACAAGTGAGTGTTGGGGTCCTGTTTCCCCTAGGGAAATGTGTAAAGTATGGTCCAGAAGCTTTGAGGAATCCATTCGAAGTGTGAACAAGGTTGCAATGGAGCGAAGAGAGAATGGTTCAAATTCTGAACTTTGGTCAGTTTTTTGGGAAACATTAAATATAAGAGGTGATTTAGTTAGAAAATTTTTCCACTTTGGGTAGTGGGCAAAGGATGTAAAATCGGCCTTTAGATTCTAAATAAATGTAAAGGGGATTCTTTATTAGGTTGATCTATGTTGATTTTGGTGAATGGTAGTCGTAAGTTGTTTTGGTTGGTCGAGAGTAAGTTTTGAGAGTATTTGTAATGTTGTATGATGTAGTATGAATGAAGAATAAGAGTCATGAAGGGTATGTAGTCTTGATCCATAGGATGTGTGTGCAGACATACTATAATGGAGTTTTGATGAATAAGTTTGCAATATTTGTGCACAGACCAAAAAAGTTCAAGAAACGACTTATGCCAGATGAAGAGTGCTTTTGTGATCTTTTCAAGTATGTGTTTTCTTGTTAAAAACTATTTATTAATGGTGTATGTTTATGTTATGTATCAATATTTTTGATGTTGTTGCGACTGATAATCCTTATGATAAAAAATAAATAATGGTGTTGAAAGTATGTTATATGTGATTTAGAACAATATTTTTTATATGTTGTTGTTATCTTTCGATGATTTTTCCCCTATATACATCCTTAGTTAGTGTATCAAATTCTTCCATGGAGAGAACTCCTTCTATCACTGTGGAAGCCTAGTTCATGCAGTCCCTATAGGAATCTTGGGAGGGACTTCACTTGTGTTGTAGGTGTTTCCAACAAGGTTATGCTCTATCGGGCCGGTACCTTAGTTTTTGTTGGTCGAGTTGAAGATTGAACCTGGGTTAGTTGAAGCAAGCCAACAATGGCCCTCCCTCAATGAGTCTATTGTTGTCAACATCACCACATCATCTAGGAGTCCAGCTTAGAAATCACCTTAGCACCTTGGTTCCTACATGCCTCAATGGAAGGTTTCCTCATATTCAATCGTAAATTTTTATCATTGTCCTCTATTCGAATGATTCCATGAATGTTTGACATCAACTCATCTATTCAAATTCATCAGGATGTACTATGATTCCTTGAGAATTATTTTCTTCAATGGCGATCTCCCTCACACTTGTTAACAATTTACATCATTAACCAATAAGCAAGTGGTTTCTACCATGTTTGACTTCAACTCCTTATATTCACATGGTTATATTCATGTCTATTATGTATTGGGTAGAATACCCTGGGTTGTCATGATATATTTTTATCATACCCAAGATGCGATGGTGAGTTTTTTGGTAGGTTCCCACATGTACATTATGTTGATAACCTCATTGATATACTGTCACATAAATCCACTTTATATTGGTCTTGTATGTGTTATTATCTCATCATGGATCTACTTTGTATTCTCATAGCCATGATTTTTTTTGGTCATTTAGGTATGGATCCACATTGTATGTCGGTGGCCATGTCAGTATTATCATGGATATTAAATTTATTGGTCAGAAACCATGTTTTGATTTAGTTCATTCTGTTCATGAGTATTCCAGCCTTACAGTCATTGGAAAAATTGTTTGATGTTTTCTTTCATCTCTTCTCAAGTTCTCTTTTAGATATCCTTGTAGACTTGTTTTTGGTAAAGTGTTCCATCCATCAGATTCCTTCTGACCTCACACTTTAGGTGGCATTTGTTTCACCTTAAAATGTCACAACATGTGTCATATATTGTCTTCATGTAATATCACCATGAGAAACATGATTCTTATACCTCCTAGAAAGTGTTAGGGATCTTCATCCTAATGTTGGTCCCCTCCCTAATTACACTTGGAGGAAAATCCAACTCATTGGGGATCAAAATCCTACCTACCAAACCCCCTAAACTACCTCCTGCTGGGATTTTGTCTCCCTTCTAGTATCCTTTGGAGTGAAATTTCTCTCCCTACATGCCTATGGGGAAGATAAAATTCCTAGTTATCTCTCTGTACCACTGCTTTGGGGGATTTTGGAGAACATCAAACCTTTGATCTTGTAACTTTTGGAGGATGTAAACACTTGGAGAGGTGGATACTATGATCTTAAGGGTCTTTAAGGGATACTAAAGGAGAGATAAAGGAGTTCAAATCAAGCATGGTTTAGGTATAACACATGTTGTATGGATTCCTTATTGCTTTGTTTTTAATATAACTTATCCTATTCCTCCATTTTAATGTCTTTAATGGTGAATAGATGAAATTGTCTATATTTTCATAGTTAGATCCTTGTTTATACATATATTTATTTGGAGAATGTGTTATCTTGCCTTTGTGAATAGGTTCATAATCCCATGGTGAAAGTATAGGAGCTGAAGCAACTTAGAAACAACGAAGACAACCATCAAAAGTGAGGTAAGCCATCTACGTGTGTTATATTTCTATAACTCACTTGTTGATTGTATGAACTATATATATGAGTATTATAGTATCTATTTGTTATCTTTCTGTCTTGGTTAGGAAACTAGGGGATTCTTCTAATCCCGAGAGGAAATAAACCTATTAGTAGGAGTATTTTCTTAGGGATTCTTCTTGTTTTCAATTTTTCAAAATTAAAAGAAAAAACACAATATAAAATTCATAATGTTGTTCATAGTGTTAAGAATTGTCTAATGTAATTTGATTTGTAAATAATTTGGAAATCTAATATGAAAGGATTATGGATCCATGTAATCATTGTAAATATATTTCCAATTTTTATTGAAAAGATGAAGAGTTCAAGAAGTCCAAAGGACCTTTTGGAATATGTAGTCCAAAGTTCCCTCTCTATTGTATAAGTAAAAAATTTACAATTCATAAAATTATTCATTCGGTATTTATTACAATAGTTATATCAGAGCTTGTATATGCGTAACTCTTGCCTTGTTAGTGTTGTGTTGTTGGTTCTATCAGCACTGACTACTCTAGGCATAATTCTGTATTCCCACTTCACCAATCTATTTTCTCTATTACTCTACAAACATGGACACTTAGATGTTACCCTAATTCTCTCTCTCAGTTCAGATACTTCTATCGACATGATCTCTCCATTTTTTTCATGCAGTGTGTACCCACTTGTGGTTTCACATCCCAATTGAGAAACCTTCTCTAAAACCCTAAATTTGTCTAACACTTCACTTTTGTGTGCATTTTCCATTGTTTCATGCCCTTTCTAGTACCGTGTGCACCTTCATTCATTAGCGGAAATTTGAGGTCTAAAATGGGCCTTATAAGAAAACGCACCAACCATAAATTTTGTGAGTTGGAATTCAGGAACCATTAGAATTTCAATAAAATGATTCAACCATAATGGTTGAATTGACATATTTGTCATAAAAGAAAACTACTTTTTTGTTTGTATTTTCGACATATCTCCCTGTGTTTTTACTCAAATTCTGAGCGGGAGAGCTCGTTGAATGTGGAATTTAATTCCACATCCAACAAGTACCCACACTACATACTTTTGACGGACCCCCCTACCCCAAAAATAAGAAATACCTGAAAACACGTGATGATGATGTCATCATTGCGTGTTTTCAGGTATTTCTTATTTTTGGGGTAGGGGGTCCATCAAAAGTATGTAGTGTGGGTAC
>LPNX010049874.1:80201-96993 GCA_001517045.1 Pseudotsuga menziesii | reverse complement strand
CATAAAAGAAAACTACTTTTTTGTTTGTATTTTCGACATATCTCCCTGTGTTTTTACTCAAATTCTGAGCGGGAGAGCTCGTTGAATGTGGAATTTAATTCCACATCCAACGATCTCTCCCTCTCAGAATTTGAGTAAAAAAACAGGGAGATAGGTCGAAAATACAAACAAAAAAATAGTTTTTTTTATTCTTCCTCCAAAATTAATAACTATTATTTTATTATTTTAACTATTATTTTTTAATTTTCCTTAGGAGGCCCATTTTATACCTCAAATTTCCTCTAATGGTGTGAGAAATTCCTCTCATTTTTTCTAATATCCATCATGAAAACCTTTTCCCTCTCCCTCACAAACACATGTGTCCTCTCTTAAACACTACACGTGATACTTTATCCTTTGAACCCATGGTATCCCTATATTATCTCCAGAGCATTGAGTCCTACATGATATCTCACTCATACTCTATGTGATATCTCCTCATTATGTGAGTTCCCACTCCCATACATAGTCCATGGGATACAAGAATGTGAGAGATAAATCCACATGTGAGAGTTGGAGTTGCATCTTCTCCATATTTCTTTATCAGTATAGTTTCTTCTATGTGAGTGGTATCCAAGTTCTTGGGTGGATATGGAGGGTATTATAATATTGGAGGCATCAATTTGAGTGTTGGAAACTTGAAAAGTATTCAAGTTGCATGAGAAATTAGTCTCCATTGTTGATTACAACTTAAAACCATATGATTGGTGTGTGGGGGAACTTACAATTGGTGCTTGATATCATATTTATTTTGTTAAAATTAATCAAATGTATGATTCTCATGACCTTAGTCATCATTCATATGATTGTGATTTATAACATTGATTTGCAATAGGTTCAATATCTATGATAACCATTAATTTATTTTTCACTATTGTTGGGGGATGCTAATTCTAGTTTTCAACTTATAAAATTGTTGTTGAGCCATGCACATGTGTGTTCACCTCTTAAAATGGAATAGAATATATCTTAAATTCTCTTTGAACCCCCATGTGTGTCATAGAATTTATTCTCAAAGTCTCTTTCTTTCTCTTGGGTGATACAATGATACATGGGTGTGCTCTCATTATCTCATTCTTCCTCATCACATCAAAAATATTATTGTAGTTGCTTCTGCATTAAAATTTTGTTGGGTAATACTTAAGTGCTCATTGTTATGTATTGTTGAGAAATCAATATCTTGATCTAGACTGTGAAATGGTGGCAGAGGCTATAGACCCACACCTTGTATTTCCACCACTTTCGCACATTGAGTCCACTATTGTAGAAATTATTGACTTTTAGACTATTACAAATAGTACCAACTAGAATATTGAAGATGAATTTTCAAAGAGGATGCAGATGAAGGATTGTTATATGCAAGAGGGGAAGTGAAAAATTGGTATTTACTATGTTCATTGTGGTAGAGATGGAAAGGAAGCAAATACATGTATATTTTTGTGGGAGACAAACACATAGAAGAAGCATAAAACAAAGTTGTTGATGTGGGTAAACCTCATAAATCTGTTTGTTTCATTGTTGCACATTATAATATTGGTGTAAATGAAATTTAACTTATCACTTCATTTTCATTTTGGAGAGATACATGGTTTCTTAACACAGGTGAAACCTGCCACATTATGTTTAGGAAATAATCTTTTGAAGAATTGAATGAAAATGTATATGGTGTAGTATATTTTTCAAATAAGTTCAACCTGAAACCAAAAGGAATTAGCACCATTAAGCTTAAAGTACTTGGATCCCTTGAAATTTTGCTAGATAATGTTCTATATCTTCCCGAGTTGTAGATGAAATTATTGTCCCTTATGCATATTCAACATCAAGGCCATTGCATCCAAATTTTCAATGGGAATGCCGATATAAAGAGATCCTATGACAACCAAGTCATCAAAACTAGTTATGAAGATGAGAAACTATTGAAGTTCAAAGAGACATATGCAAGGGGTCATAATTTTGCATGCCTCTCTTAGTAGGAAGAAGGTACATTGTCTTCCAATATTTTGTGACACTCTAGATACGGGAACATAAACTATGCTAATCTCCAATTGTTGAAGAATATTATAGTTTTCTCACCATTCTAAAGAAGTTGACACAGTGTGATGCTTGTATCCTTGGAAAATATAGTAAGCAGCCTTTCCATGATTCCAAGTACAAAGCATGCAGAAAGCTAAAATTGATTCACTATGATTTGTGTGGCCCTCTTCCTATTGTTTATTCCAATTCTAACAACTATATCATGACTTTTATTGATGATTACATGAGGATGTGTCAGGTGTATTAGTTGAAAAAAAAATATCAATCATTTAAAACATTTAAATACTTTCATGTATGGATTGAAAATGAAACATAATTACATATTGGTTCCCTTCGACAATGGAGGAGAATATACATCAAATAAATATGAACGCTATATTAGAAAACATACGATTAGGAATCAAACCACAATTCCATATAATCCTCAACAAAATGGTGTCAGAGAAAAATTGAACATGACTTTTTTGAATATGGTTCATTCCATGATATTTTTGAAGAATGTAAAGTTGATGTTTTGGGATGATGCAATTATGTGTGTAGTTTATTTGAGAAAAAAATGACCCACTCATGCTCTTGTGAACAATAATCCATACCAAATGTGGTATGGATTCATCCCTTCAGTGAGGCATCTCAAGGTCTTTGGTTCTACCTATTAGCCTTAATTCCAAAGGAATAAAGAAACAATGTTGGTGCTAGGAGTCAGAAGTGCATTTTCTTGAGGTAGTCAAACACCACCAAGGTATATTGTCTTTATGATGAGATAAAAAAATAAAAATTAAAGGGATGTCATTTTTCTTGAGATGAATAAAAATTATCCACCCAACAATCGGCATGTTTTTCGACTTCAATAGGTTCAACATCAACTTCGATAGGTTAGAACCTCAACACAACCTCGACAGGTTCAACACATCGATATGCATCGTCGACACTGGCATTTCGACATGACTACGATAGAGTGTCTCTCTGTCTTCCAGTTGTTTGTAATGGTTTAAATTTTGAACCGTTCTAACTTATTTGTAATTGAATGTAATGGATAAACACCCAAGCATCTCAGCACTCTATATAAACATGTACACTATTGTAACATACAATCAATCACTCATAGAGAGAGTATTGTGCATTATATAGTAGTAATAAAATAACTGATATTGGTTCAAAATATTGCATTTTGTCTGTGTGTATATGTATCGGTGTGTGTAGTGTATTTCTTGATTATCTTATTTTGATATTCTTCTGCCATAACAATGCTTGATTCATTCAATTGAGCTGTTGTACCCCATCATGCGCTTGAGCACTCGAATAAAAAAATGAAAAGTATATTGAGATATAGGTTGATCTTTGGGATAAATTTATCCATGTAAATAAATTGCATGCAGTTGACAATGACATTCCACATATTGAAGGGGGGATCCCTATCTTGGATCAATATTGGAATCTCCTTTTATAGCACCATCACCTCCTCATGAAGAAACTCATGAAGAAGTTCCTACCACATGACAAGAACAAGAGGATCAACTAGATGATGTAATTTAGAGAATTGGAATATTGAATATTGAAGAAGATGAAGCACCACCAATTGAGAAACCTGGACCCTCACAAAAGTGCCAAAATGGGCCACAAATACACTTGAAAGTGTTGATCCTAATGAAGTCAGAAATATTGGAACTAGAAGTTTAGGAATACAAGAAAATGGAGGAGATGTAGATAATTCAAAATTAGGTGATGTATAATATATGGATGTTTCATATGATAGTGAATTGAATTTATATTTTTATAATCTTGAACCAACTTCCTTTGAATAATCTACTACTCATGATGAGTGGGAATAATCCATGCAGAATCATTATGACGCTTTGATTAAGAATGATACTTTGAAGTTGGTGTATCCTCCATTTGGAACCAAACCAATTGGATGCAAGTGGATCTACAAAGATAAGTACAGATCGCATGTCTCACTAGAAAAGCACAAGTGATTCTTGTGGTGAAAGGATATGTACAGAAGGAAGGAATTGACTATGAAGAGACTTGATCCACCACAACAAAATGGGATACCATCTGCACCTTATTGTCTTTAGCTACACAAAATGGGTGGAAAGTGAAAGATAGTGTATTCATGTATTATCCAAAAGTATTTTTGTGAAAGATCAAGAACAAAAGGTATGCAAGATCATCAATTCATTATATGGCCTAAAAAATCACCTCATGCATGGTATGAAAAGTTAACTGAGAATATTTTGAATTGAAATTTCAAACATTTTAATATTGATGATGCAACATTGTTTGTAAAGAAAGTTGGAAGATCTGTTGTTTATTTTGTGGTGTATGTAGATGATCTTTTGATGAAAGGGAACAAAGGAATCTATATTGCATCCATAAATAAAGAGTTGAAGAAGAGCTTCAAGATGATATATTTGGGACACCTTCGCTATTACTTAGGAATTGAAGTGACTGAATATACCAAGTACATATTCATCACCCAAAAGAAGTACATTGGGGATTTATTAAACATATCTGGCATGACAAAGTGCATCCCTCTCTATACTCTAAGGGAATAGAATTTGAAGCTCACATAAAATGTAAGAAAATAATTTGAATATGCAACCAAGTACATACAACTTGTGGGAATCCTTATATTATACCTTACCACCACTAGAACCGATATTTCATTTTTTTATGGGATCCTTTATAGGTTCATGCAAAAACCTTGTGAAGGACATTGGTCTTATTCCAAAAGAGTTCTAAGATACTTGAAGGGTACTCAACAATTTGGACTCAGATATTCTAAGGTGGATGAATTCAAACTTTGATGGAGACAAATATACCGGAGTGTCTACTTCATTCTAACTTATGAGTCTTGGATCAACAACTATTTCCTGGAGATCATGCAAACAATTAGTTCCAGTGGATACTACAATAGAGGCAGAATATGTGGATATTGCGAAAAAAATAAAGGAGATTGTACAACTCAATAAAATACTTGAATATCTATAGGAGAAACAAGAGAACTCCATTCCCCTACTTATCTACAATACTTTTTCATTCAAGTTGGCCAACAGTCCAAGATTTTGTGATAAAACCAAGAACATCAACTTGAAGTATCATTTGATTCAATATCATGTAGAAGCTAAGACAATTCATTTGAGACATTATTCCATGAATAAGAAAAATTATTACATCTTCACCAAAGCACTTAGAAGAGAAAAACTTAAAAAGTTTAGAAAGATGATTGGAATCACAAGAACCCCTTCAAATTAATGGTCGTAATGTTGGAAACCTAATCAACAAGGATTATGGATCCATGTAGATATTTTAAATAGTTTTTCAAATTTCACTAATAAGACAAAGAGTCTTCAAGAAGTCCTAAGGACCTATTGGAATATTAAATCCAAAGGTCCATCTCTATTGTAATAATAAAGGAGTTATGATCAATAAAATGATTCATTCTAGAGTTATCCAATGAATACCATGCATCAATTTAATTGAATTATCTAGTATTGTGATTTTTATATTCTAAGGAGAAAACCAAAAAGGAAAATTAATGGATATCATGAAATCCCAATACAAAAAATATATTTTCAATTTTTATGCCTCTTTCAAATAGCTAATTACTATGGTAGGATCTCTCATAGAATGAATTTCTATTCACCCTATTCAACACTACACACAACTCCAATTCTATATGGTTCCACAATACTATCATTAAATTATAGAAACTGCCATAACTACTTTGTAAACAATTATTTCCCCCTATCCTTGTGGAAAACAAATTAATTAACATAAACCATCTAATTGAGACCAAGACACACTGCCCTTGGATAACAAAAACCTCACAATGGTAAACCCTCATGTGATTGAAGAAACCCTTTCAATGTTATATAAAACCTCTACACCACATCAGATGTTGAACCCAATAACTATTGACCATTTTGCATGGTTACAAACCTTCTTGTGCCTTTTCCATATTATCTACTACAACTGCTAAAATGGAAGGTCATAGAGACAATACTTGGAAAACCATCTCTCATATAGAAATAATTAGAACAATAGTAAGAAAACCCCTTGTACATGTAAGAAAAAGTGAAAAAAATATGAAAAAACTATCACTCCCATTATTTGTTGAGGCCCTCCTTCCTACACGGCCACTTCACATTGCTGAAAACCCTATTTTTTCATAATGCTTATCATCACTGCTAAAAGAAAATTGTAGAGACTTTGAATGGTAATTTAATGCATGAGAATCCTTAGTGAGACTATATATCCTACACATCTCATTATGCTTCCAATAGTTAGGAAATACTTAAATAATATTTTCTTAGATTTTAGGTGTTATAGAAATACTTGGATACAAAATAGGATACGACACAAGTTGTTGTGGAATATGGATTTTACTGTAGAGGAGATAACAACACACAATACATGTTGCAGAAGGTTTTTGTGGAGGTATGTTGAGTCCTAGGTAGGTGTCATTATTGTTTTTGAACGGATTTGTATAAGCATAGTTAAGACACAACTCAAAATACAAGCATTAATAATAAAAAATGGGGAACACATATAGATAAACTAAATACTATAGCGAAAAATAGACATAAAAAACTACAATGCGAAAATAAATAAGTTAAGGTTGTTGAGATAATTATAGAAATATGAAATAATATTACTACAACCATTTCAAAAGATAAAGAGATGACAGGTTCCTTAAGGAATTGATTCATTGGTACACTATATCGATGGAAACTGGAGGGTTGAATTGATTTAACCTCTAATCTTGGTTTATAAAACTATTTTCCCATTAATGAGAAAAACATTGTTGGCCTTCAAGGAATACTCTGTTTAGTTTTGTGGTGGTGGATAGAGGAATTAGCCATTTATATTGTAACAATCCATAGTTAATCCTTTAAGTGGAAGTTGGTGGAAAACAATTTCCTTGAAAATTACAGTTGCATGAAGAGTGGATGTAGTGGTGTCAATCAAGTAGAAGCTAGAGAGAGTAGCAGTCTCTTCAAATTATTATAACATAGACCCACAATCTTGGCCAATTTCATTAATACAATTTGTATAATCATATTATGGTTCATTTTACATAATTAATTGTGTTTAATTATTATTCTCTATGATGGATTGATATTATGGATATTTATAAAAGTTTGAGAAGTCTAGCTTTACTTTGTTTTAACTCAAACTTGTAAAGAGGAATTGTCCCTATGATTCAAGTGGTATTAGAGAAGGTTGATATTGCAGTGGAGAGGACCAAAGAGATATTGGTCTCATATTGAGAAATTTGTGAATGTTGGTGAAGTGGGGTGCTCATGAGAAGAGACCCTAGAACACAATCATAGTGATGGAAAATAGAGGAAGAAGTTGTGGAAGAATCGAAAGACTGGAAGGTGTAGAATATATGAATGATCTTGTGGTGTTGGTGAGGAAAATGATGTACATAATGGATTCCATGGATACACTCCAAAGGAGAGTCATTGCAATAGTGGTATAATACATCGATGATGATGAACTAGAATAAAAGACTAAACTAGAATAACTAGAAGAGAACATGACAATGGAAGAGAGGGTGATAAGAGAAATAAATGTTATTGGAGGTAAACCAAAACTTGATACTCTTGTATACTCTAGAAGTTTAATTCCTAA
The DNA here is from genome assembly GCA_001517045.1 of Pseudotsuga menziesii. Taxonomy (NCBI): domain Eukaryota; kingdom Viridiplantae; phylum Streptophyta; class Pinopsida; order Pinales; family Pinaceae; genus Pseudotsuga; species Pseudotsuga menziesii. The sequence continues at coordinate 89,280 of LPNX010049874.1, read as the reverse complement.
GGAATAAATAGATTGTATAGGATAAATGGAAATTGAGTAGAATTGAAGGTTAGGTTTTCCAACACAAAATTGAAAAGTCTTGCTTCTTTATGTTGGGAGAAGTTGTAGTTTAATAGAGAAAGCTATGATATCGAGAAGATTAAAACCTAGGATAGGATGGAATAAGAACTTATTTTATTATTCCAATGGATTCTGATTTAAATCAATTACGAATATTGCAGAATTTGAAGAAATTGAATATGCAATTAAAGGATTTCACGAAGGAGTTGTATATACTTTCTATAAGGTTTGGGAAGAATGAGAATAATTTGAAATCCAATGCTAGAATGGAAATGGTATAAGTTATTCCATTTAAGATGAGTTTAATATTTAAATTTACATTCAATGGAAGACGCTTCCGAAGTAGCCTTGAGGATTGGGGAGAAATTGGATAGGAAATAATAGATTGTGAGAAAAGGTCCAATATATCGAAGATGGAACATTAAAGAAAAAAAATTGGAAGAAAGTGAAAGCAACTCTAGCAATTCGGATCTTCCAATTGGAATAATATTTTGCATTGAAAGAAGAAGAGGCCAACCAATAAGAGGAAGTATAAGTAGAGTAAACTTTAAAGGAATTTTCTAGATACGTGGAATGAAAGGTCATATAGAATTTGAATGCCCATAAATTTTGAAGAATTGAAGAAGACAAGAGGGGAGAATTCATATTGTTAAAATGTAACTAGCAGTAAAAATAATTTAGGTGGCTGAATTGAGGGAAGAGAAGGAAAAAAAATTGATGATGGGAAAGTGTTGTTGTATCTTGAGAAATAGATTGATAAAGAACCAAGATAGAGGAACACCCTATTCGAAAAAAAATGTAAGATATGAGGTAAGTGTTGTAATTTAATTATTGATGGTTGTAACTAAGAGAATATGGTGTTGAATGAAGTTGTTCACAAATTCAAATTGAAGTGTACGTGTCATTTAGAAGCATATAGAGTGTCATGGTTACAAAATGGTAATAGGGTCATTGTGAGTGAACAAAGTTTGATTACTTTTAATAATGGGAGTTATAATGATAAAAATATATTTAATTTATTATCCATGGATTCTTTTCATATTTTTTCGGAGAGGCCATGGAACTTTGATAGAAGATTTATGCATGATAGGAGGAAAACTACTTACTAATTTTAGAAGGATGGGATGGATTTTAGTGTGCATACATTAAATGAAGAAGTAGAGAGGATAAATACATTATAGTAACTGTAGTGTTAGCATATGTAAAGGAAGTGGAGAAACATGAACCCATGGGGTAGTGGGATGAAGAAAATCAAGAGAAGAACATAAGTGCTATAGTAGTATCACTTTTTAAATATGAACATATGGGTGATTTTCATCCCTATGTTGTTTTATGTGATGGTTTGTTTGCAGGAAATGCAACAGAGAAAGTGGAGGATATTCCCATGAGGGAACATCAAAAGGAAAAATTGACAGCGATGTAGATTTTATACTTTTGCAGGCCCTTCAACCAACATTAGGAGTGGTGTCTAAGAGGGATGTTGGGGTGGAAGAGAGCAACACTAAGTGGGAATGGTGTAAGGAAATAAGAATTAAAGGTACAAAATAAAAATAGACAATAAAACCTTGTTGAACAAATTCACAAGGAATGGAATAGATGTTAAAAAATAGTAGATACAAAATAGTGTAGGGTCAATATGTTGAAATAAATGTTGTGGATGTAAGTAGTAGCGATGGGTAGAGGAGGATATCAAATATACGTTTGTTGTTATCCTACCTTTTGAAAAATATGCTAAAATTTTTCAACCAAGAGGGTTTGATTTTGATGAACCTAAATCATATTTTAGGTTCACTAACTCTCTTACACAAATTTTCAAAACAAACTAGCTAGCAGGTAGGCAATTTGCAAGTTGAGTGAGAGAGTAGAATGGGATTTGGGTAATATAAAGAAGGAAATGGAAGTATAGTGATTGTTAAAGTTCCTAAGTAAATGTATTTTGGTCCCTTTTATGTTTCAAACATCATCTCGGATGAAGTCTACAACCATGCTTTTGGGAGTCCCAACCTGTGCCAGCTAAAACCTTTACAAAATAGTCTCTGAGAATCTAGTGGCTATGAGAGGGATTAAGTAGACTTATGTAAATATTTTATGGGTTTATATATCATTAATTTCAGGTTGTACACAACAAAAACAATTTATAATGATTCTAAAGGTCGCATGAGCAAAACTAAATCTTAGGACAGCTCACTAGTTTCATCTTCTAGCCTTTCCAAATAGGTGAAGGAGGATTTGTTTAAGAAATTGGATAATTAGATAAATATGTTAAGGAAATATAATAGCAATAATTATTGAATATAAAGACACAGAGTTTGAATTATACATCATACAATAAAACTAGTCAATTCTAGGTGCAAATCTAGAAAAGGTTGCGTAAAACCATGTAAAACTCAATCATAAAGATTCTGATTGTTATGAAAATTGCAACACATATTTATAACATCAAATAAAATCCATGGAAGTAAAAAAAAAACTCTTAATAATGTATTATAGAGAATTATTTTTACAATATACATTAATACAAGCATTGAGGAGCTACGATGAATGAAGGACTTGGAGATTCGAACCCTCAGATGTCTTCAAGAATTGGAAACTTTTGGATTTGATAGATACAACTGAAATAATATAATTAATGGATGAAATCCATTATTTCCCACTCATATCTCCAACTCCATTTCTCATACAAGAAAATAATCTTAGCTAGTTTTCAAGATTCAAATCGGAGACTCTCCAGATTTGCAAGGGAATTCAAATAGACTTGTGAATGAATATAGGAAATGCAAAGAAAATTTGTTAATGTATGCACCAAATTCAAGAAAAAAATTAGAAAATAATGCTAAGGGTCACATCATCCAAATCTCAGTTGAGGCACATAACTCAACCATTGAGTAGCATAGCTCTCAAGACAAAATTCAAATGACCAAAACTTTTGATAGTGATGTGATATCATTGTTTTACAGAGATATTAGGATTCAAGGTCAAATTTTCTTAATACCTATCCCACTTACCTTGCACAATGCACCCTCATGAAGAAATTAGGAACCCCCTTTCTTTTCTCCCTAGCTTTCCTTACTTGCCAATTGTCATTCTTTTCCTCTATTGGAAACTATTCCCTCTTGTGCTTTCTTTTCTAGCTCACATGCCTTAGTCCTTTTAGAGAATATGCCCTATTTTATTTCTAAAACTTTCCTGCTTTTTCTACTGACATGTTTTTCTTGTAATTTCCCTTCTTATGCATAATTTTTCTGGTTGACTACTTTTGTGCATGCTTTTGCCAGTTGTTTCATTATTTTTGTTTCCACTTTGATTTATGATTCTTTCCTCCAGTTTCCTCTTTTGAGTGACAAGTCATAGGGATATCCCTCTTTCCTTATGAGCCCTCATGTAATTTTTTAGCATGTCCAACTCATATTTAATTTAATAAATATTACAAAATATTAATTAGCCTCTTTAATTTAATTTAACTAAAAACAACTTATCATAGCCCACATTAGTTACTTAATTTAATGGCCTAGAGTATTTCTCCAATGTTATCCCCCCTCTTATAAATTAATTAACTTATTTCCACTAGGATACATGGGGTTTTATGGGTCATTGGTTTCTCTTTGGTGCTGAAAAAATGGGGACATTACAGTCCTCCCCTCCCAAAATCGATATTCCTCAAGCAAGAAACCAAATCCAACCATCTATGAATCCAACCAATGACTTCAATTCTTAAAATAGGTTGTTGGTTTTCTAGAATTGGAAACCTCATTTACAACCTAAATACCAACGTCCACCATGTTTCTATTGCACCACTCTAATTATAGGCATCCCCCATTGACTAGCCCTTCTTAAAAAAGAATTCAACCCAGTTAAGATATCCGAGTAGAATGTATGGATACCAGTGAATTCTTTGTAAGGATCCAAATGTTCCTGCCCCTTTTGGAAAGTTTTAATTCAAAAAATTTCTAGGGTCACATGGTATTATCTGCACCCTTCCAAACATCAATAACAACAACAAAATTTCATCATCATAAAAAATGAAAATGAGGATGTGAAAATTATATCACCACACTGAAAGTTGGAAACTCCTAGTGCAAAATTGAAAATTTGTGAGAATTCCTCACCCAGCATGGAACTCCTCAATATGGGTCCAAATATTATCAATACTTTCCAAAATATGTGACTCGATGTGCAAGATAGCACTGAAACACACATCATTTATGTTCTCAAGGCACAGGTGGTGACCCCATGTCGATCCATGTATATCGGGAGCATCATATAGCAACCATAGATGCTCAAGCCATTGCACATGTGAAATATGGGTTGTACATGATGAAACTTCAGTGATGTAAGAAAGAAATTTACCTTTGGGGTTGTTCAAATCCAACATGTATACACTCGCCCAATTGGTGGAGGAATACAAAATCCAATTTAGAGATCCCAATACAGAACATGTAACTTCCCCAAGTGAAAGGTTCGCTCTAACCAAAGATCTCAAATTTTTATATATTATTCCACTCAAATGACTCAAGTGGACCTCCCATGCATCACTGTGCATGATGGAGACATCAGATAGATGCCTATGCTGATGCTAAACAATTTGGTAAGGGAATGGTGCACTTTTCAAACCCCAAGGGTTGATCATAAAGTCATCATAAGAAGGGGGAGCCTCTTTCTCCTCATGTGGCACCATTAAGAAAAATCCCTTCACCCAATTTTAATCCCCACCTTATATGGCTGAATTAAAAGTGTGTGCTAAATAATGGTAAAACAACATCCTGGAGTACTCATCCATCAAGATAATGGATTTACATTTATCTCCATTGGTTGGTTTAATGAAAGTGATATCACTTTCCTCCTCCAAGACTGTTCAACAATTTCCTAAAGGGAACTCATAATCTTGTTTGGACGATGCATGTTCTTGGTCTTCATATTGCTTGACGTCAAACTCTTGAAGCACGTCATGCAAATCAGAATGCACCTCATGTGCATGTGTACAAGAGGTATCTAGTGGATGCAAAATAAATCTTTCTTGCTGCTCACATGTCATGACAATGTCAGTTATAACAAAAAAATTATTGCAGAAATAAAAGAACCCTTTACCTCCCAACGTTTTATATTCATTGATTCCTATAACAACCCCATCAAGGGATGAATAATAATTTTCATTTGTTGATCCATATGGAATGTAATTTTCCACCTCCTTTAGAGAATAATCTACCACCAATAATGGTATCTCATAAGGTGTCTCCTTCAAAGCATGCATGACAAACACCTCTCTGCAATTATCATCCATTAAGAAAGTGGATGCATGTATTCCTCCATAGGTTAGCTCAACAAAGGTGTTCTTCTCTTCCTCCTCCATGAATGTGTGACTCTCTCCAAGAGGAAACTCAAATGATTGATCCTCCTCAAGCATATGCAAATCAGAATGTTCCTCATGTACCACCATCACATGAGGTTCCTCTTTTGGTCCATGAATGCAATCAGCCATATGAGAATTATTGTTCAAAATGTATGAGGGAGAATGTGATATTGACAACTTCTCATGAAGTTGATCAATCTAAATCTCATATTCTTGAAGTGAACTATGAGTACTATTCAAAGAATCCTAGGTGGAATCCATCTCAAAAGTGATATTGTCAATATCTTCTACATCCTTCAAAGATCCATCACGATACATCCCCACAAGCTCAAAAAAATGATCTCTATTTGAAAGAAATTGAAAAAATTTAAATTTGATGTCTGCCATTGCTTCCTGAATGGCATCCAAGTATTTAATGGAATATGGATCCTCCATTGATGTAGATATTAAACAAGAATTTGACACTAATTCCATAGTGTCATGCAGAATTTTCAAGACCTCATTGATCTTCCTTCTTCTCATCTTCAAAGGACATTGAAAAGAGTGGTGCTCTTGAGGAAAAACATCCAATTTTTCTTTCTTTGGATTAGCTTCATGATTAATTTGAGGTTGTTACTGAGGAGCTGATATTTGTTCTTCTTTCATTGCTACAATACCTTTTTCTTTATGCTCATGGGAAAATTCTCCTTCTCCTTCACTGCAAATACCTTGTAGTATATTGTACTCCCCTTCATGGATATTTTTTTATGTTTTCCCACCTGCAAGACCAGGTGGTTCATGGATATTTTCAATGATGATAATGGGATGTGTATTGTCACTCATGTAAAGCCTCTCCTATGTTGTGTCTACAACTTCATCATGATACAAAGGAATATAAACACTTGAACTATGTTCATCCCTTTACATCATATTTTTCTCTTCATGTGGTGGAGCTATAGTAGCTTGATATTCCACGGTTGGGCCTGGGGAAAGCACACAAGAAATAAGCACAAAAAAAGAGAAGCGCAAGAGCTAGTCCTCCGTGCAAGCACAAACAAGGAAAAGGAAGCACGCGACATGAAAATAAGGAAATCTACGCGGACAAAGGAAATCCGCGTGGAAAAAAGAAAACTGTACGAAAGAGGAAATCTGCGTAGAAGAAGGAATATGCACAAAATATGTCACCTACGTAGAAAAGGTAAGCTGCATGGAAGGAAGATACTGCAGGGTAAAGTAGTAGCACAAGTGAAGAATAAACTCTAAAAGCAATAGGACAATCATGGGTGTCGAAGTCGGCTTAAGTCAGCAGATGCCACACGAGTAAACGCATGCTGTAAGTAAGGCCATTAGTTCCTTGTGCCAAGTCATAATAACCATAGCTATAGCCTAAGGGGAGGTTGATGGTGAAAGTTAACGGACTTCCTGTATGGATTCAACCCTATGTGGTCATGTAAAATAGTATAAATAGGAGGGATTCAATAATTAGAGGGTTGGTTTTTCAATAGTTAGAGGTTGGATTTTAGTGATTATTGCTATATGTTGGTTTTATTTAGTCTTTAGTTTCTTTGGATGGGTTAATAGAGGGGATTTCTCTGAGGGAGAGAGGAAAGCTGTGAGATATGAGTGGTAGAGTAGTCAGAAGTCTGCAGGATGCAACTAGGGGTAGTGTAGTAGAAGGGAAGCTCTACTAGAGAGGTGCAGATGCTAGAGAGATCGATCTAGGACATGTGCGGATCAGTAGATGGCAGCAGTAGTTGGGAGAAATAAGATAGAGATCATGAGAGAAAAAGCGAGTTTGAGCAAAAAGCTAGATCTAGGAAAGTCTGCAGTCAAATACAGGATGAAGGTGCCATATATTTCTCATGCCAGATGAAGAGTGCCTTGTGGTTTTTCCCGGATGGGTTTCCATGTGAATTCTCCCGTGTGTTGATGATTTTCTATGTATGTTGTTTATATTTATGATGCAAGTCCTATCATGATTGAATGAATGACGCACTGTCAATAAAAGTATGAATGCATGAATATGTTATTATGCGATGCTTCTGAGTATTAGTTTATGTTTGTTGCGCAATCATCGTTATGCGTTTGTTATATTGCACCTATCTATTAGTTCATGTCTATATTCTGCTATGTTTGAAGTACTAAGGCTGAATCTGTGTTGCACAGTTAGTAGTTAAGAAAGTATATGTGCGGGGAGTGCTACAGCTCAGTGGAAATGACTCCATCCTCTTGACTTGGTCAAGATCCTTGGCCATGTGCCAAGGGACTGTAATCCCTTGACAAGTCATGAAAAAATGGTTCTCGCAGTTACCCATTGAAGAGATATCTTAGGAGAGAATGTGCTTGCTTTGCAAAAGTTGTCGACGAGGCTTGATCTGTTAGGCTAGTATCTCGGGTGTTTGTTGGGTTGACTAGCTGTTACCACCTAAGTTGTACTAAGTGGTTTTTTGATCAAGTGAGCCTGGTGAACCGGACAGGGTTAACTTGTTCGGACTTCAGAGGACCTACGGAAGTACTTCTGGGAAGTGCTTGTTGTACTATATCACGTGTTCATACCCCATGGGGGAATTGTAATAAATGTTCTAGCATGATAGTGTCTGTAAAAGACTCAGTCTCTTAGACTTCATTTGTCAATCCGATCATCCCAGGGTGTTTTTTCCCTTGGTTATTATTGGTTGTTGAACAAACGACTGATAATTTCTGAGTTTTTCACTCCATACCTCCAAAGTTGGGGTGGTCGGCTTGACATTTAGGCCTATTGAGGTTATTAGAGTCTATGTGTCAATGTATAAACATGCTAGGCATCATTTTTTAGTCATATGAACATGTCTAAGTCCCCCTAGGTGTTTCAATTTTTTAGTTTTTTCAATGTTTTTTATTAAAATTTAATTTTTCCAAAACTTAGGCTATTTTTTAATAGTTTAATTGGAAAATTTGATTTTGTAATAAAAGTGGGCCAAATAATCAATTTCAGTCATGTAGGTGCTCATTTTCAAGCTAAGAGCACCATGTAAACCCATGGACCCACTGTTTCCTAATTTTGAGTGATTTTCCATCACTCAGGTCAGAAAGCCCCAAAAATCAATTATTGATTATTCTAATTAATAAATTAATGAATAATGGAGCAAATCCAAAATCATAAATCAGTGGATTCTCAGCCGATTTGATTGAAATCAGTCAGATCTGAAGCAGATTGACTAGATCTAACAAATCCTTGACTGAAGGAGGTGATCAAATCAAATCCAGAGTTGATATTGAGCATCCTTTATGGGGAATTTCTCCCTCCCTCTCTCCTCAACACGTTTTGGCTCATCTGGATGAGTTTTGGGCCGATGTGTCAGTGTATGGGTTGATGTGTCAGCCAGATCAGGCCCCTGGTTGACAAGTAGGCTCAGTTCAGCCTCAGTTCTGCATTGATGAACTCTCCATCAATTGATTCCACTTGATTCCATGAGGAATTTCGCCCTCCCTGGGCTAGATGGCCTGCAAATTGTATATATCCTGCTTGAGGCTCCCTCTTCCAAGCTAGTTAGAGCTGGACTGAAGGAATTGCCATTGTAACTCTGTATTTGATCATTATTTGTGAATAAAGAAGCTTTGGAGGCTATACTGTGTAGTGCTTTCGATTGTGTGGATGCTCAGTGTTATGCTGCTGATGTGGTAGCTGTAACTTCTTGCCAAATGCTGTGTTGT
>LPNX010049874.1:58377-74858 GCA_001517045.1 Pseudotsuga menziesii | reverse complement strand
ATTGATTATTTTAATTAATAAATTGATGAATAATGGAGCAAATCCAAAATCATAAATCAATGGATTCTCAGCCGATTTGGTTGAAATCAGTCAGATCTGAAGCAGATTGACTAGATCTAACAAATCCTTGACTGAAGGAGGTGATCAAATCAGATCTAGAGTTGATCTTGAGCATCCTTTATGGGGAATTTTTCCCTCCATCTCTCCTCAACACGTTTTGGCTCATCTGGATGAGTTTTGGGCCGATGTGTCAGTGTATGGGTTGATGTGTCAGCCAGATCAGGCCCCTGGTTGACAAGTAGGCTCAGTTCAGCTTCAGTTCTGCATTGATGAACTCTCCATCAGTTGATTCGACTTGATTCCATGAGTAATTTCACCCCCCTTGGGCTAGATGGCCTGCAAATTGTATATATCCTTCTTGAGGCTCCCTCTTCCAAGCTAGTTAGAGCTGGACTGAAGGGATTTCCATTGTAACTTTGTATTTGATCATCATTTGTGAATAAATAATCTTTGTAGGCTATACAGTGTAGTGCTTTTGATTGTGTGGATGCTCAGTGTTATGCTGCTGATGTGGTAGCTGCAACTTCTTGCCAAATGCTGTGCTGTTTCTGTGATCTGGCTTCAAGGATTCAGCTGAATCTAGTAAGGGTATAAACTAGGAAAGCTAGATTGTTTGATCTTGTTTATCCATATGATGTATGCTCAAAAATCTTAGTTATATGCTTAAATAAGGTTATTTCTGCATAATCTCTCATTTTTGCTGCTTTATACATCCATATCCAGATCTCACGAGGTTTGTGCAGGCTTGTGTTATTTAGTTGCAGGTTCCCGATTGGATGAGATTGTGGATCTAGATTGACTCCTTTCCTATCCAATAAGATCAATATTCTGTCCCTCAGCACTCCACGAAAGGGCCTCCTTCCAGCTTGCTCCATTCAAGCAACGATCCGACCTTCTCTCCTCCTCTTCTCATTTCTACAAAAAATCAACACTTTACCCGATTACCTTTTCAGTTCATAGCTGTGATTTTATTTGGATCTGTTTCATCAAAGTAAAATATACATAGATCTAATATTTCATAGCTCATATCCTAGATCTTGCACTTAAAAAAGTATCATAAGCATCCCAGATCTAGTTGTAGGGAAATTGTCCTTTTTGCATGAATTTGAAAGAAAACTTGTAGATAACATGCATTAGATTTCCTTTCGCTGTTATAAATTTCAATATTCTGCAATATCAGTGCATATTAATTGGCTGCACAAACAGCAGGCCAAGATCCCAACGAAAGCTTGCTTTCCTTGGTTCCTTTTTCGTCGGTTTAGCTAGTTTAATTCCATTATTTTTTGAGATAAAGTAGGCTGAACCAAAGGTAATATTAAAGTGATTTTGGGCATTTTTTATTCTAACATTCTCACTTTCCTTTATCAGGTCTGACAGGGAATAAAGGAAGCTGCTGTCCAAAGTGGCTTTTAGAGCGCTCAAATCCCCCCAGGGGTCTCTCTTTTGTCACAAAATTCTTACAATTTTTGTATAACTGTAAGATCTTGGTTTCAGCCTGTATAAGGACCAATAAAGTTCTGATTTATCATTCCTTTGATATTGTAACCACTGTAATAAAATCATTCTTTGAATAGGCTCTTTCAAGCCCATTCCCCATCCCCCCTGGGGGGATTCGCGTCGGTGCGATTTTCTTCATTTTTCTGCTTATTCCTTTTTCACTAGAATTGATCTGATTTGCAGGGTAGTATACTTGATCTTTTTTTTAATTCCATACTCCATATCTTACATTTCAAAGTAATCATAACACTTACCCCACGATTTCCCGAGTGACCCGCAAGGGGAAAGAGTTTCATGGTAGGATTAATCAGAAAACCAGATTTGTGTAGTTGTTTTATTTTTCATCTTTTGTTTATCAGCAATTTAAAATTAACCCCTCCTTGATTCCCTGATTGAGATCCACTTGGATCGAAAGAGGTTCTTGGAGGCTTTTTTCTTTTAAACAAGAACACTTAGTTAAAACTTAGTAAAATTTACAAGACTCTAGTGTGTATGCTCTGCACTTGGCTGCGGTTCATCCGATCAGCCAAGATATATCAAAAGCAGTTGGGTGACTAGTATAATTAGGACTCACTCTCCCCAATTGACAAACCATCAGGTGAAAATCCAACACCTCGATCGAACCTCTACGGTGGCAAAATACCCAAAGGAAGCGGGAACTTACTGAAAAGTGACCTCGGGGCACCGATCTCTGTCACACCCTAATGGGTGCGTTATGAACAATAGCCCCAGAGACTCCATTTCAGCCCACATATTCCTTGCGGGTAGCCGTAAAGGTTTTGTTTTGGACATACTCCAAGTACTCTCGGGTATATCTCGAGTCCCCCCTTACCCTAATTTAATCAATTCATACTTCAATTTTAACTTAAAACATACCAAGATGCAATCGCAAAACATTCGCTCCAAACACATGCAAGCACACTGATCTCTTTGATTTGACTCCATTATTAAGGCACTGGTCATTTTTGCTTCATATATATATTGTTTATCAGCTTTGTGCTTTTGTGTGTTATTTTCGTATCTTGTCATCTTCAATTGTCTATAGTTAAATTATTCGAACTCCTAAGTAACTGATTCAGTTTAACATCACCACACTAAGTAATCATCCTTAGTAACTTAATAGGGTCTACCCCCCTTGGCTTCATTAGGAATTGAGCCTAAACGGAGGAGTCAAGAACAAGGTGACAGCCTTGACTTGAGACTTGCCCCCAAGGACACACCGAGTGGCTTGAAGATTTCTGCCATGTGATCCAGGTGTGTGAAAAGGCGGCAACACTAGCTGGGAAAAAATTGGGTTGTGTGAGTTAGGAAAAGTGGCCAACAAAAGGTTCCCTTGCCGGGACCTTATTGATCAAAACGAGGGAAATGTTGTGGTACTCGACTAAAAGTGAATTCAAGGATTGGATGGAGTCGAAGATGTTGATATTCACACAGAAGGAAAGTGAGGATTCATGGTTGAGCCCTAAAAATGGTTGCAGCGATATCTATATTTGGATATCCATGAATTTTTTTTCGTGGAATTTCCCATTGTATTGCAAGAGTGGTTCTCGAAGTTAGCAACCTGGCATACTAACTTCCAGCCAACAGGAGTAGTTGAATGGACCGATTTGTTGACACAAGAAGTAGCACGAGTAAGTAACTCTATTTCTAGATCTGTTTATTTTTGTATTGATAGCATATTAGAAGGATATGTTACTGAGTTCGCTGTTGAAGCAATAACCTCATATAGTGAGGAAGAGAGAAAAAATTTCCAAGGACCTTGTGGAAGGTACCTTATGTCTGTAAATTTATGGATTAAAATGATCCTTTATGAAAAGGGTATTTTACAACTCAGTGATTGAGTCATGCAGTCCATGAAGGGGATATGCTTTGCAAGATTTAGGAATAATATGGAAGGTTGTAAGAAGAAATGTTCCTAGAGAGCTCAGAAGACGACTTGGACACTAGATTCTTAAGAAGCGGAAGGAGGTTCTGGTTAGGAAAGTGGAGGAAGGTAGCAAGAGGCAAGAGGGATTATAGCCTTCCTAGGGAAGGTGAATATGGATGTGAGTCACACCTAGACAAAGGGTCCTGCAAAAAAGAGGAGGAGTATAGTCTGATTTTTGAGAGAGCAGAATCAGAAGAGTATGCAGAGACGCCAAGGACAAGACATGACTACGACCTTCCAAGAAGATCCCCTGAAGTGAGATGTAGAAGTTACTCACCTGAATCACTTGTGAGCACTAGTATTCCTAGTGTCAGGACTGGTACGTAAGGAATCACATCAGCGATCCCAGTAAATCCAACAAATCTTGGGAAACTAGTGAACAACCATAGCACCACCCTAATGGAGGGAAAATATGTTAGACTACCAACGTTCAATGGGAATGGAACAAAGGATCCATAACAACACTAGTTCCTCTGCGAGGCAGTGTGGACGGTCTACCTTGTTAATAATGATGACATTCGAAAAGTGCAGATGATTATGACTCTGAGGGGCCGTGACTTGGATTGGTACATGAAATACTGTGTAGTATGACTTGGGTAGCTGCAGAGGACTCTTGAGGAGATTCAACATGAAATGATCTTGGAATTCAAAAAGCCACAATATGAGTCCCAATGTATAACCAAGATCAAGGAGATTACATAGGCCTCGACAGAAACAGTATGGGGCTTTGACCAGCAGTTCAATACATTGATGGCCAAAGTAAGATTCCAGATGTCGGACATGCAACATAAAGAGTGGTTTATTGCTGCACTACTACCACACATTATAGGACCACTCATGTAGCAAAATATTGTGACAAAAATGGAGGAACTAGAATTGGAAATGTCGAAGCTAGAGGATTCACCTATTGGAGATGGCACTGCAGGAATGATACAGATTTAGTCACAATTGGCTAATTTGACTATTCAGCTCTAGGACATAAAAGAGGAAAAGAGGTGCAGGAAGACCTCTAGTGTATGCAATGTTGGACCAATGGACATACCAAATATGACTTCCTAGCTTACATGAACTACATTTCATCCGGGCACCAAACCAATTGAGTACCCAGGGGATTCCCTAGTGCAACATCTTCCAGACAAGAAGACATCGTGACGTAGATTGCATATTCCAGCAGAAGATGGTATGTACCCCAGCTAGTCTGTATTGTAAATTTTTTAGATATGTACGCCATGATGAAAAATATTATAGGGCCTACCAACGTCTAAGAGAGAAAATCGTAGATGCCTATTTAATGAAGACTGGGGAGAAAATAAATATTGAACAGGGACAAGTGTAGTTTCAGGCTGCACCCAAGTTCCAACCTATGCAGTAGTTTTAGACTGCACCTCAGTATTAGCCTACGTAATAGTTTCAAATGGTGCCATAGTTTCAGAATGCAGCCCCGTATAACCCGTATCAAAAATAGTATGCGCAACCACGATACTTGTCACAACTGCCACACCCTCAGTTGAAGGGGGTAGGGAATTATAGGGGCCGAGGAGGAGGAGTATTTGGCCGAGGAAGAGAGCCAGTGGTATGCTACAATTGTGGAGTGCAGGGCCACTATTCTAGAGTCTGCCCTGAACCTGCGAAGACTTCCTCATATTGCAGACAAGAACACAATGTGGAGCAATGTCTGCAACTTATTGCTAGATGGAAATCCCAGATGGTTGGAGCAGCTAACCGAGCACCAAATCCTGCGCTGAATGCTCCCAACTAGAATGTTAATTCCAACATACAGATGATAGTCACAAAACCACAGAAACCAAGTGTAGCTATCATAACAAGGGGAGGTGCCACGATGGATGCAAATCAAGCTATGAAGACAAATCCTGTGGCACAAACACAATCGCAGGTAAGGCCTTCCACGCAAAATAAATCACTACTTGATGTTCAAAAGAAAAAAGCGCATATTCATGGATGTATGCAGAGAGTTCATTGGAACAGAGTAGTCATCCACCTCAGGCCAAGTGAAATATATGCCTGAGATATTCTAGAAGAGATTTGAGCAACAGACTGCAAATAAGAGTGCAGATAAGGTTAGTAAGCTCAAACCATTCCTATCAAGTTGTTTGGCACTAATCCAGGATAGGGATGCACTTGCAGAATTGGAAGCATTGATAGAAATTCTTTCGGAGGAAGACCCTCCAACAAATAAGGTTAACAGTGTCAAGACAAAGTTCAAAATAGGACGTGAACTCAAGATGTCTGTGCAAATTGGTGATTATGACATGGACTATATCATATTAGACCTAGGATCCGATGTTAATATCTTAACGCTCCAAACATGGGAAATAATGGGAAAGCCACCCTAGAATGGTATCCAATTCAATTAAGGCTTGCTAATCAGGAAAAGGTCATGCCCATTGGTAGATTAAGTCAGGTCCAAGTGGATATTGAAGGATTGCGCACTTTTGTGGACTTCGAGGTCATCAATATAGTAGATGATACTAACCCATATCCTGCACCGCTGGGGATTGATTGGGCGATGGGAAATAAAACCATTATAAAATTCAAAAGAAGGATCCTTGTTGGGTAAAATTATTACTACTTAATTTACCTTCGATTTACTTATCGACCAGCATACGTATGCTTCGAGCTGCTACACTATATGTACGGGGTAAGGCAATTTAAGGCTAAGTTCCTGTGATAATTTTAATCTAATCCACTCAAATTCTATTAATGCCAAAATAATGATATAGCTCACAAGACTACTGATTCATTTAAGCGTCAAGTATCAAAGAATGTCAAATCTATTCTATGGAAAAAGTTATTCATGGAACCATACTAATTGCTATTTGCAAACAAAAAAAATCAAAATAAGAGAATTCTATTTTTACCAACCTAATTAAGGGAATCTAAATCAATTTCAAAAGACACTAACTCTTCAAGTCTCAAAGTGTAAATGACAAACCTACCTCTAATTCTCCAAAAGAATCAAATAATAAAATAATCAAAACAATCAAATAACTAGCTGGTCCAAACTTAAGAAAATCCTAGACTATGTAACCAACTATTTTGTAGAATAATCGACCGTCAAAACAACTTTTAAGTCCAAAGGTTATAATGCTATCTAATGAGTCTCCAATGCTCGGATCAAAATAAATTATCTAACTAGATTTAAAATCTGTTAAATTAAGAAGACAAAACTACTCTTGATTTTGGTTCTCTTCAAGCAAAAAGATTTAAAATAATTCCAGCATTCAGATTTGACAGTCACAACTCCTTTATATGGTGAATTGATCTTCGAGCACAAAATATTTTCAAAGTTGTTTCACTATCGAAAGGAATTTATTTTAGGTATAATAACTATTCTAAAAAAAACACAATTCTCATCGCTTTCAAAACTATCAAATTTCACCTCACACAAATGCTATCATCCAACGAGATTACAAATAAAATGAAACTGTTTGTTCACTTATGAAGACAAAGCATACTTAGATTTTCTTGTCTACTGGAATGAAGTCAAAAGAAATGTTGTGTTATTTGAAATTGAGTCTTAGAATTAAAATCAAACCATTACTCAATCTATGTTTCTACCAATTTTAACATCAAACCATTTCTCAATCTATGTTTCTACCAAATCACAAAGTGTTTAAATTCTGTCTACACATCTATAAAATCACTGATAACTATATATTAAAAAGAACATTTTTATGGAAAAATGGTATATTGAAATCCTTACAGTAATAGGAGTAAACAGAACTACGCATATATGAACAAGGGTTGAAGGTGGGCCCTCCCTCCAACACTGTTAAATCTGGAACTGAAGATTAAAGTAAACTCAGGACTGAATTAATAGCTTAAAATCAGATTTTTTATAGTATATCCAGTCTCATCCTTCTAAGGATTTATTTATACATCAATAGATGGATAAGATCCATCCCCAAAATCAGAAATTCGTACAACCACCCAGAAAACGACCAACACCAAAATCTAGAAAAACCACATCTATTCCGGAAAAGATTTCTCCACGTTCATTTAGAAATTCTGAAAATTGCCTATGGTTAGGGGTAAACGGGGCCATTTATGAAGTGGGTTTTGAACCGTTTTGAATAATTCCCAACAGATTGCTCAAAAATTGAGCCCAAAATCAGGTTCCTGATTAATGATGGGAATGCCCTTGCCAGATTGCTTGAGATTAGGGCCACAACTTCTGGAGGAAACAGAGCATTTGAATGATGACTGATAGATCATAATCCATATTGAAATGACCAAGCATAAAATCCATTCATAATTTTGGACAAATGAATCCCCCAAATATCTGAACCAATCAATACATGCTCAGTGAGTGTCGGAACAAGTGTCGGATCAAGCAACCAGAAGAACCACTGCGTGGGAAACAAGAGTTTGTCAATTGATCAGCATTTAATCAAAAGCTAAAGTTTCATTTATGAGTTGAAACCCATCAAAATGATAAATAAAGTAATAAGAAATGTCAAGAATTCACCTGTTAAAGCATCTTGGAATGTTACCCTTGAAAATGCATATTCAAGCACAAAACATAACAAAATAAAGTAAAATATACTTGATCTCATATAGCTTTGAACTAAGAATAGGGTGCTAGAAGAGCAAAAATAGAAGGTCATCATCTCCCCCAAACTAAAGACCTTGCATGTCCCAATGCAAGAAAGTTTTACCCCAAGCATACAAAATTGAAAATCAAAATTGATGACCAAACTTTAGGTTAAATTCCAGAAACCGGAGCTGAAGTGTTAAACAACACTTGTACTTGAGGAGGAGATGGAGCTGTTTTCTACTGTATATTGATCAATTTTTCAAGTTGTTTGTCCTTTTTCCTTAACTGCTTCCTGAGACTACGATTGGATCCAGTAATGTCATCAACTAAGGTTTGCAAAGATGCTACTTTAGCCTTCAAAACTGCATTTTCTTGTTTGACAAATTGGTCCAATCTAACATATTCTTGTAACTATTTAGTGAACTTAAAATTTCTTTTTTGAAAGTATTCAGCCCCCTGAGCTGAAGTGTCACATACCCCAATTTTGTAAAATAATGTAATTGTTTTAATTTGATTTCCTAAGACATTATGTTAAATTTAATGCTAAGTAGGAATTGATGACTCAGCAAAGTCAAAAGAAGTGGAATGTAATTCTGAATATTTTATTATTAATAAATAAAAAGTGGAGACAATAGCTTGGGAGAGCTGTTAGTAAGAGTGTTACTGGTCAAACTGGTGGAAGGAACTAGGTGGAGAGCAAAATACAAGTGGCGGGATCCTCAAACACTTCCTAGGTTGCAGGTGGCAACTTCCCTACATTTGGGGTCATGATCCCCCAAGAAAGTGGGATCAGAGCAGGTGGCTCAATAAATGACAACTAACCCAAAAAGACCTAGGCAATATTTTAAAAGTACCCAATGAATAGAGATGAGGTTGCTCAGATATTTTCCAGGAGAAGAATCATTCAGGGGAATGCTCTTCAAGGAATTCATTGGGGAAAAAGGGAAAACTGTAAGGAAGGTGTTTTGAGGGATAATCTGCAGTAACTTGGTCTGATACAACTTGCTAGCTGAGAGAACTTACTGATAAGTTCAGGATTGTATTGAGTTTGAAGACTGGTACTTGATTATTGCTACACCTAGTTCCAGCCAGGGAGACGAGAGCAAGCTCGGGGGTCTTGAGGAGTCGTTGTTTGAGCGCTCTCCAGGAGTTGGTAGGGAGGAACGGCCTCCCATTGCTATTGTCGTCCAAGCTCAAGAACAGGTTATACTATCTAATAATCTTTGTTTTAATATATGTGTATGTTTTAATGTTATGTTTGCAGTTTACGGTGTAAAGACTTAGAGGGTTTAGTAATGAAGTTATTCCTAGTATGATTAGTAATAAAATCATTTGATGAGAAAATAAAAACCCTACCTGTGTTTTTCCTTATTTGGAGAGATCCAGACCGTACTCCAGCATAGGGGTGAAATTATAAATAAAGATAGTATGATGAAAATGCAGAATAGAATGTTAATGGAATTATAGAATATTTTCTTTTATTTTTTTATTAGAAGAAATATCTTTTGTACCAGGAGTAGTGTTAAACCTGGACAGAGATTGTCAGTTCACTAGAAACAGAGAAAGAAGTTATATTATTTACTGATAGTAGTATGTGTGGGTAGATAAACAGTTCTGGATACATTATTTACCTTCAGAAATCTTTTGCTTATTTGAATTCAAGAAAAGAGTATAATAGTTAAACTAGAGTAGGGTTAAGCTAATAGAGATGCTTTACAACTCTACAGTTTACTTCTTTCCAGTTTAGGTTAATTAACTATTGCATGTATAATAAATCAAATTGAAAGAAAGAATAGCTAGAATCTTGATTTACCTCTACAGATACTTTAGTTGGTATCATATTCTACTTATGGATAGGAATGTAAGCTATCCATTCATTGTGTTCTATCTAGTTAAACTTAAACAAAAATCTACAATTTCTAATCTATTCTTTTTTAAGACATCAACAAATGCAGATTATAGTAGTTCTCATCCTTTTATTTTATAAATATTAACATTGTAATATAGACAAGATAATCTAGAATACAGAGAGTACTTTCTATAAATTATTTAGTGCAGTAAGTAAAGAAAACAATAATAAAATACTATCTTATATTATGATTATAAATAGACAAAGAACAAGGGTAATAGATATATTCTTATAAGAACAGTATCAATATGAAGATAAAGCAATGTTTTATTCCATTATAGTACACAGTAAAAAAATATAATCTCTGTACTCAAAAGCTGTATTTAGCAGATACATAAATACTTCAGTAAAAACATGGAGTCTTTGTATCTCCGAAGGTTAAAAATAAATTATATGACAACCTATTACAATTCTTTTGTAATAAAATAAGTTATTATAAAAACCCTGTACAATAACCCTCGTATTTTGAAAATTATATAATATCATTGGGTAAAAATCCAGTACATTAATGTACAGAGAATAACCATCAGGGTAATATCATGCTCAACCTACTGAGCTTAACCAATCACTTCACATTATAAATAACAATTAAAAAAATTACAGTAGCACATTATAATTTAAAAAAAAATAAAGAAGCTGTAAATATTATTAAATACTGTCAAGTGAGGGTAAAACCCTACTAATCCAAAAATACAACAGAGTTAACAACTGGAGTCTAAATTTAGTATTTGTACTCACGACTGTAAAAAAAATCCTCACGGTGAGGCTTTTAGAGCTCTTCCACCATTTGTATATATACACAGTAATCCAAAATAAAACCAAAGACTACTGTCTCGACCTAAGCCGGAGGCCCCGTTTTAAATAACAAGAGTAAACTGAAAGCGCAGGGGGTGGAAGTCAGGACGACCAACCCACTGATGTCCCCAAAGGGACCAACAAGGAGGATATGCCATGGATAACCAGGGCTTACCGTTAGTCTGCAAGTCACCACGGTCTCGAACAACCATGCAAAGAGGAGAGCCGACACCTGTAGTCAACAGAGAAGCGAGAATGTTAAAAACTCGTTTGCAAATTAAATAACTGAGTATTGAAATTAATGATAATGTTTTTATAAAAAAAAATGTCTTACCTTGATTTGTACCGAAGCACGATAACCACGGGCAGTAACGCAACCACCAGCGCGAGGAGAGACTTTCTAACTCAGTAAATACCTACAGCAACAAAGGACAGGAACAACAAAGTTCAGTCGGAAATAAGCTTAGGTCACAACCATTCTCAACATAGAGCCCTAACTGCTGCAAACCCTAAACACCAGATACTATGGTTAAGCAAGACATCGACTGTCATCACCGAGTCAAAGAAAGGAAGGACAGTACAGTAATGGAAACCAAACTGAGCGAGCTGCAATGGAGAAACCCTAAGGGAAGTAACACAAACTATTACCAAGCAACAATCAATTATGTAACAGCAATCTCTCCATTAAACTCTCAGGCTGATCTTACGAGGAGATACAGCAAGCAGGGAGACGACCGACATCAAAGGAAAGAGACAGTGTAGAAAAGAGCAGGGTAGCAGAGCGGCCAGACGGCCCAAAAGCGATGGGGAGAATGCCAAGCTAGGGTTTGAGGATTTCTTTTTAACCTTACGACGCTTGGCCACGGATAAGCCACGTCTCAAAGTAAATGATTTGCATGCAGTGGGTATTTTCCCATAGTCTCGATGAGCAATCATGAGAAAATAACATTATCAATCTTTTGGCTGTTTTCAAAGGTTCTACTATGATCCTCAGCCGAAGTCAACCTATCATATGGAGCATGATAACAAATAAAATTGTTAATATATAAAACTATGCTTTAGAGCTTACCAATGGCGTAAAGACTTAACGACTCATTAATTTACATTATGGTATACCATCGTTTACACAATGCCAAATCGAGATGTAACCTCATGTTCATCGTGGGCTAGTCAACACTACGACCTAGCACACTATATCATGTTATCTCTTTACTTAACAATCATTTGATCAAAAGAATATACCCTTATATTATAATAAGAGAATACTAGAAGTAAGGCATGGCAGATACTATTCTAGTAGACATTTGTTTATGTAATCAAAAGGATATGATATAACAAGAGTAATAAGTTCATGACCTCGCATTTTATACAAGCTTGGGATGTATGAAATAAAAGTTTATAAGATTTTAAGGGTTAAACCATAAAATTTTCATGGCATGGTCTTTTTCATGACCTCTCCATCTAGGTATGCAATTATTCTTCCATCAAACAGTTACAACCTTGATAAAACTACGTTTTGTAACATTGTTGTAGAAGGAAATAATAACACATATGTTTAAGTAAGAATATTACTTACAACAAGTATTTGTCCAACCAACATCTATATTTTTATTATAAAAGTATACTAATGGTTGATATTAAGGAGGTTGTAGAATCAAACTATGGAAAATATCCTATTATTAATGTTAACCCCATTGGCTTTGTTGTATTTATTTAAGTAGTAAAGTTTGGTAATAAAATACAAAAGAAAATAATAACATTTATTTGATGAATGCATTGCTTAGAATAAATGTTCTTTAACCAAGAAATTGTAACAAAATAAGGGTTAAGCCACAAATATTTTTAACAAAAGGTTTCCAACATAAAAGTTAGATCGTAAAACTATTATGTTATGCATTCTTTCAATGATTATAGTCCACTGGAGACATGCTCCTTTTATATCTATGGAAGGAATTGTATAAAACCGGTTCACGATAAGATATCCATCTTAAGAGAATAACTCCAGTTGTGTTATGGAGTAATTGTTGTGTAAAACCATAAATTGATAGACAAAAGTGCTAAGCATTTCAATGGCTATCAGATTTGACATTAAGTAACTTTTTAATGACTTAATAACTCTGCCATTCTTAAAACTACTTGTAAAGAAACATTTAAGGCATTTTTACACTTGACGACTATGATAGAGATCTAATAGTTTAGTAAACATTAAGAACTATAAATTTACATTTAATAGAAAGAAGTTAGCTGTAGCCTTTACCAACAGAACTGAATCTCTTTTCTTAGCATCTTAAAAAGGAAGACAGTTTAAATGATTTTACCTCTATAAACTTTGGAAGTTGTTTAGCAATTATTTTCTCTACTGAGTTTTTAGTATGCGACGAACTTATATTAGAATGCTTTAGAATTAATGACAAGCATCCCCCGAACTTCTTACCTGTAAGTCTGTAAGCACAGGAAAACTTCTGCATTAGCTCGAAAGCTAAGTAAGCCCAGATTTTTTTATGATAGTTCCACCTTGTGGTCGCAAAAAGAAAACAAGTCAGTAAACTGAAAAAAAAATGTTCAATAAAATACACTTAATGCAATAGATAAATCAGATAATGAATTCAGTAACACACAACTAATTAAACACTTAGTTGACTGCATTTGTTATTTAGTTGTTCGGAAAATTTGGGGTTTTGACATGAAGTATCTAACCAGTGAGATTTGATACACTTCAGATCAGATTTCAAAGTTGGTGATGCTAAGAAATGAAATGGCAATGAAGAATCTGTGACAGGACTTGGTATTGAAGGATTATGATGGGAGTCATTTGAATCAGAATCACCATGTGCAGATGAAGAAGTGGACGAGGACAGTTGAACATGAATAGGTGTCTTACCTTTAGATCCTATCTTCTTCTCTTGAGTAGCCATACTATGGGTAAACCTACGGGTTGATGAAATAGGCAATTTTCGACAATCAGGCTGACCTTTCCCACTCTCAAACTGAAACTTTACTTGCTGCCCTTTTTACCTCCGATACTTCTTGATATGGGACCTTCCTGCCTTCTTACAACTCTTGACTTATTGTTCCTGAATGTGACTAGTTTGACATTTAGAAGCATTCACAGAGGGCACTTTGTCAATAAGATCAGGAATAAGAGTTTTGCTTGCTTCATTAACCAGGGTGAATTAATATGGGAATTGGACAATTCATATAGAAATTGTTCCCATACTTGATTCTTTTTCTTCAACTCTGCGAAAATGATTATCTTGATAAGCCCATGATGATACATGCTATGAGTAGGATTTTCTACGTTTTTCCTAATCTGAGAAACCATCCTACCCAAACTTTTCCAAAAATAAAATGGAAAGTTAAGGATCTTACCAAATTCAAAATGTGCAAGCAATTGAAAGTGACAGGCTTTGAAGGTAGAGAATCAACCCTCACAATTAATGAGCCTGGCGGTGATTACTAAGGGACTGATAAATTCTTCTATGATCCATAGCTTTGAAAATCCTGTTTCACCCTTCATAGCCAAGAATTCAGTTTTAAAAAATTAATCATAGTCTTTGCACGACAGCTTGAAGTTTTTTACACCAGCGATCCCCTATTTAAAAATATAATGGCAAAGGAAAAAAAATATAATGGCAAAGGAAAAAAAATGAAAATATGATGGTAATGACGGACATGCTAAGGAAATTATAGCAGATCAAGGCACATACTGCCCACACTGCCTTGCCTTATAAAGATATCGACACGTCCCAGAAAAATTCATAGCCTTAAGACATATCAAATGTCAATTTTAACCATGGAGTCAGGCTTTGGATGTTAGTAAATTAATGACATAAAAATTAAAAATGGCAAACTAAACATAAGCAATGGTGTATGATTTATTGATATAAAATAATCAATAATATAAAATAAAATTTTTCCAAGGTGTATATGTCATTAAATTACTTACAAAGGAGAGGTGGCTTATCAACTCTATGGAATATAATGTGTTAAGGTAAATCCTCATAATTTCACCAATTTTTTAAATTAGAAAGATACCTGGATTTTAACAGTAAAGATAACTCCAGCGTTCTGAACATTACCTTTAAAATTCAATTTACCAGTTTTGCAGAACTCATTCCAATACCTCATTCAGCACCTGATCCAGTCTAAGTCTAGTATTTTCATGTCCAGACACATAAGTTTTTTCAAGCTTGCAAGGGTGGAAATGATTGCCAGCAGGGTGATGATGTTATAAGCAAGGGCAAATAATTGTCTTTCTTCAAAATGTCCAACTTTTGTGAGTTTAAAAGACAATTAAAACTGCCTGAAAAATCAAATAACTGTCTTTCTTCAAAATGTCCAACATTTGTGAGTTGAAAAGACAATTAAAACTGCCTGAAAAATCAAATAACTGTTTTTCTTCAAAATGTCCAACTTTTGTGAGTTGAAAAGACAATTAAAACTGCCTGAAAAATCAAATAACTGTCTTTCTTCAAAATGTCCAACTTTTGTGAGTTGAAAAGACAATTAAAACTACCTAAAAAATCAAATAACTATTTTTCTTCAAAATGCCCAACTTTTGTGAGTTGAAAAGAAATTAAAACTGCCTGAAAATTTTGTTTTATCCAGCAGGCTCCTGGCACAGTTACCATTATTCAGTGGTTGCTTCTTCATCTGACCACACATAAACAAAGCTAAGTCATAAAATTATTCATTATTGTCAATACAAAAACAGAATTAAAAATAGTCCATAGGCTATCAATCTCACTCTTGCATCTACTATTAAAAATATTCAAAACTTCAACCCATAAGCATAGATGTCTTCCTCTTTATCCATAGAGAACTTATTCACCAAAGTATGTGCCTTCTAAAAACAAGACAAGAGGAGTACCAAATGAGGCCCAAAATAGTGTACTAGCCAACTTGACTCAGTTTCACACAAGAAATTTTGAGTGCGAAAAAAATAAGGTTCACAGCTATGTTCATTGAATCACTAAACGTTAGTACACTCTAGAGGCATAAACCTCTTCTATAATAAAGATCAGGTAACAAAGACTTGAAGCATCTGAAGATGACTATCGACTGGTGATTACAAACAGTTCCCTTAAATTTCATTTAACCCCACATGACTTCTCTTTAACATTTACACAGGTACATTGTTCACACAGACAAGTATAAATGAGGCTTTAAAAAAAAAATAGATATCAAAGTTAGAACCCACTACTGGCGAGCCTGTTTAGTACTCCGGTGGGGTAACTGTAATACCTAAGAAAATTCTTCCCCAGCCAGAATGCCCCATTGCCAACAGGCCTGTTCATTACCTTGATGGGTTTACCTATTTATACCACAGGTCGGTATACACTGCTAGCGGACCTGTTCAGTATCCCAGTGGGTTAACCTCTTACACCCTTTTTCTACCAGAGGCCCTTGTCCCAATTCATCTTAAAGATAAAATTTATAATTTACTTACACATAGATGAGTGGGGGAGCAAATCTGAAAACCTTCTAGGAGTGGGATGGTATTAAAATTGGAAGAGCTTTCTTGAAACATGTGTTAGAATAATCAACCCATAGTTAGCTACCTTAGACATTAATTAATCCATTTTTGTCTTATTTGCCTAGTTTCCATATTCCACCTTATGCAAGTTGTAATCTACATATCCATAGTGGTCAAAATTGCTAATTTTGAGTCATGGAGCGCTTGGGAAACCTCTTGGAATCAAATTTGCTTTATTCCTGGCCTCCCTAGTGCATGT
>LPNX010049874.1:8358-58290 GCA_001517045.1 Pseudotsuga menziesii | reverse complement strand
GTGAGGTTAACTTGTTTTTTGTCCTCCACATCCTCCACTCTTTTCTCCTATGAAAAGCATGTATGAGTTGTCCTTCCATCCACTATTATCTTGCCTAATTTATTTTTCCAATTTGTGAGCTCCTAGACAGTTTTGGAAACTACTTTATGCACCTATGGGGGATTTGCTTAGATTTAGTAAGCCTGCTTTTGACTAGATTCGAATGGCATCTTCATGCATTCGAATCCCTCATGTAATTATTTTATTGTGGCAGCCTATGACTTCACAGGGTTGGCTATTGTACACTTATTCAATACAGTTTAGTGTTCAGCTCCATTATTCAGTCTCCTTTGTGAGTAATTTGCATGTGTAATTGGCAATTGTTGTGAGTGTAATTGTTCTAACACCTGGGTTCAATTTCCACATGGTATCAAAGCCTTTGTATATTGATTTATCTCCTTCCAATTTGTTTTGAAGGTTCAACATCATTGACTGGGAGCATTCTGCTGACTGGCGGGACAATTTCTGAGCTATGGATCAATCTCAGAAGATCATCTTGACTCCATTTAATTTATTTGAATGGAAAGCAGAGATGGAGATACTGTTGAGAGAGAAAGGCCTCTATGGAGTGACTATGGCAATAGAAGTAGATCCCAATGCAGCTGCAGAGAAAATAAAATGGCACAACAGGAGGGATGAGGCCTATGGTCTCTTGTGTCTAAGTATATCCAGAGACCTCCTTTTCCATCTTGATGGATCGAAATCACCGAATGAAATATGGGAGAAGATTGTTGATCTTTTTGGAAAGACAGATGAGATGAGGGGACATCAAATTGAAAATGAACTGATCTCCCTGAGTCCCAATAGCTTTGAATCCCTATAACTCTATTTTTCCAAGTTCAAAGCACTTGTTTTGCAGCTAAAACAATGTGAGATCGAAAAGAAGGATGATCAGCTGGTCTTGGCCATACTCTTGAAGCTTGGCCCTAACTGGTCAGTGTTTTTTTCAACCTTCTATGCCACAAAGTTGACAGCTCGAGCCTGGAAGATGCCTAGCCTTGCAGATTTCATGGAATCTCTCACACAAAAACAAGATAAATTGGTGATGATGGGCACCATCAAACCATCCAAAGACTAAGCTCTGGTTGTTGGAGATTCGAGGGTGGATTCAAAAAACAAGAAGAAATCTAAAAATCCACCTGAGAAAAAGAGAGACAAGAACAAGTCTCTGGAGGAGCCTCAAGGTTCCAAGAATAACTACCAGAAGAAGAAGAACAAAGGAGAAATGAGCAAGTGCACATACTACAGTAATGACAATCATTCTAAGAGCTCCTGCATGAAGAAGCAAATAGACATGCTGACCCAACTCCTAGAAAAGAATGGCATCTCCCTTCTAGACAGCTCAATGAAGAGGGAAGGAGGATCAAGTTCATAAGACAAAGAGAGAGTTCACGCATTGGTTGCTGGCACATCAAGCTCACCTAGTTTCATCATTGATTCTAGAGCTTCAAGACATATGGTTTCGACCAAGGAGGCATTCACCTCACTTGACATGTCAAAAGGTCCACCAATAGTACTGGGAGATGACTCTCTCACTAAAAGTTTGGGCAAAGGGAGGATTGATCTTGATCATGGTAAGTTCAGCAATGTGCTGTATGTTCAAGGTCTTGCCTCTAACCTATTATCAGTGTATCAGATGACCCACACAGGGTCTCCAAAGAAGGTCATATCCTCCCCTGATGAATTTGAGATCACAGAGATCTCAAGTGGTAAAGTCATTGCAAAAGGAGTTGCAAATCATACTTCGAAGGTATACATGTTCTCACACTTCCTACCCTACTCAAACCCCTCTGCTCTTCTAATTCATGCTAATGAGGCAAGCAAGATTTGGCATGAAATATTTGGCCACCTAAATTACAAGTATCTTTCTGATCTTAGTGAAAAAGAAAATATCATAGGGTTACCAAAGATTAAATTTTCCAAAGGAGTCTGTCAAGGTTGCATCCTAGGAAAACACCCAAAGCATAAATTTGAGAGAGCTAGTCATGAGAGAACCTCTGCACCTCTTGAGTTTATCCACAGTGATGTTGCTGGCCCATTCCCTCATATGTCAATGAGTCAGGCCAAATATGCATTGAATTTCATAGATGAATTTTTCGGGTATTGCTGGGTTTACTTCCTGAAACACAAGTCTGAAGTTTTTGGCCTCTTCAAAGTCTTTAAGGCTTTGGTTGAAAACCAGTCTGGGCAAAAACTCAAGTTCCTCAGATCTGACAATGGTGGTGAGTATGTCAAGTCTGAGTTTATTCAATATTGTGTAGATCCAGGTATTCAGATGCAACATTCTATCCCTTACACACCACAGCAGAATGGTGTTGCTGAGAGGAAGAACAGATCACTGAAAGAGATGGCAACCTGCATGATGGAGGCTAAGAATTTTCCACCAAAGTACTGGGCTGAAGCTATAAACTATGCAGCCTATATCTAGAATAGGGTGCCTCATAAACATCTTGATGGTATGACTCCTTTCGAAGCATGGAGTGGGTACAAGCCAGATGTGACCCATTTCAATATTTTTGGCTCAAGGGCTTGGGCTAGAATTCCAACATAAAAGAGAAAGGATTTGCAGCCCCAAAGCCAAGAGTGTCTATTTGTTGAGTACTCTGAAGATTCAAAAGGGTACAATCTGATCAATTTGAGCACAAACACAGCCTTCATTGAAAGGTGTGTTCAGTTTCAAGAAGAACCCCTAGTAGCAGTGGAAGTTGGAGAATCCTCTTCACCACCAGAACCTCTGAATGTAAGTGAAGAGATAGTTGAACATGCTGATTCTGATATGTATGATAATGATGATTTTATTGCAGATCCTAACATCCCTACAAGGCCAAAATGGGCAGCCAAGACCATTCATGCAGCTGGAGAACTAGCTGGAAATCCTAATGACCCTAGGAGGACTAGATCTCAATTTGAGAGTGCTCTATGCATGAAAGATCCTATGTTTGCTGAGAAATGCTATCTGATGGTTGAATCAGATCCTCAAACATATGAATATGTATTAGAAGATCCAATATGGCAAGCAACCATGAAGGAAGAGTTTAGCTCACTCCAAAAAAGCAACACTTGGGAGCTGGTTGATCTTCCCCTAGGGAGGAAGATAGTTCAGTGTAAGTGGGTGTACAAGACCAAATTTTCTGCTGATGGTTCACCTATAAAGTACAAGGCCAGATTGGTAGCCAAGGGCTACTCATAGGTTCATGGCATAGACTACAATGAGACCTTTGCACCAGTGGCAAAGATGGACTCCATCAGGCTAGCCTTAGCCATTGCAGCTTCAAAGCAATGGGAAGTACATCACATGGATGTGAATTGTGCTTTCCTGAATGGAGATATCACTGAAGAGATATACATGCAGCATCCTCAAGGATTTTCTACTAACCCATGTCTTGTGTGCAGGCTAAAGAAGTCATTGTATGGGCTTAAGCAAGCCCCTAGGGCTTGGTATGCCAAGATTGATAGCTTTCTGCTATCACTGAATTTTGTTTGATGCAAATCAGATCCAAATGTCTATTTGAAGCTAATTAATGATTCATTATTGATCATTTTTTTATATGTTGATGACCTTCTCATTATAGGAAGCTCAAAGGTTGAAATTGCTTCCTTGAAGGATGCAATGAACCATGCCTTCTCCATGACAGATTTGGGGCTATTGAGCCAATTCTTGGGGCTTGAGATTGCTCAAACCAAAGCTGGAATCAAGGTGCACCAGTCCAAGTATGCCTTGGATTTTCTGAACAAATTCAAAATGAAGGATTGCAAGCCAAGCAAGACTTCTTTCCTTTCAGGAGTGAAGCTTGAAGAAGCTGATTCTTCACCTATGGTAAACAATACACTGTATAGGCAATTGATTGGATGTTTGTTGTATCTTACACATACTAGAACTGATATTTATTATGCAGTAAGTGTGGCTTCTAGATACATGTATCAGCCTCATGAGATCCATTGGAAGGCAGCCAAAAGGATCCTTAACTTTGTTCAAGGAACAAGGACACATGGGATCTTCTATAAAGCTAAATTTGATCTTGATTTGATTGGGTTTACTGACAATGATTGGGCAGGTGGGTGGAATTATTTATAAATTAACTGTATAAATTGAAAGACATGAGGTGGGTGGAATTATTTATAAATTAACTGTATAAATTGAAAGACATGAGGTGGGTGGAATTATTTATAATATATATGTATATTTAATATAATGAAAGCCAATGGATAATGATCAAAAGACCCTTCAGTATTGAAAACCATCCCTAATAAAATTATTGTGGTTCCTGTCTGGATAATAACTCAATGTCCCCAACTGTTACTACTTGTAAAAATATCCTCATTCAATCCAGTGTGAAACCAAGTCAAATAGCACTAGTATACTATGAGTTCATAAGTGAAACCCCTTGAGGCTGTAAATCAGTAATAGAGGCGAAGCAAGGTAGATAGACATCCTGCATGAATAAAGAGGATAAGTCTATAAAAAATTGAACTGAAAACAACAAGTCTTATAGAAAAACATGCTTCTTTTATTTATTTGATACAGGTATTCCAATAATAACCTAGTGAAACCAGTAAAAATATTTAAAGTGTTTCTCAGTAATTAATTCACATTAGGAAAGTTCTTGAAAATAAAAAGGAATCAATGGTAATAGAGAAACTTCTTTTTTTTTTTTTTTTTTAAATACCCTGAGCCTCACCAAATAAAATACCTTCAACCGTTTTCCATTACCACAAATGCAACCTGTTCATCAACAATTGTTCTTATGTTTACAGAACCATTATTAAAAACGGTCAGAATTTCATATTACCCTCAGGCATTTTTCCTTTTTATAGGCTATGAGCTGCTATTATAATAAAGTTTATGAAAGTATGGATTGGAGAGAAGGTATAAATTATGGTTAAAGATCTTATCATTTTATTGAAAAAAAATAAAAACAACGAAGCTGCATTAATTTCTAAACTAAACATGCAACTTTTTTTATTTATATACATATTTTCCTATTCTACCTAAGAAGAAAGAAAACATTTCTATTCAAGTATATGAATTCTTCCAATGTAACCAAGTGTGAAGTAAGATTAAAAATATACCTTTATCCACATATGAAAAAGTTGTTGCAATGATTACCTGGATATGGAGAACCGACCGACTTACTTGCTTCTGCCTCTTGGAACCAACTTTCAAAGTAGTCCTGGTACTCACCTTCCTTCATCATATCATGTAGATCCCCTTCTTCTGATTGATTGATTTCGGAAGTACATAGAGGATTTGCTAATACCTCCTCAATTTTAGGCTGCTTTCCATCGAATGTAATCCCCAAGTTGTCAATTTCCTCTGCAATTTGGCAAGGAATATTTTTTTGTGGCTCTTGGGACTTTGGTTCATTTGTTATGTTAGGAGAGGTAGAAAAAATCTTAATTACTGTCAGGATGTGTTCTACTTGATAAGAAGAATTCCCAACTGTAGCTAGGATTTGAGAAAGTTTTCCCAAATTGATGGCTACTTCTGAATCCATTTTTGTCAGTTGTCTTGTTCATGTCTCGCACAAGGATCAATGTCTGGGGCTCTTACAGCACCCAAGTTTTTATTTTTATTTGGTTTATATGTGTTTTAAATGATTCTAATCAAGACTATCTACCACTAAAAACATATTTACGCCAATCAAACACACGCCACTCTTGCATAAAATAAAACACTCTTGAAATTAAATTGCGGAAAGTAAACACACCCAACCTTGCAAAAAGAAAAACACACTTGCATGAAATTAAATTGCAAGAAAGTAAACACGCCTTACAGGAAAGGTAAACACACTTTTGCAGAAAAATAAATCAAACATGTGAAAAAGCAAACACACTTATGAGAAGGAAACAACAAGGATTTGGGGCAACCCACTAAAGTGGATGCGTCAGGCTGTTACACCATGGGAATCCTATAGTGAATTCGTCTTTGCATCTTATCGTTTCCCCTCCACCTTGTTGTGTAATGTAAAGGAAACCTATCTACACCTATCTACCTGAACTTCACAGCCAACAAATTCGTAGAAAATGAGCAAAATACCAGCTTACCTTGGAGAAACTCCCCGGCAATGGCACCAAAATGTTGGGTAAAATTATTACTACTTAATTTACCTTCGATTTACTTATCGACCGGGATACGTATGCTTCGAGCTGCTACAATAAATGTGTGGGGTAAGACAATTTAAGGCTAAGTTCATGTGATAATTTTAATCTAATCCACTCAAATTCTATTAATGCCAAAATAATGATATAGCTCACAAGACTACTGATTCATTTAAGCGTCAAGTATCAAAGAATGTCAAATCTATTCTATGGAAAAAGTTATTCATGGAACCATACTAATTGCTATTTGCAAACAAAAAAAATCAAAATAAGAGAATTCTATTTTTACCAACCTAATTAAGGGAATCTAAATCAATTTCAAAAGACACTAACTCTTCAAGTATCAAAGTGTAAATGACAAACCTACCTCTAATTCTCCAAAAGAATCAAATAATAAAATAATCAAAACAATCAAATAACTAGTTGGTCCAAACTTAAGAAAATCCTAGACTATGTAACCAACTATTTTGCAGAATAATCGACCATCAAAATTTTTTTTAAGTCCAAAGGTTATAATGCTATCTAATGAGTCTCCAATGCTCAGATCAAAATAAATTATCTAACTAGATTTAAAATCTGTTAAATTAAGAAGACAAAACTACTGATTTTGGTTCTCTTCATGCAAAACGATTTAAAATAATTCCAGCATTCATATTTGACAGTCACAACTCCTTCATATGGTGAATTGATCTTCGAGCACAATAGAGTTTCAAAGTTGTTTCACTATCGAAAGGAATTTATTTTAGGTATAATAACTATTCTAAAAAAAACACAATTCTCGTCGCTTTCAAAACTATCAAATTTCACCTCACACAAATGCTATCATCCAACGAGATTACAAATAAAATGAAACTGTCTGTTCACTTATGAAGAAAAAGCATACTTAGATTTTCCTGTCTACTGGAATGAAGTCAAAAGAAATGCCATGTTATTTGAAATGGAGTCTTAGAATTAAAATCAAACCATTACTCAATCTATGTTTCTACCAATTTTAACATCAAACCATTTCTCAATCTATGTTTCTACCAAATCACAAAGTGTTTAAATTCTGTCTACACATCTATAAAATCACTGATAACTATATATTAAAAAGAACAGTGTTATGGAAAAAATGGTATATTGAAATCCTTACAGTAACAGGAGTAAACAGAACTACGCATATATGAACAAGGGTTAAAGGTGGGCCCTCCCTCCAACACTGTTAAATCTGGAACTGAAGATTAAAGTAAACGCATGACTGAATTAATAGCTTAAAATCATAGTTTTTACAGTATAGCCAGTCTCATCCTTCTAAGGATTTATTTATACATCAATAGATGGATAAGATCCATCCCAAAAATCAGAAATTCGTACAACCACCCAAAAAACGACCAACACCAAAATCTGGAAAAATAATATCTATTCCGGAAAGGATTCTCCACGTTCATTCAGAAATTCTAAAAATTTCTCACGATTAGGGGTAAACAAGGCCATTTATGAAGTGGGTTTTGAACCGTTTTGAATAATTCCCAACCGATTGCTCAGAAATTGAGCCCAAAATCAGGTTCCTGATTAATGACGGGAATGCCCTTGCCAGATTGCTTGAGATTAGGGCCATGACTTCTGGAGGAAACAGAGCATTTGAATGATGACTGATAGATCATAATCCATATTGAAACGACCAAGCATAAAATCCATTTGTAATTTTGTACAAATGAATCCCCCAAATATTTGAACCAATCAATACATGCTCAGTAAGTGCCGGAACAAGTGTCAAATCGAGCAACCCGAAGAACCACTGCATGGGAGACAAGAGTTTTTCAATTGATCAGCATTTAATCAAAAGCTAAAGTTTCATTTGTGAATTGAAACCCATCAAAATGATAAATAAAGTAATAAGAAATGTCAAGAACTCACCTGTTAAAGCATCTTGGAATGTTACCCTTGAAAGCGCATATTCAAGCACAAAACATAACAAAATAAAGTCAAATATACTTGATCTCATATAGCTTTGAACTAAGAATAGGGTGCTAGACAAGCAAAAATAGGAGGTCATCAATCCTATTGTTTGAAGATGATGAGATGAGGGTAGTTGTGCCCCTCGACCCACTGGAAGGATAGAGATACATTGAACCTGTGTTCAATGAAGGAAAAGCTGATCACCTTAATGACATCTACAATGTCACTTCCCTTAGGGAGGATTATATTAATCCTATTACAGATGGTATCTTGAGCTGGAAATGAACCAGTTCATGTACATCAGATTTTGGAGAGGCACTTGAGAACTGGTAGAACTGATTACATGAAGTCTCTATGAGGAGATATACCAAGATAACTAAGTCTATCCAATGAGTAGGAACTTAGTAGCGGATGCTGCCTACATATGAAGGACTTCCCAACTTGGAAACATTATTTACTGAGTTTGAAGAATTAGTAATAGAGCCATAATGACTATCTGCGCTGGCATTTGCACTAAAAGCTACACCCGCGTGATGGTGGAGTACGCACAAAATATCTATAACTAAATGGCCGCAATGCAGACGGCTACTAGAAGTAAGGTTCAGAGATGAGGTGACAATGGTGACAAAAAGGTATACAGGGTTATCAGACCCTGTTGAACACTTGGAGCAGTGTTCCACAGCGTTCTAGAACTACCTGCGCCAGGAGTGGGTTTACCACTTCATCCATACTCTCGAAATGACACCCAGGGGCTAGTACGCATCTATGGAGATGCGCAAGAAACAAGGGAATGGGAAAAGGTTGTGCAAAATTTCACATACACATTCTAGTTCATAGATGAGCAACCAACAGTTGATATTGCATTGAAGACTATTAAGGAGAAGATATTCGCTGAAATCCCACTGGAGGTTTCATATTCTCAACCTTGCACTGTACATTCCCACCAGTGCTGTGAGATAGTTCAGCACTGGATGACCTGCTATAACCTCTTCGGAGACCCAGAGGATGATTCGACTAACATTAATATTCCAGAGTCGAAAGGATCATGTGCAGTAGAAGGAAGCGAAATTTCAAGTGAGCAATTCATAAATCCACTAAACATCAAGAAAGTTAACATATCGTGACCCCATAAGGCTGAGGCACCCAGCAAAAAAAGAAGACTGAGAGATCTAAAGGGAGGAAGGAAATGAAAGAAGCATCTCTAGCACAACCTGGCGGGGAAAAAGGAAAGTTATGCTGAGGAATGGCACGGGCGTGAAAAAAGAAAGTTGTGTTGGGGAATGGAACACTATAAACCTACCAACAAACTAGCTACGAGACAACTAGATTTCAGTGGAAGATAGCTGGCAGGAACTGACAAACCGTTAAGTGCATGCGAATTTGAAAAAAAATTGACGCTCGCGACAGCTCAGTAGCATTAATTTGGAAATTCTGAGGAGAATGATGGTGTGATTTTTGGTCTCATTTACCATATTAACCTTAAATTCCTTGACAAGTATAGAGTTGAACCTAAGTGTGCAGGTAAAGGCAACGAAGGACAAGCCCATGTGCTCCATCAGATGACCCATCATTGCACCCAACCACCACCTGGATGCCCGATTGCCTATAAATATTAGTCACCTTTGTCATAGTAACCTTTACATTGCCTTAGAGATCCAAGAAACTAGAGAGCTAAGCCAACTGAGTGAAATAGAACCCTCCCTTAGAGTCAAAGCTCATGATTGTTGAGCTATCCAGTGACAGTGAAGACTCCACTAAATCACCATCCTCACCCTACCCAATAGTAGAAGCGCCTTACATCCCTGAACCCATTCGATTGACGAACAATATGAAGAAGATGCAGGCTAAATCGAAGGCACCACTAAGGCCACCGTGACCACCACCGATAGGAGGTCAGCTAACATAGGTACCTGCAACTAGCTGGGATACAAGTTTTTGCAGCTAGAGCTCTATCTAGTGCAGACCTGCCCACTTCCTCTAGTCCCCCATCGAGGATAACCAAAGTCTGCAGAGTTGACCCAGTTCTACCACCACCACCAGCAGACACAGAGCTGACTGATGAAGAAAATAACTTACTGCCTCCATATGTGTCACCGAGGATGCCAGGTGTCGTAAGAGTACCAGTGGAACTTCTGGAAGATCCCACCATTCCAGAAGGTGTCCCAAGGTCCTAGGACACTATCACTCCCAAATTTTAGGACTTGAAGTTTGAAGACTACGACACCAGGAGGCAAGAGGAGCTGTCCATAAATCAATTCATGGTTGTGGTGCCTGGTGAACTACTAAATGCAGACATATTTTTTGCAATGGAATGGGTGCACGAATTGGAGTAGTCGAGTATCTTAAACCTGCTCCTTATGACGTATTTTGGTCGCACTGCCCCGGTCAAGATGTATGTCAAGCAGCTTCTGATCTGCTTCCATGGAGGCTACCTTTGGCTGAACAAGCCATATGAGTTAATGGTCGACCTGGTCGAAGCCATCATGGGTCTCCCATGACAAGGAGTCAACCTGGCCCCATACCTGCACAAGGACAGGGAAAATATGGGCAAAAATGACATGAAGGGCAAGTACCAGCTTATCCATGGTGGAAAGGGATACCTTATTATCTCTATTGATGACATTGCTGCAACCAAAATCTTGTGGAATAAGGTTCTGTGCAAGATGAGGCCTACTAAATGCACTACTCCAACAATAGAGCTAGAAGAATAGTGTGCACAAGGAGTGCACATTAACTAGTCCTAGTTCCTCATGAATGAAATGATGGACGATGTGGTTGACGTGAAAGAGCTTCTCGCAATGAAGTTCCACTACTCATGGCTGCTGATTTTGATCTCATTTACAGCATGGACTCCTCCACCAGATTATCAACCCATGGATATCCCCATGGATCTCCTTGGTGCGTCGTTCTAGAGCCTCTAGGACCATGAAGATAGCAAGTGCAAGGATGATACAAAGCTTGCATTCTTTCTCCAAGGAGAAAGACTTAGAAAGATCGTGCGCCAACAGCGTATACTGTTCCCTACGATGGTGGCCAAGTATCCTTTAATTAACTTCTACATGAGGCCACACAATATCATCTTACATCCACGTAATGACCCAAAGAAGCTGGCACTCTTGACCTTCTTCATCATCAGAGATGTAGATATCGAGAGGGAAATCAAAGACTGGCCCAAAGAATGGCTTAGCCAGCATGTGGAGATGCTTGCAGAGTAGCAAGCACCGTAGGGGGATCCACAGGAGAAATCGCCCCAGGACCATGCCAATACCAGCACCCAGGAGCATCAGGATGATTCCCAAGAAGAAGAATAAGAAGAAGAGCGAGACCCACCCAACAAGGGTGAAGAATACACCCCTACCGATGAGGAGGTGCATGCCAAAAGAATGAGAAAGAGGAAGGGAAAAGAGCCCGTGGAGGAGGATGCATAAGCCTTGGGCATCCCACACAGGGAAAAGCAAAGGGATAATTGACCACAAGTCATGAACATAATAGAAGAGGATCTGACTCTTCTTAGAGAGGTGGTTGCTGAAGTAGCTGAGTCCACCTTGGATAATATGACGTGCAGGAAAACCAATTGGATGACTTTGCTCAGTGTGCAAGTTACCTGGCTAGAAGAGGTTGTTATAGAAGTGCACGACATCATGCAGGATGAGACCTATGGTGTAGACCCATCAGACACCTTGGTCACGCCGATGCTACTCCCACCCTTAAGAATAGAAATTTTCTCACATGCATTTTCTATAGAAGAAGCAGAAAAAGAGGAAAGTGTCCATAGCTTGGACACATTAACTTTGGATTTTTCTAAGCTGACATTGCCACAAATCTACTCCATTCAGCATGCTGCAGCTACAGAGGTAAGAATCCAAAAAAATGTGGTTGCATATCAGCCAGCCAAGGAAACCAGGAAAGCAAAGGCACGCAAACAAGTCATCAAGCACCCGCAGGAAGAACTCTAAGCACAAGCGTAGAGGCAGGATTCACTGGAAGAAGCCATAAAGGAGGTAGTCACACAACTGTCAGATGATGAAGAAGGAGGTGAGGAAAAACTTGTGCACCAATTGAGGCGGTTAGCCAAACTGGACACATATATAAAGAAATAGGTTCAGGACTTAAATACCAACCAACAGCCGAGCACTCCTCCCGAAGTTGTGCAACAAAGGAAATAATCAGAAAATCAAGTTGTTGGTCAGCTTAGGGAAGCTGAGCAGATATGCATAGAGGTGGTGGAAGCAATTGAAATGGTATGGGAGCAATTCATCGAGGCTGAGGCTGCAGAAGAAATTGTCAATCATGCGCGATAAGCATACCTACAGGTACTGGCAGTGAAGGAAGATATTAAGAATCTTCCAACAAAGGACAAAATCACCAAAGGCATTGAGATCAAGCAGCTCTAGGATAAGGCAAGAACCCTGCGTGAGTAGGAAAACATGTGCAACAAAGATATGATTGAGAAACAAGCCGAAGCTGAAAGGGTGATAGGACTAATTCAGCTTGTCTAGCAGCAAATCAACGACTTCACAAAGGCACTAGCCAATGCATTGTTGGAACACCTTGGCTCCGACAAAGTGCATGAACTGGAGCAACAGGCAGAAGAAGCCTGCTAGGATATAGAAAGGCTTACTCCCATTTTTCCCAATTCCAACAGAATTTTGGAAGAGCAAAACAATATGCACTAGAATATGCACCAGAGGATGTGAAAGAGGAGGAAAAAGAAGAAGAGGAAAATGAATAAGAAGAGGAAAAGGAAGACGAAGAGGGACAGGAAGATGAAGAGGACCAAGAAGAATGCCATCAAGAATATCCAGAGTACACACACAAGTCATAAGGATTCACACAGATCCTACTTTTGATGTAGATACTTATGCCACTGAAGTCCTATCATGATTGAATGGATTCTGCACTATCAATAAAATTCTGAATGCATGAATAAGTTATTATGCACTGCTTTGGAGTATTAGTTTATGTTTGTTGTGCAATTGTTGTTGCACGTCTGTTATATTGCGCCTAACTGCTAGTTCATGTTTATATTCTGCTATGTTTCAAGTACTAAGGCTGAATCTGTGTTGTGTCGTTAGTAGTTAAGAAAGTATATGCGCAGTGTGTGTTATAGTTCAACGAAAATGACTCCATCCTCGCAACTTGGTCGAGCTCCTTGGTCGTGCACCAAGGGTCTATAATCCCTTGACAAATCATAGAAACATGGTTCCGATGGTTACCCATCGAAGAGATATATTGGGTGAGACTACTCTTGCTTTACCGATGGGGCTTACTCTATCAGGCTGGTATCTCGGGTGTTTGTTGGGTTGACGGGCTGTGTAGAACCTGGCTCGCACGAGTTAGGGAAAGTGGGAAACATCCACCAAATATTTTGGTTCACATCCAACTGATGTGTACTTGATGTATTTTTCTTTATTGTGAATCTCAAATGGTGATTTTAGATCTTATTTGTGTCCTTCTTTTGGAATGATCCAAAATATATCTTACCACCATTGAAAACATTAACCTCCGTTGCAATGATTTTGAGCTCACTCACAAAGAAAGTATAAGTGAATTCATATTCATCACTACTATAAACATGATGATGAGATGTTGGTTCTTCACCTACACATAGGGCCTCTTCATATTCTTATGTTTCATTTCCATTCTCCTTTAGGAAAATTGAGACTTCTCTATCTTCAGTGGCATAAGGATCTACATCAAAAGTAGGCTCCACCATAATACTATTTGTAGTTTCTTCATTTATACAATCCTCATCATTAAGGAGTGGTTTTCGAACGTTTTTAAAGTCATCTTGGAGTGACTTATGATCCTATTTATGAACTATTCTTCTGGTTGACCACTTGAAGAACTAAGTGGATTGTGGCCCTTTTAAATGATTGAGAATGGACTTAGGGCCTCCTCCTTGTCCTCCTCAATTTTTCTAGAACCAAAAGATATTTGGATATCTTATTTTCCCTCTTTACTCAGAGAGGTGGAACAACTTGGTTATTCCATGGATGGTTTGATTCTCTTGAAAGAATTCTGATCAACATGCTTTGGACATAATCCATACTTGAAATAAATATATTCTTTTAAATAAATGTTTGCACAAATCGACTTACCCAAAGCTAGATACTCAAGGTAGTAGTGAGGCATGTTTTCACATGTGTTTATCACCTTTGTCAAGTATTTATTAAAAATTGAAGGTTCAACCTTGATTTTTTCTTTGTATTCTTGGATATATAATTCATGGTCATCACCTCTTTGTAGGCCTCCATCAACATAGATGGATTCTTCTTCTTCATACTCTCCACAATACTCTTCATACTGCTCATCATAGTTATCATCATATTACTTATGGGGATCATCATCAGAGTAGGACATGGATGAAAATTTCCTCAAATTGAGAGATTAATTTCGACTGGAGTGGAGGAAAGTGATTTTATACCACTGTATTGAACCTAAATCAGATTTTAGGCTCACTAACTCTCTTACACAAATTTTCAAAACAAACTAGGTAACAAGCTGAGTGAGTGTATAGAATGTGGTTTGGGTAAGATCAACAAAGAATGAGAAGGATATTGATTTTTAAAGTTCCTAAGAATATGTATTTTGAGCCCATTTAGGTTTTGAACATCATCCTGGATGAAGTCTACTACCAGGATTCTAGGAGTCCCAACCTGTGCAAACTAAAACATTTACAAAACAGTCTTTGAGAAACTAGTGACTATGAGAGGGATTAAGGAGACTTATGAAACTATTTAATGGGTTTATATATCATTAATTTAATATTTTTATAGAACATAAACAATTTATAATGATTCTAAAGGTCGCATGAGCAAAACTAGCTCGTAGGACAACTCACTAGTTTCATCTTTTGGATTTTCCAAAGAGGTGTTGGAGGCTAAAAATTATATGTTTTAGACATTGGATACTTATATAAACATTTTAAGTACATATAATAACAATAAGTACTGAACTTATAGACACATAGGTCGAATTATGGATCATACAGTAAAACTAGTCAATTATAGGTGTAAATCTAGACAAGGTTGAGTAAAGCCATGTAAAAATCAGTCATAAAGATTCAAATTGTTATAAAAAATGCATAGAATATTTATAAAATCAAATAAAATCCATTTAAGTCTAAATCACTCTCAATAATGGATTATATATCATTATTTTAACAAGATACATCAATACAAGCTTTGAGGAGCCACAATCAATGAAGGACTTAGATATTCAAACCCTTAGATATCAAGGAATGAAAATTTCAGGATCTGATAGATACACCTAAAATACTATTATCAATTTCTTAAATCCACTGATTCACACTCACAACTCCAACTCCATTGCTCATACACGAAAAGAAGTTCTATTAGTCTTCAAGATTCAAATGGGAGGATCTCTAGATTTGCAATGGAATTCGAATATACTTGAGGATGAATTCAGGACCTGAAAATAAAATACATTAATGTATGCACCATATTCAAGAACAAATACATAAAAATAATTCTAAGGGGCACACTCCCCAAAGCTCAGTGGAGGCACATCATTGAACCATTGAGTAGCAGAGCTCTCAAGACAAAATTAAAAGGACCAAAACTTCTGATAGTGATGTGTTATGATTGTTTTATAGAAATATTATCATTCAATATCGAATTTTCTCAATAGGTGGCCCACTTCCCTTTCCCAATGTTCCCTCATGAAGAAATTAGGAACTTCCCTGCTTTGTCTCCCTAGCTTTCCTTACTTTCCAGTTGTCCCACTTTTCCTTTATTGGAAATTGTTCCCTCTTGTGCTTTATTTTCTGAATGACATGCCTTATATATTTTAGAAATTATACCCTCTTTGTTGTCTAAAAAATTTCCTCTTTTTCTGTTGACATGGTTTTCCTGCAGTTTCCCTTCTTGTGCATGATTTTTCTGGCTGACTACTTTTGTGCGTGCTTTTCCATTTTCCTTATTTTTGTTAACACCTTATTTTATGCTACTTTCCTCCAGTTTCCTCTTTTGAGTGACAACTTATAAGGCTATACCTATTTCCTTATGCACCCTAATGCCCTCTTTTAGCATGTCCAAATCATATTTAAAGTTAATAAATATTACAAAATATTAATTAAACTCTTTAATTTAATTTAACTAAAAAATCCTATAGCCCACATCAGTTACTTAATTTAATTTGCTAGAGTACTTGGCCAATGATATCCCCTACTTATTAATTAATTAACTTATTTCCGCTAGTATCCACGGGGTTTGATGGGTCATTGGTTGCTCCTTGGTGCTGAAAAAAGGGGGTTAGTATAGTCCTCCCCTCCCAAAATTACTTGTCCTCAAGTAAGAAACAAACTCCAACCATCTATGAATCCAATCAATGACTTCAATTCTTAAAATATGTTGTTGCTTGTCTAGAATTGGAACTCTCATTTACAAGATAAATACCAAGGCCCACCATGTTTCTGCTGCACCTCTCT
This sequence comes from Pseudotsuga menziesii, assembly GCA_001517045.1. Taxonomy (NCBI): domain Eukaryota; kingdom Viridiplantae; phylum Streptophyta; class Pinopsida; order Pinales; family Pinaceae; genus Pseudotsuga; species Pseudotsuga menziesii. Next base: position 41,762 of record LPNX010049874.1, on the reverse strand, counting down.
GGTTATAGTCATCCCCTTGTGACTAACCCTTCTTCAACAAAACTTTCAACCTAGTTAAGATAACTGAGTAGAATGTACGGATCCCACTGAATTCTCTGCAAGGATCCAAATGTTCACGCCCCTTCTGGAAAGCTGTGATTCTAAAGAATGCCAAGGTACCATGGTATTATTATCTAAACCCTTCCAAATATTAGTAAAAAAAACAAAATTTCATGATCATAGAAAATGAAAATGAGGATGTGAAAAGCATACCACCACAGTGAATGGAAAATCCCAGTGCAAAACTAAATATCTATGAGATTTTTCCACCCAGCATGTAACTCCTCAATGTGGGGCCAAATCATATCAATAATTTTTAAGACATGAGGCTACATGTGCCAGATAGAAATGAAACACACATCATTTATGTTTTCAAGGAACAGGTAGTGACCCCATGTCCATCCATATATATTGGAAGTATCATATAACAACCATAGATTCTCAGGCCACTACTCATGTGAAATATGGTTTGTACATGATGAAGCTTCCTTGATGCAAGAAATAAATTTACCTTTGGGGTTGTTCAAATACAACATGTATACACTCACCCAATCAGTGGAGGAATCCAAAATCCAACTTAGAGATCCCAATGGATAACATGTAACTTCCCTAGGTGCAAGGTTCACTCTAATCAAATATATCAAATTTTTATTTATTCTTTCACTCAAATGACTTAAGTGGACCTCCCATGCATCAATGTGAATGATGGTAAAGTGTTGTTGTATCTTGAGAAACAGGTTAAGAAAGAACCAAGATAGAGGAACACCCTATTTGAAACAAAATGTAAGATATGAGGTAAGTGTTGTAATTTAATTATTGATGGTTGTAACTAAGAGGATATGGTGTTGAATGAAGTTGTTCACAAATTTAAATTGAAGTGTATGCATCATTTAGAAGCATATAGAGTGTCATGGTTACAAATTGGTAATAGGGTCATTGTGAGTGAACAATGTTTGATTAATTTTAATAATGGGAGTTATAATGATAAAAATATATTTAATGTATTATCCATGGATTCTTTTCACATTTTATTGGAGAGGCCATGGAACTTTGATAGAATATTTAAGCATGATATGAGGAAAACTACATGCTAATTTTAGAAGGATGGGATGGATTTTATCTTGCATACATTAAATGAAGAAGTAGAGAGGATAACTATATGATAGTAACTGTAGTGTTAGTATATATGAAGGAAGTGGAGAAACATGAACCCATGGGGTAGTGGGATGAATAAAATAAAGAGAAGAACATGGGTGCTATAGTAGTATCACTTTTTAAAGAGGAAAATATGGGTGCTTTTCATCCCTATACTATTTTATGTGATGGTTTGTTTGCAGGAAATGCAACAAAGAAAGTGGAGGATGTGCCCATGAGGGAACATCGAAAGGAAAAATTGACAGTGAGGTGGCTTTTATACTTTTGCAGGCCCTTCAACCAGCATTAGGAATGGTGTCTAAGAGGGATGTTGGGGTGGAAGAGAGAAACACTAAGTGGGAATGGTGTAAGGAAATAAGAATTAAAGATAAAAAATAAAAATAGGAAATAAAACCTTGCTGAATAAATTCACAAGGAATGGAATAGATGTTAAAAAATAATAGATACAAAATAATGTAGGGTCAAGATGTTGAAATAAATATTGTGGATGTAAGTAGTAGCAATGTGTAGAGGAGGATATCAAATTTATGCTTGTTGTTATCCTACCTTTTGAAAAATATGCTCAAATTTTTCAACCAAGAGGGTTTGATTGTGATGAACCTAAATCAGATTTTAGGCTCACTAACTCTCTTACACAATTTTTCAAAACAAACTAGCTAGCAGGTAGGCAGTTTGCAAGTTGAGTGAGAGAGTAGAATGGGATTTGGGTAATATAAACAAGGAAATGGAAGTATAATGCTTGTTAAAGTTCTTAAGTACATGTATTTTGATCCATTTTTTTTATGCCTAAATCCTGTCACCATCATGTGATGAGATCCTCAACCCCTATGTTTTCCCTTAATCCCAACACCTGGAGTGGAAACTTGCTATGTTTGTCAATTCTACTTGAAAAAATCTAGCACCGCACTTACCCTGTGGTTGATGAGCAGTACCTTATTTAGCACCACCTGTATCCTATTATAGAGAAGCGGTTCCACCACCTATAGGACTTGTTCTTAAAATGGTTCTCACCTAAATTGCTCTGTCATAAGGGAACAAAAGCGGTATCTTGGGTAACATGGGAAAAAGAGAAGTTTCTCAAGGCTTCTAGAACTTGAGCCTTGTGTCCTCCCTTATCCCTATCATTATGGCTTAGTTTGATCTTGAGATCCCCCTTGATAGGATCTTGGAGCCACCTCACCCACCATTCTCTCTAGTATCCCTATCCATTGAGCCTTATAAATACAAGCTCATATCCATAGTTGGGGGGGAGAACTATAGAGGTATTGTTATGCTGTTGAATTGACTACCTAGTAAAAATCATTAGAGAGCATAGAGAGAAAAGTTGGAGATTATGGGGATGAAGTGTTTGTCTCATGGAGGAACTTGTCAACACTAAGGCAACGGTTGTAAGCTTCTTCATACATTCTTAATGAAAAGATGATTTCCATCCCACATATCTGTTGTTTTTATTTCACATGTATATGTTGCTAGATTCCTTAGTCACTAGCATGGATATGTAGATGATTTTCTGGTAGCTTCGATGTGCTTGTATGTTTGACATTATTGCAGGTACACAGGTTCATGATTGAAGCAATATTCTAGGTGTTTGGGCGTCGTTAAGCGTAGGAGTTGTCGTTACTTGTCCGCATTACATCCCAGGACTTGCACGATTCTTCAACGTATCGTTGGTATATCAAATGGCCTTTCATGTACCCTTGAGGTATATAGAAAGGTACTTCACGTACTTCATTGTATACAGGAAGGCCGCTTGTAAAAGATTATGCATTAGACAACACTACTACCGATTTGAGTTCCCACATACCTTGCATATATCAGGAGACCCCACTAGGATACCTTATCTATCTAAGAAAAGCCCTTTGGCTGTCTTGCTTGGAGACATACACTGAAAGAAACATTTGGGGAGATTAATACTCACGTACCCTTGAGGTATATCATCAGTGGCACCTTCTTGATAATCATGGTGAGAGACTTGACTATCTGAACTCATCCTGTCATTTAAGTTTGCTTGTTTGGCCTATAGCTTGAGTAGGGAAATTTTTGGTGTGTTTTCTATTTTTGAGACCCTAGATTAGATAGGAACTGTACAAATTGGCTAAGTTACGATAGTCTAGAAGAGTACGGGGCTTACCACCTGATTTTATTTTTGTTTTAGGAGAAAATCCTATAGACGCTATCGACCAAGGAGCTACTACCAACTCCCAAGTGGGAGAAAATGTGGTTGCAGAAAGTGGAGATCCATATCCTTCACATGCACGTCCCTTGGCCCAACAACCTTCTCGAGGTAATACTTCATTCCATTCTCCCATAGAAGGTCATGTTGATGATACTATCCATCCAGACTATGGTCCCAATGCTCCATTTTGGGATACCTCTATAGGATAGGCCATTGCCTCATTTGGCACCCGTTTAAACTCTTCAGAAGAAGTTTCAACAAATGAAGAAGAACATAGACAATACCAGGAAACTATTCTCCGTGCACAAGAAATTGAGAAGAAAATAGATGACATATTGGGCACACCACCACCTCGATCAGCAGCTTTTCTTGTGGGATATTGGTCACTTGCTGATTCTATGAGACCTATTGAACCTATTCTAGATCACAATGTGACTCCACATAATCCAGGTCAATCTACCAACCCCACCACCTCCCATATTATGTATGTTCCAAATCCTCCTGGTTCTTCTCGCCTGGGGCTCAACATTCAATTCATGTTTCATCAATACCTTCTAGTGTCAGGGGGCAACCCCTGGCATGAACTACGTTATCTGTCACTGGAATTGTAGCTAGTCATGGGTAGACCTATAGTATAGAGAAATCTACATTTTATGTCCCTCCTACCCACACGAATGTGGTTAACCCCCCATCCAGTTCAGGTCAGCCCTTGGGGGCACAACCTATAACCAATCAAACCTCTTGGGGGTAGGATTGGGTTGGTAATTGATGTTTCCCAAATTAGTTGTTAGCTGATTGGTTTACTAAATATTTGTTGCCTCCAATTTCCCGAGATGTGGCTATGGGTGGTTCCATTACTGAAGAGTAAGCCATTAGTCGAGCCCAATATCTGGACTTGGTCTATTCCCAGTCCAGAACATTGTATGAATGGATCCCTCAAGCTACTTTCCCAAGCACTGATCCTACCAAACCACAAACAAAATATCCTATTGATGGTATTGTTGGTTCAATCTAGTCCCCGTCGATAGCAAAAATTGCCAAGAAACACCAAACTTCCACCCCCACTCCTTTAAATCCCAATGTTTTTGCTGAGGTCAATTCCATTCAGAGTATTCAAATGCCTGACAATAGTAAAAAGAAAGGTAAAGCTAAAAACAAAAAACTTGGAAACCAACAGGAGAATCCAAAACCAACCACCAACGAGAATGATAAAGGGAAAAGAAAAGTGAAATATCCATGTCTGCTATGCGGAGGTGACCATTTCATGAAAGAGTGTCCTCGTCATGATGAAATCACCCAATTCTTGAAAACTAATCCTGCACCGGCAGTTCTCACGGATCCTTTTCTCTCTCAACAACAACTGATAGACCACATGTCTAATCAGGGAAACTCTAGTTCTTCAAAGGAAATTAACATGATGTCCTTGGATACTATTAGTTTGAAAACTTGAAGTTAGAATTATTACAAACCTGCAGACAAGAAAGAAGACAATTCTTCTTCAAGAAAATCTCCCTCTACTAGTTCTCCCGAGTCCTCGTCTATTGTTGCCCTAACCATCGAGAAGCCTAATCTCGACATGATTTTGCGTCCACCCAAGAGTACTCTTAGGAAGGTTTTTTTTAACCCTAATGCCCAAGATTCTCAATTTTATAATGTAGTTCAATATCTTGCTCAGGCACCATGTGCAATGTCTACCTTGGAAGTACTCCAAAGTTGTCCTACACAGCACAAAAACTTGTTAAGTGCGTTAGGAGATTTAGACCTAGACAATACTAATTTGATCCATTTCAATGTCGGGAAAACTTGAAGTTAGAATTATGACAAACCTGCAGACAAGAAAGAAGACAATTCTTCTTCAGGAAAATCTCCCTCTACTAGTTCTCTCGATTCCTCGTCTATTGTTTCCCTAACCATCGAGAAGCCTAATATCAACATGATTTTGCATCCACCCAAGAGTACTCTTAGGAAGGTTTTTTTTAACCCTAATTCCCAAGCTTCTCAATTTTATAATGTAGTTCAATATCTTGCTCAGGCACCATGTGCAATGTCTACCTTGGAAGTACTCCAAAGTTGTCCTACACAGCACAAAAACTTGTTAACTGCGTTAGGAGATTTAGACCCAGACAATACTAATTTGATCCATTTCAATGTCGAGAACTATAAGTATAGACTACCTGACAAAATTTATTTCCAAATCATAACGAAAGAAGTTGGAAAGAAGGTCTTTAGAACTATCTTAGATGAAGGAGCTTCAACTTCAATTTTGCCCCTGTCTTGTTGGAAAGCTATTGGTTCTCCCTAGCTTGTAACATCACCTACGACTCTGAAAGATTTTGATGTATGAGGTTTCTAGCTCCATGGTCTCATATCATCCCTTTCAATCGATCTTGGGGGAAAATATATTTCTAGTTAAGTGAAAATAGTCGATGCCCCGCTAGATTACAACCTCCTTCTAGGAAGAAATTGGTTTTATGCCATGACTGCTGTCGCTTTGACGGTATTTTGAACTGTCCAATTTCTGCATCTAGGGAGAATTGTCACCATTGACCAGCTTGATTTCTGTACACCGGATGTTACTACCTCTACGGCTAATAACATCCCTATGTTAGGTCAGTCCCCTCCTCCTTACCAGTCAATTGGGGTAGGCATGGTGAAGGATTCATCCCTTATGGGGATTTTTCCATCCACTCCTCCTAACGTAGACATGGCGATAGTAAATATGATTTGATAATTTGATTATGAACCAAAGGGAAAACAAATTTTTGAGTCCACCTCGTTGATCCCGCATGAAGAAATGTACAACATTATTCAAGCCCTTTCCTATGACCACACTGATGATCTTCATCTGATGGCTTCAGACCCTTACCACCTACCCTACTAGTTAGAACCCTCTCTTCCTATTCTGGATTATCTCTCCGAGAATTTTCCTTCCGATGAGTCCATTATGGATATCATGAGTATGAATGAGCCTATATGGGAGGATCATTATTATAGATCCTCGTTCCTCCCCAACACTAGTTCGGTATACCATGATTTTGCATCCCTTTTTTCCACTGATATTGTCAAAACACCTCAAACTCCTATATTGTTGCAAGACACATATTTTGAAGGAAACCTATGCAACATTACTCAAACAAATCCAATTGACATATCAGCCAAGCCTGGTATCCTTGAGCATGTTCATGTTGGGCAGAACTGCTTAGCAAAAGAGTCTGAAGCATACAGAGCACTTTTCAAATAATTCTGTGATATTTTTGCCTGGTCTTACGAAGAAATTCCAGGGATAGACCTATCCATTGTGGTCCATGGAATAAAAACATATCCCACTGCTAAACCTATTAGGAAAAAACTAAGGCAAGTCCATCCACGAAAATCCGTAGCTATCAAAGCTGAAATAGAGAAACTTCTCAAAGCAAGTTTTATTTATCCTGTACCCATGACAAATGGGTATCAAACCTTGTCCCTGTCAATAAAAAGCAGGGCACCATTAGAGTCTACATCAATTTCAGATATTTGAACAAATCTTGTCCCAAAGACAACTTTCCCACTCTGCATATCGACCAGACTATAATCGACAACTGTGCCAGAAGTGTCATCTTCTCATTTATGGATGGATTTTTGGGTTATAATTAGATTGAGAGTTTACCCACCGATTAGCACAAGACGACATTCATTTTCCCATGGGGAACCTTCGCACATAGGAAGTTACCATTTTTCCTAAAAAATGCTGGAGCTACTTTCCAGTGCACTATGTCCTATGTGTTTCATGATATAAAACATATTTTTGAACCATACCTTGACGACCTCCTTGCTCATTCACAGTGACGGGAGGACCACCCTGGTCATCTTAGAGACTTTTTCCTGAGATGCTGTCATTATAACATATGGATCAATCCTCATAAATGTGTTTTCTGTGTTGAGATGGGATGCCTGTTAGGTTTTATGGTTTCTAAGGATGGCATCCAGATAGATCCATTGAAAATTGCAGCTATTTTAGCTCTACCAGCCCCAACCAACCTTCTAGAACTCCAAAGTTTGCAAGGGAAGGAAAAATTTATCCGTCGTTTCATGTGCAATTTTACAGAGAAAACACACAATTATATGCATCTCCTTAAGAAGGACACTCCATTCTTTTGGGATGACCAAGCCAAATGTGCCTTTTATAATCTCAAACACGCTCTGACTCATTCACCTGTGATACACCTCAGGCCAGATTATTCAAAGGATTTTCTCTTATACATTGCCGCTTCCATGACTACCATCGCCATGGTTTTGGTGTAGGAGAATCCAGATGGTCAGGAGCACGTGATTTAATATTCTAGTAAGAATATCATGGATTTTGAAACTTGATATTCACGCATGGAAAAATTAGCATTGGCCATGGTCATTGCTGTTCAAAAATTTCATCACTACAGTTTTTTTCGCATAACCACTGTATTGGCAGACCAGAACCCTATGTATTACATCCTAACTCATTAGGTGCTCGAGGGAAAGTACTCCCTGAGGGATAGTCATACTCCAAGAGTTTGATCTAGAATTTGCCAAATCCACATCAAAGAAATCCTTGGTCTTTGTTGAGCTCATGTGTGATCTTCCCTATGCTTCGATGAAATCTGAGCCTAGTGATTTATTCCCAGATGAATTCCTGTTCCTGATAAGCACTAATGACCCATGGTATGGATATTTTCTCATTTATCTCTAGACACAAATATTTCATCCAAATCTATCCCGTGACGATCGCCGCCGTATCTGTCACCATGCAAAATACTACCTCATCTTGAATGACACTTTGTATAGACGTGGTATCGATTCCATTCTTCGGTGATGCCTTCCCACGAGGAAGTTGAACAAGTGTTGAATGATTGTCACTCTGGAGCATGTGGCAGTCATTTATCTGGGATGGATACAGCCCAGAAAATCCTTTGCGCTAGCTATTTCTGGCCTTCAATCTTTAAAGATTGTCACAAGGATATTAAGAAATGCCCACCCTGTCAATATTTTTATCTGAAAAAGCACACTAATCCTGTTCCACTACACCCTGTCATTGATTTTGGCCCTTTCACCAAATGGTGGATTGATTATATGCATTGTAATCCTACCTCAGTCGGGGGGCATGGTTACATCATCGTAGCCGTTGACTATTTTATAAAGTGGGTTGATGCCATGCCTACATATGCAGAGGATGGTAAGACTACCACTCTCTTCCTATTCAATCATGTGATAGCTATATTCAAAGTCCCATAGTCCATAGTTACTAATAACGGATCACATTTCCATAATTAAATGATGGAGGAACTAAGTGCCAAGCTAGGTTTTCATCATGAAAACTCTACTCCCTATTATCCGCAAGCTAATGGTCAAGTCAAGGCCAATAACAAAGTTTTGAAAATGATGTTTCGTCGGATGGTTAGAGACCATAAATCCAACTGGCACCATATCCTTTTCTCTACTCTTTGGGCTTACAGGACTTAGGTGAAAATAGATACTGGTTTCACACCTTTCCAGCTTGTCTATGGACTCGAAGCTGTCTTTCCAATTCAATGTCAGATTCCATCCTTGAAACTTGCCATCGAACTTCTCCCAAACACTTCCACAGAGGAATAGATATTTTTATACTTGAATAACCTTGAAAAAACTAGAAGAGATGTTGCCTTAGCTAATGAGGCACACAAAAAACACGTCAAGGCGTAGTATGACAAGTCTTTCCAACCTTGTGCATTTAATGAGGGTGACCTAGTTTTGACTTATGATTAGAGATATGACAAACTAGGGAAAGGAAAGTTCGAATCCATGTGGTACAGTCCTTTCATCATTTCCAAAGTTTTAGAGAAAGGGGCCTACGAGCTCGTGGACTATGATGGAATCCCCTTAGGACAACCTTGCAATGGGTTGCACCTGAAGAGGTACTATGACTAGATCTCTCTTGGATAGTATCTTGTATATATGTATATTATTTTACTTTCAATGTGCTTAAGTATTTTCAATATGGTTTTGAGTTTAGTGTCCGTATCTGTTTATACCATGTTTTGGTCATGCAGAGAAGATGGCTTTCTATGGCTTTGTTGATGGTGCTTGCTACCACACCTTGAATCTTGCCTTAGCTGCTTGGGTTCTCTTTTCCCCAACTTATGATTTGGTCAGTTCAGGAGTGGTTTGTATTGGTCCCACTACCAACAACATCGTCGAGTATCAAGAAGTCATAGGTTTTATGACTGAAGCTTCCTCCCAAGATGTTTGCAACTTGGTAGTCTTGATGGACTCACAGCTTGTGGTTTGTCATCTAAACCATGTCTATACCATTAGGAATCATGTGCTTCTCCATCTCTTTCAGAGGGTACATTTGTTAGAAAGGTCATTTGAAACTATCACCTATAGGCATATCCCTAGGGAACATAATGGAGTTGCCGACTCATTGGAAAATTACATCCTAGACTAGCATATTGGCTATTCATGACATGAAAATAAAACATGGCTCATTGTAAATAAACTATAAAAGACACATAAAACTCATGTAAATTATATTCACCATTTGAGATGCATAAACACCAATTAGAAGTCTGTATATATATATATATATATGAACATGTTTTACAAAAAATAGGTCACGAGACCTCATCTGAAGCATGTAGGATTTCAGGTAAAAAATCATCATACAAAATTCCTCAATCTATCTATCAGCTTTCAGTGGATACATCATGCAATCATCATCTAGTGATGCTTATGGTAACACATCACTGTCGGGGCTACTCTATTTAGTAGTCTGCTAAAATGACCCAGTACTCCCGTTGTAGGCCTCTGATACCTCAGTGGGAGGTCATCAATCGAGGCATCCAGGATGTCTAGAGATCAACCTCTCCAGGTTCTCCTCCATCTCCCCTATCACATTGTCACCCTGTGGTACAAAATAGGCTCTGGCTCATCTGTCTAATGGGGAGGCTCCCCCAGGTCATGCTGCTCTGACGTCTACATGAAAACATTCAGCTCTCATTACCAAACATAAAAAATATAAAAACACTCTTTCCATTTTAGGGTTTTTGTTTCTTACCGATATCACCCCACTTTCCACTAGGTGGGAGCAGTAGGTCAGGGTCACCACTGAAGTCAGTGCTCGCATATGCATAGTCTTCCACCATGAGGAGATGATCTCTAAACCATAGAAAGAATGGGTCACCAAACTTTACCTTGCCTCTACCCGCTCCAGTACGGGCCATAATCTGGACCCCCCTCTACATGCGAGGGTCTCGTGCCCTCAAATCTGTAAAGACCGCCTGGGGTCTCATCTGTGGAACCCGCTTGAAAAAGAATCAAGCTAGAATGGAACCGAAAACAAATTGCTTCAGCTCCCCCTGCTGACACTTGGTCAGCTGATCCTTGAAGATCGAAAGTAGAGCTTCTGCCCAGTTGAAAACTATGGGCACCATGGCCTCTATGGGGTAGAGCATATGCACTCTAGATACCTGGTGTACTCCTTGGATTCCTGCCACTCTCTGCATGGTAAACAACACTGTCTATAGAGGTCCATCCACCACTGCTTTTATGGAAATTTTCTTCCTCGATGTCTTGGTTCTAAGAATGCAATGGTAGTCTATCAACTCTTGAGTAGTAATGTCCCCTCCAAGGGAACTAGTCAAAGAGATGGGAGCACCCTGTCTCGATAGACCTGTCAGGAAGTAGATGTCCTCTACTTCAACTGTCAATATATGAGCACCAACCTCAAAATACTGTTGCTATGGATTCCACATCCGGAGTATATGTTCTAGTAGTCGCTCATGCGACACCATACTGGGTGTGTAGAAGAAATTTAAGAGTCCACAATCTCTCAATGCGGCTATACAACCCGTGTTTCATTCGGCGAAGGCATCATCGTTGTCATGTTGCCTCTCTTTCCATATGACCATCTTTGATCAATAAGAACCTGTCAAAAACCATCACAAGACTAATTAGAAGCATTCCCAATCATCCAAATCATCAAAAATGAGCTAGTTTTTCTTGTGTATACATTTAAATTTATCCACGACCGGCATCGCCTATGTCCCATTGAGGATAGGAGGTGGCACCTCCTATGCGTAGTGTTTTCAGTTCAGTTCTAGGAGGGTACCACTTATCCCGCAAGGGATAAGAGCGGTGCCCGCTTCCATGGTTTTAGGGCTCACCTAATAATCCCAAAACACCACCAAAAATCAAAATTGAAGGCATGAAATGAAAGAGTAGGGTCTAGGCTATTACCTAGAACTGACGGGCGTGAATTCGATGGTGGATGCTCCCAATATCAGCGACTGAAAATCTGGCCAATAAAATGCTCCAAAGGCTCTCCACTATGGGTAAATGGTAAAATGTTTTGATTTTTTACTATTTACATGACTTTTATATACATTTTAGGGTTTGACATGCTATAGTTTTGTTTTAAAATCATTTATTACTCAAAATCTATCAGTCGTAATCCTTTAATGTCAGTTATTGGAGAATTTAACACTTTTTTTTCAAGTCGTTGCAGGATAGAAGAGCGGTAGCAGGAAATTTTTGGGAGTTCATTTTTTACTTTTGCGTACTACAATAAAACGAAAAAAAGTATTTTGAGTGTTTATTGCGACACTTTGGTCACACTCTCAAAACTTAGGATCAAAGGTCCGAGTCCTTTTCTGATTCTTTTCAGGCTCGTAAAGTCTCTCATTGTGAAAAGAGACCTAGTGGAGTCTTCTTTAAACTCTTTTTGGGATCCTTAAATACAAAAAGATTGTCGAGTGATCTTGTCTTCTTCACCCTCATTAAATTATTTGAAGAGTCATTCATCTGATGGTAGGTTATCACTTTTTTGGTTCAAGTGAACTATTTTATGAAAAAAGACCTTATGGAGTCTTCTTTCGTGGTCGTTCAGACTCTCTAAGCATGAACGATACCGAGTTTTATTTCATTGGACTTGTTAAATTAAACATTGAGAGACCCTCTTTTGGGAATGAACCCCTCCTCTATTAAGTTCGTAAAACATATTAGTTTGGACTTGTCTTCAGACGAGCTATAACGAGTGTTTGTTACCCTCTTTGAACTTGTAAAACTAAAAAGAGGCACTCATCAACCATGATGGGGAAAATGGGAAGGGAATCATTTTGCAAATAAATGGTAGTATTTTTTTGTTTCCTTTGAACATGGCACTTGTCTTCATATCATTTTAGTCAATTGGGTATTCAACTGATCTCCATGACGATCCGCTTTCATGAGTCATGTCACTCCTTTAAGTCTTTCAAAAGAATGCATTGTCCACCATCGCACTGTGTGTTTGTCTAGTCTAGTCATGCTGCCAAGTCTTTTGTTGTGCCACCCAATGTTCAAAGGGAAGTTGAAGAATTTTTACCTCTGTAGTCAAAATAGTCTCTGTGTCAGTACTTTTGAGTCAGTCTTATGGTTACTTCATTCACATCATTCCAAAACTATTTTTCGAGTTTCGTGTCGTCGATGTGGGACTCATCATGGCCCTTTTTCGACGAGACTATTCCCGTCAACATCAGCTCATCATCTAGGAAATAGTCTTAGAAACATAATTTAGTACCTTGAGATCTGATGCCTCAATGAAAGATTCTCTCGCTCTCGACATAGGTTCACATCATTGACGTTTGATCGATAGAATTGATTGGGTGTTCAACATCAAGACATCTATTCACACTCATTAGATTGTACTAGGGTACCTTGGGAATCATTGACATCAATGGTGATCTCCCTCACACTTGTTAATGGTTCACATCATTGGCCGGTAATCAAGTGGTTTCTACCATGTTCGACTTCATATCATTGTAATTACATGGATAGAATCGTACTTTGTGGAAGACAAGACAAAGACCTTGGGTATTTGTTTAGCGCTCATTGCTTTCCCCAGGCTGCAATGGAGTTTTGTATATCTAGCATGGATCCACATTTGTATGGTTGTGGCTATGCTCAAATTTGCGTCTGTATGACATAGATCTATGTTGTATGTCTAGTAGCTATGTCCAAGTTTGAGTCCTCTATCACATGGATCTATGATGTATTCTAATACCCATGCTTGTTTATCCCTCTCATGGATATGCCTTGTATTGGTCCACAGCCATGAGTTGGTTACATTTGTCTATGAGTCAAAAGTATTGATGTACTACAGATGCCTACTTGACGACATTCTTTGACCGAGCTGACATTTTCACCTCGAAGTGACAACTTGTTCTCTCAAATATCTTGCTTATTGTATCCTTCTAAGCCTCATTCTTTTGGGGGCATTTTGTTATACCTAAATACTGTCACCATCATGTGATGAGATCCTTAACCCCTATGTTTTCCCTTAATCCCAACACTTGGAGTGGAAACTTGCTTTGTTTTTCAATTCTACTTGAAAAAACCTAGCACCGTGCTTACACTATGGGTGATGAGTGGTACCTTGTTCAGCACCACCTGTATCCTGTTATAGAGAAGTGGTACCACCACCTATAGGCTTTGTTCTTAAAGCGGTTCTCACCTAAACCTCTCTATCATAAGGGAACAAAAGTGGAACCCTTGGTAAAATGGGAAAAAGGGAAGTTTCTCGAGGCTTCTAGAACTTGAGCCTCGTGTCCTCCCTTATCCCTATCATTATGGGTTAGTTTGAGCTCGATACCCCCCTTGATAGGATCTTGGAGCCACCTCACCCACCATTCTCTCAACTATCCCTATCCATTGAGCCTTATAAATACAAGATCATATCCAAAGTTTAGGGGGAGAACTATAGAGGTATTGTTATGCTGTTGAATTGACTACCTAGTCCAAATCATTAGAGAGCGTAGAGAGCAAAGTTGGATCTTATGGGGATGAAGTGTTTGTCTCATGGAGGAGCTTGTCGACACTAAGGCAACGGTTGTAAGATTCTTCATACATTCTTAATGCAAAGCTGATTTCCATCCCACATATCTATTGTTTTGATATCACATGTATATGTTTCTAGATTCCTTAGTCACTAGCATGGATATGTAGATGATTTTCTGGTAGCTTCGATGTGCTTGTATCTTTGGCATGTTTGCAGGTACACGGGTTCATGATTGAAGCAGTATTCCATGTGTCTACAACATTCAGGGAAGGTCTTCATACTTTGTTGTTCACTCATTTGTTCTAGATCTGAACCATTTAGACCAGAGGAATAGTTTATGTCCACAAAAGGTGCAATATTCCTAATAACACTTTTAGGTTTCAAACATCATCTTGTATAAAGTCTACTACCAGGATTTTGGGAGTCCCAACCTGTGCCAGCTAAAACCTTTACAAAATAGTCTTTGAGAAGCTAGTGGCTATGAGAGGGATTAAGTAGAATTATGTAACTATTTTATGGGTTTATATATCATTAATTTCAGGTTGTACACAACAAAAACAATTTATAATGATTCTAAAGGTCGCATTAGCAAAACTAACTCTTAGGACAGCTCACTAGTTTCATCTTCTATCCTTTCCAAATATTTGAAGGAGGATTTGTTTAAGAAATTGGATAATTAGATAAACATGTTAAGGAAATACAATAACAATAATGATTGAATTTAAATACACAGAGTTCGAATTATGCATCATACAATAAAACTAGTCAATTATAGGTGCAAATCTAGAAAAGGTTGCATAAAACCATCTAAAACTCATTCATAAAGATTCTGATTGTTATGAAAAATACAAAGCCTATTTATAACATCAAATAACAACCATGGAAGTAACAAAAATTCTTAATAATGGATTATAGAGAATTATTTTTACAATATACATTAATACAAGCATTGAGGAGCTATGATCAATGAAGGACTTGGAGATTCGAACCCTTAGATTTCTTCAAGAATTGGAAGCTTTAGGATTTGATAGATACATTTGAAATAATATAATTAATGGATGAAAGCTACTATTTCTCACTCATATCTCCAACTCCATTTCTCATACAAGAAAATATGCTTAGCTAGTTTTCAAGATTCAAATGGGAGACTCTCCAGATTTGCAAGGGAATTCAGATAGACTTGTGAATGAATACATAAAATACAAAGAAAATTCATTAATGGATGCACCAAATTAAAGAAAAAATATAGAAAATAATGCTAAGGGGCACATCACCCAAAGCTCAATTGAGGCACATAACTCAACCATTGAGTAGCATAGCTCTCAAGACAAAATTCAAATGACCAAAAATTTTGATAGTGATGTGCTATCATTGTTTTATAGAGATATTAGGATTCAAGATCAAATTTTCTTAATACTTGTCCCAGTTACCTTGCACAATGCACCCTCATGAAGAAATTAGGAACTCCCTTGGTTTGATCCCTAGCTTTCCTTACTTGCCAATTGTCATTCTTTTCCTCTATTGGAAACTATGCCCTCTTGTGCTTTCTTTTCTAGCTAACATGTCTTAGTCCTTTTAGAGAATTTTTGAAGCCCCAACTATGTATGTGGCTGATTAGGGTGTTTAAGGCTTCAAACAATCCCATGTAGGTATTGTTCTATCCTTGAGCTATTTGGGATGGTGATATCCCATAGATACTTTTGTAGCCTCCGCTGGCTTATGATTAGATTGATCCACAGAGGATCTGTTTCTCAATTTAGGAAACAAGGCAGATAAAATGAAGAACAGGAAAACTTAAAACCTAACTAGGAAAGGGGACCTGATCTAGATCTAAACTACTCTTTAAAAGATACTGGGTTGATCTGCAGGTGAACCAGATGTGTAAGTAGACAAGTACTTTTCATTCAATCAACAAAAATGTAAATCAAATTAGAATCCCATCACTTAATTCACAGCTAATTAATGAAAATCAATTAGTTAGTGACTTAATATTCTATCATTCTGAATTAACCTGCATAGCATATCTAAGTTGAAAAACAAACATATTATGCTGCTAAATATTACTATTCAATTATTCACAGAAATAGATAAATACAGTTCATAAAATAAATTGTATGAAACTTTATCAATGCATAAATAAATAACAGAGATAAATCTAAGTTAAATCAAACACATTTAATGATTGTAAATAACTCACAGCATTATCTGTCCATTTGAAACAAAGAATATTGAATATTGTTTGAAGAAATTCATTTAGATAAAGACAAGAGATAAGAAATGATGGTACTGTATTGATTTGAATTCGAGTAAAAAATTACATAAACCATATGACCAAACAGAGGTATTCTCTCAATCTTTTGTATTAGTCTTCCTTCTTCCAAAAGTAAAAAAAAAATCCTTAATACATTTGAGATCACCCTCTTAAATAATTATTACAAAAAAAACATGGATCTCCCCCTAAAGGGGATTAAATCCTAAACAAAGCTAATATCCCAAGAAATCTCTCCACATCTTCCAAATATGGATCAATTCCTCAATAGCAGGGTAACTGGCAGATTCAATGCCAAGTTGGGCATTGCACTTATAATCTTCAATCTCAGTCTTAGCCAGTTTATGCCAAAATCAGATAAAGATGTGGATATTTCTCTCCACCGCAAACGACTGTTTGATGAACTGATCTACATCATGGATGCTGACGTGGTCAAGTTGCTTGATCGTCTCCTCTCCCTCATCCCGTCACTGCTCCACTTGCTCAATCATCAATATAGGTGGACAGGCCTTTTTAATCAGCACCATGGCAGGAAAGGACAATTCATCCATAATGTTGTCAACTGCATACCATCTTTTGCTGCAAATGGCCTGTGCCTTCTTTATGGCTTCAACTACTGTCTCATCTATATCTTCCCAAGCTCTCAAGATAGTCTTGATCATTTTTAAGCTAGAATTTAGTGAGCAAAGTGAAATTATCTGGCCTATCTTTCATGTACCGTTTCCAATCTGCAACTTCATCATAACCCTTAGAGGCTTGTTGTCTCTTCTCAACAAGGTTTTATATAACAATAGACATCTTGTCGAAAACCATGTGAGTTTCAAAGATATTATCTAGAGTTTTAAATAACTCACAAACCAAATCATAATGTTCCTTGTTGGTTTGAATGGAAAGCTCTTTAAATTCTTCCTGGGAAAACTTGGAATACGAAGATGAAGTTGCACTTGTAGTTGCATCTTCACACTGTCTTTCTAACAATGCAACCTTCTCCGCTAAACTGGAATTAATAGCCTTTTATCTTTGCAATTCTTCACTGAGAGAAACATTCCTCTCTTGAAGTTCATCCCACCTGTTCTCATGCTGCCTCTTAATTTGTTCCAATTCCTCTTCAGACTCACAATTTCTGCTTTCTGTTTATCAAATTCTCAGTTCAAAGTGTTAACAACATGTTGCAGCTGCAACATTTTTCCCAAAATTCCAAAACTTTTTGGGACCCTCCTTTTGCTTACATTGGTTTATTTTGTTGATTTGGTTTAATGATTCTTCAGAAATACTTTTCCTAATGCCAGATCCACTACTTGTTTAAGTTTACCATTTCCTTTGAATGCATTTTGAGTGTTTGAGTCGGAAGTTTATTTACTTGTGCTCTCGCCGTTGTGGAGAAGTAATAAGCAACTAGCTTCGATAATTTTCTTTGATGCATTTTGGCTCAATCGGCTGACTTTTGGATTTACGTTGGAACATTTTGTTCCTACGTTCTCCGTAGTTATGGACAACGGACCACGAAGTCCCCCCGACAAATGTATTAGCTTTTCAATCCCGCTTTGTTGTTTCATGAATCCTTAAGTTTTCGGCTTCCGCCGTTGGGGCTACAACAAGCACTATCTTTCCGGTCATTCAGTAAATTTTTTCCTCCGATTTAGAGTTTACCTATTGCGGAATGTGATGTCTTTTACGTTTCCTCTGTTGTAGCTCCTTATCCTCCTATCACTCTGACGTTTAGTCTTGCGAGCTCCGATGCGTTATTGCCTTCTCCAGGGTGTTTCGACAGTTCTCCTAGTTTTTTTTCCACCCGACGTAGTGGGAGGAGATGTTCTTGTGACCTTCGATCATTATGTTTTTGCCGTCTGATGCTTTCTCCCACCGCTCATGGTTGATCATATATATATATGGGGTCGAGTAGGGTGATTATTCTATTGCTATTTTGGACTGTCGTGCACTGTTGTTTTCATGCACTATCATTTCGCTCGAGCTCGCCAAGACCCCGTTGTCGGTGTACCCTCGTTCCCAGGTGGCTCAACTGTGGAAGCCTAGCAGTCTTCCTCCCGCCAGTTGCACAGCAGTGCCAGGTAGGCTCTTGTACGCATTATCTCATTCCATTTGAATGAGCGTTTTGATTATTATTCCACGGTTAGGTTTTCGCGACCGTTTTTTCTTGGTCCCCATAGTTTACATGTATATATGCTAGGGGAGTGTAGCGTAACTGTCAAATGTTATGCTGTGGATTGGTGGAAGATGAACTATTTCGTTTTTCTGTTTTTTCCATTAACTGTGAGATCGTTCTAACTCTGAGGGCCTATGTTCTTGTTTGAATGATTTCTGGTTTATTCTGTGAAATTACCACCATGAGTAATGAATGCTGTTCATAAGCAATTAGCTATCTGATTGTCTAAATATCTTTGATAGTTCATGTGTTGTGTGAAGGAATATCGGCTATCTGTAATCTCTCTATATAATGCATGTACAATATACATTACTCATTGATAAGTTACATTTCATCTCCCCGGGGATAGGTAGATAGTTAAATTTACTTTATTCATGTGTGTGTGATTTAGATGCTTGTGAGTTCTAAGACGAAAGGTAAGAACCTGCGCATCACTTTGTGACTACTCCTTGCATCCTTTATCACCTTGCATGTTAATTAGGCACGTGCATATCATTCTTTAAGTCAAAATACAAAAATATATACGGTGGACAGGGCCGCAACCGGTAAACCCTTTTAGTTTTGTTACTTGACCTACGGTAGTCAGACCACAAACCAGACAGATTCCCTACACCAAACAGACACGAGCTAGTTGGGAACATTGACTGGGGAGAATCCCTTGCTGTTGTTGCCTACAATTTTCCAAGCCTCAACAGTTTTCTGGTGCTAGAAGGAGGGACGCCAGTGCATGGCTGGCCAAGGAAACCTATTTTCCCAAGATTACCCCACCAGCAATATTTTGGAAGAAATTGTAGAAGCAGACTTACAGGTTTTGGTTCCACCTTTGAAGTAAGTAAGCCCGGTTTCACCTTACGTTGCTCCTTACTCAGATTCTTGTTCTCTCACCTTTGCTCATGGCTGGTAGAAATGTGAATCAGCCCAACCCACTACCGACTTGGAAAGCTAGATCACCTTTGAACCTGACGCCTCCATTGCATAACCTACCTCAAGATTTTGAGAAGTTACTGCCTAAGTTTGATCCCGATGAAAATATTGCCGTGGATGACTACTTGCAAAGCTTCTATTTGGAAATAGAAAGGTTAAGGGCTAGGGAGTATGAGGATGTTATCTATAGATTGTTCCCGCATACCCTTAAAGGAGCAGCAGCATCCTGGTATTTTAGTTTACCTGCAAACTCTATCCCCAATTGGGTCACCTTTGAAAGGATTTTCAGAGGTAAGTACGCAACCCAAAAGAGACATGCCTCCCTAATGAAAGGTCTCGATTTTTAAAAAAAATAAAGGAATGAGAAGGTACATTATTTCACTCAAAGATTTTCAACATACCTAAAGAACTTTTCTGAAAATGACAGACCCTCAGACAAGGTCTTAATTGAATATTATACCTCAGCCTTGGGACCTGAGCTGGCCATGTTCGCCAAAATGAAGGCCAGACCTACTTTGGCAGAGACTTATGAAGAGGCAGAAAGGGTAGAGGCTGAAAGAGAAAGTATATAATATTATCCCGAGCTGCCTGAGGAAAAAACTGCTGGGAGAAGAGCCTTATTGCTGTCTAAACCTAAATAGGAGCAATCACATGATTTTGAGGGAATGCTAAAAATGATTCAAAAAATATCCAACCGAATAATAGATCTGGAGAAAGAAAGAGAAGTTCAAAAAACTTATAAACCCTACTATCAAAAAAAGGAGGATAACAACCAATTGAAAATCCCTCCACCTAATTCAGCATCAATGAATATGACAGAGGTAGGGGGGACAATTTCTGCACTTTTCACCAACAACCTCATTCTGAAAAGAATTGTCCTCAATGGTTAAATTCGATGACATTGGTAATGAACCAACTCTTGAATTCTAAATTGACAAAAGACAGCAAGGGAAAAGGAAAGAATAATAAGACCATAGAGAAACAAGAAGAGGATACCATGTTCTTATGGAACGGTGTCTCGCTTTTCGATACAGAAGGAAGCATTCTTAAAACCAAAAACATACCAAAAGCAACAAAAGACATGGATCTGATAATTAAAGACCATGCAGCAATTTCAAAGATTAATAAGTTGCAAAAGAATGTCAAGAGACAGATAAATGACAATGTTAAAGATGAAACACCCGAAGTCACTACTGTCAACTAGGAAACAGAGCAAACCAACAAACAGGCCAAGCTTATGGAAGGACAAGTAGATGTTAACAAAGAAAACACTGAAAAAATTGACGAGCTAAAAAACCAACCAAGGGAAGAAGACATCGAACCAAGTTGGGAAGAAAAATCTAAAACCCCGCCTTTTCTTTTGACTCTAGAAATACTGAATCATAATGTGCATAATTGCTTGGTAGATTCTGGATCATCAGTAAATGTTATGCCACTCGAAGTCTGCAAAAAGATTAATGGGAAGCCAAAGCCTACAGCCTAGGAGATAGTGCAACTGGACAGAACAAGTGTCAAAGTAGTGGGAGAAATGAAGAATGTTCTCATATGATTATCTGCAAATAGTAAGATTTGTCAATTTATTGACATTATGGTGGCAGACATACCGGATGGATATGGGCTTATTCTGAACTGAGATTGGTATGCCAGGTTAAAGGGTTATTTTGCTTTAGACTGGTCTCATTTATGGTTACCTCATAAGGGTACCCCAAACCAGATTAAAATTCTGAGAGAACCTTACATGAATCATACCATCACTAAGCTGGGGGAAGGAAATGAATCTGCTGATTCTATCCTGGAAAATTATCTAACAGAGCTTGAATTAAGACAACATACCTCAGGAAAGGCCAGTTCTAGGATTGATGCTCAGTCTAAGATCCTTCAACTTCCTCAGGCTGATAAGGATGATGGTAGACTAGTAGACATGGTTTCAATTTCAAAAATGGCACAATTAGACCATGGATAGGTTTTGATCTGCACTACAGCCTAGCCCTTTCCCTCATTAGATTGAAGTGGGCACAAAATTTTCTTTTTCGTTTTGTACATAAATAAATGGATGTTGTTTTCCTTTTTGGTTTAATGCTTCGATGTTGTTTTCTTTTGGTTTAAAGCTTGTTGCTAGTTATTTTGGTTTTGAATAAAGAGGCAAACTTTTGGTTGCAATGGAATCATCAGGGCTCTTAATTAACTGAAGTATTGGGAAAGAGACTCTGTGTTTAACCAATAGAATGTCTTCTAGTAGGAAGTGTTCCTAATTGGCCATGCATTCATTGAATTCCTACTTAACCCCTTGTAAATAATTCAGAATTCAGAGGTCTGGAATACTATTTCGAGGCTCCATCCATTTCACATTTAAAATGTCCAAGGGAGTGATGGAGAAGGACCCATGGAGAGGAAGCAAGGTAAATAGTTTACTCTATATAAATGATCCCATGCCATGATTTCAGAAAGCCTAAAGGCCTTCAAGAGTCAGAATTCCTTAAAGAAACAATCCATATCAAAGCAAAGTATCGAAAACATGACTTTCAAATTTCCAAAAGTTCTTCTCCGTCCGTGAGATGAAAAGTAAATTCTTCTCTCACAAAAAAGGACACTATGGATAGAGGAGCCTGAATAAAATTCAGAAAGAAAGGAAGATGGAGGACTCAAAAGAACTAAAGTTCAAATGGCATGAAAAGTGCAAATTGGCATGGGAATGAGGAACAAAAGAATAATGTTTTTTACCATATGTTACGATCCTGTGGTGTCCAAGCTAGAAACTACCTAAAGACAGGGGTACAATGAATCTCACTTATTAGGCCTCAAAAGAGTTATTCAGACTTGCAAATATTTTGAGTATCTCACTACCCGAAGAACGGACTGCTTCTCAATGATTTAAATGCATGGGTTTACCAGCTTAGGAATACAAGAATCTAGTAGAATTCAACTTTTGAGCTAGACAGTCTTTTACTGCGAAGAAGTTAAGTCAGAAATCTGGGGTTCACCAGGTAGTCGCCAATTGTTGCAGCTGCAACATTTTTCCCAAAATTCCAAAAAATTTTGGGACCCTCCTTTTGCTTACATTGGTTTATTTTGTTGATTTGGTTTAATGATTCTTTAGAAATAATTTTCCTAATGCCAGATCCACTACTTGTTTAAGTTTACCATTTCCTTTGAATGTGTTTTGAGTGTTTGATTTAGAAGTTTATTTACTTGTGCTCCTGCCGTTGCGGAGAAGTAATAAGCAACTAGCTTTGATAATTTTCTCCGATGCATTTTGGCTCAATCAAATGAATTTTGGATTTACGTTGGAACATTTTGTTCCTACATTCTCCGCAGTTACGGACGGTGGACTACGAAGTCCCCCCGACAAATGTATTAGCTTTTCAACCCCGCTTTGTTGTTTCATGAATCCTTAAGTTTTCGGCTTCCGCTGTTGCGGCTGCAACAAGCACTATCTTTTCGGTCATTCAGTCGATTTTTTCCTCCGATTTAGAGTTTATCTATTGCGGAATGTGATGTCTTTTATGTTTCATTAGTTGCGGCTCTTGATCCTCCTATCGCTCCGATGTTTAGTCTTGCGAGCTCCGATGCGTTATTGGCTTCTCCCGGGTGTCTCGGCAGTTCTCCTAGTTGTTTTTCCACCCGACGTAGCGGGAGGAAATGTTCTTGTGACCTCCAATCATTATGTTTTCACCATCTGATGCTTTCTCTCGCCACTCATGATTGATCGTATATATATATGGGGTCGAGTAGGGTGATTATTCTATTGCTATTTTGGACTGTCATGCACTATCATTTTCATGCGCTATCATTTCGCTCAAGCTCACCAGGACCCCGCTGTCAGTGTACCCTCATTCCCAGGTGGCTCAACTGTGGAAGCCTAGCAGTCTTCCTCTCGCCAGTTGCGCAACAGTTCCAGGTAGGCTCTTGTACGCATTATCTCGTTCCGTTTGAATGAGCGTTTTGATTATTATTCCACGGTTAGGTTTTCGCTACCATTTTTTCTTGGTCCCCATAGTTTACATGCATATATGCTAGGTGCGTGTAGCGTAACTGTCAGTGGGGGATTTTTTTGGCCTGCAGGGTAGTTTTTCTCTGCGGCCGTTATGATTGACGACCTTGCACTTGGTGGTTGGGGAAATTGGTGCAGGCGGCCGTTGCGCTATCTGCACCAATCTACCCCAATTTTTGATGGGCCATGCGGGGAAGGTTTTTCATGGTTTCCCTATGAAATGTTGGACTGGTTTCCCCCACTTAGGTTTCCCACATCCTCAAACCAAGGCCGCACTTTACCTCACTATTTCGTAGTGACCCGCTTCACGATCAGATTCGAACCCGAGCCAGTCTGGAGGAGAATAGCACTACACAGCATTAGACAGACCATAGATGGCACATAGGTAGTGTTTTGTTGAGGCACCCCATCGAGTAACTTGAATAGGTGCCTCTATCGTTCTACGTAGCACAGTAGTCATGGCGCCCATAGAGAGCCCGATTTTATTTCATTACAGCATGGATTTTGTTTTCCACTCAATTTTTTTTGTTTAAGCCATTTTCAGGATTAGACAGGAGTATTTGCGTGCACATATTTTCTTCATTTAATTAATTGCCATCATGATATACACAAATGAGGTAAAACATTTTTTACATTGTTATTTCAATCTCTGTAAATTATCCAGAAATAGCCTAACCGTTACAATTTTATACGTGATAGGAAGATTCCAAACTTAAAATGTCAAAGCGCCAAAAGAAGAAACCCCTGTGGTCAAAGAAGATCCCGACATAGAAGTCATCACCAAGACCGAATATATTTATGAAGATACCAAATGTATAACTGGTGTCGATCCTGAGTATCAGTGGGGAGACATCTACAGGTTGATCACACACTGAGAGGTGCCTGATATAGGCTTCGAGGTAGAAGGCATATATGCCAATATAGAAAGGTCTTCGTTGATGAAGATTGCTACAAGACCAGAGCTCTTTCCATGCTCTGAAGTGATTGGGTGGATTCTTCCCAGGGAAAATGTAACCACTATGATTCTTGAGAATGTTGACAAACAAGGCTATGCTGCCTATAGCCCAGGATATGTAGCCCTGGCCTACCACCTTCCCGAAGCACAAATATTTTTAACTGAATATTGGCTGAGAAACATCAGAATGGACCTTGTTGAGACCCTTAAGAGGATGCTCTTGCCTGGAAGAAAATTTAGAACCAGGCCAATGGGAGAATATGATACTGCGAGCTTAAGGACCCCTTACAGGTTCATTGCCTTAATGCTCAATAGAATTTTTGGAAGAGCTCATGGAAAAAGATTCAAATTGGAGTGGATGCCGATTATTTTTTATGTCGCAACACAGGGGACCATTTTCAACTGGGCCAACATAGTGTCAAATAGTCTTTCAGCTTGTATGGCCTTAGCTTTGGGAGGAGTGTCCCAAAAGAGGTCAGAATTTTACATGAGCACCATACTCATTGATTGCATACTGTGCAATCAACCTTTCCCCGGCCTTAGGTGCATTTGGGACTAAGAAAGGATACCTATCTACTCCGCATACAAGCCACTGTGGGCTCATAAGTACCATAGTCACTACAGAGAGGTCTGTGAACATTTTATCATGCCATTGTATACTCTTATTTTCCTGAAAGAATGTGACTGCATGTCTGAGGAGGCACTGCGAGTGATCGAGGAATATGCTGATTATTACTTGACTGAGGAGGGGCTCTATTTCAGAATGTTTGGAGGCTCTATATCACCCTCCCTACTGCCCAAATATGCCACAGACTATATAGTTCATAAGGAGGTCGTTAGGCAAGTATTCCTGGATGGCATAGGAATCTTTTTATTTGGACACAAGAAGGCTGCATATCCTCCTTTGCCTTTCAGGTTGGGGAGTTATAAGTTTACCAGAGTGAAGAAGGCAGATGAATTTGTGGAGGAAT
The DNA here is from genome assembly GCA_001517045.1 of Pseudotsuga menziesii. Lineage (NCBI taxonomy): Eukaryota > Viridiplantae > Streptophyta > Pinopsida > Pinales > Pinaceae > Pseudotsuga > Pseudotsuga menziesii. The sequence goes on along the minus strand of LPNX010049874.1, from coordinate 16,317 downwards.
TGGAAAAGTTTCATTTTGGTGAAATTCCCTTCCATAGGAATGACTCCCACAACAAGGTTGCTAAACACTGCAAAGAAGCCAATGTCCACTTTGAATACACCCACCATTGGGACAGAGAAGAGTCTGTCTTCCACAGTGCATTGAACATAATAGCCTTGAGGAAAAGGTTCAAAAAGAAGATCACCACCAAAGGTGGAAAGGGGAAAGATGAGCAAGAAAAGGCCGAGGAGGAAACCAGGAAAAGAAATGAAGAAGCCCAAAGGTTAGCCCAAGAAGCCGAGGGGTGATTGAAGGGAGAAGAAGAAGAGAAAATAAGAGCTGCACAAGAGGCATCCAGAAAAATGGAAGAAGACGCTAGACGTGAAGAAGAAGAAAAAAAAAGGAATCTAGATGAGGAGCTTCAAAAACAGGAGGCAAAGAGGATTACGCTGACCCAGACAGTGACATAACAGTCAGCCACTGACATAGCCGACATTCAGACCCAGGACATGGAGAACCCCGATATGCAGGACCCAGAAGTACCTCTTGTCAGCACACCTAGACAGTCTATGGTCCCCACACTTAGACTGGTCCCCTTTGAACAGAAGATAGGGGAAGAAGTCCCTGATTTTAATACTATCTTCTATGACAAGGAAAGAAAACGGATAGTGAAAAGAACTAAAAAGAAGGTTGAAATATGGGGTCTATCCTAGAAGATGATAACTGATACGACCATTGTGTACGGAATAGACCGAGATCCCAGATTCACCATTAGAGCAGGGGCTGCATTGATCCACACCATAGAGGACAATGTAGATAAGATAATGACTGATCTAGAGCAGTCTAAGAAGTCTTCTTCTCAACTAAAGGACACACTAAGAAAGGAAAGAGAAGAAAAAAACAAGTTGAAGAGAAAATTTGAAGATGTGCAAAAGGAGATAAAGTCTTCAAAGGCTGAATTGTAGTTTCTCCAAGAAGAAAGAAGATCTATGGAGATTGCCCAGGAGTGTCTCGAGAGAATACAACAAGAATATCAGGAGCTGAGAGCGGAGAAGGAACAGCTACTGGGAAAGATAGAGGATCTAGAGCTGCAAAAGACCACCTTTGGAGGAGAATGAGAGGCAATATCAGGAACAAGAGACAAAACTTCAAGAGAAGATTGCATCTCTGACAGCAGCTTTGGAGGAAGCTAAAGAACAACAGGTTAATCTCCAACCTTTTAAGGAACATGTGCTGGCACAAAAGGCCAAGATGCTCCAGCTGCAGACGGCCATAGAATATGAGAGATGCAGGGTTTTGCAAATAGATGGTCGGTTGGAGGAGATTTTGGAGACCTCCTCGTATTTTGTTGATAGATCTCAGGACATCTTGGAAGTCATAAAAGCAAGGATGGCAAGGCTAGAGGACAATGACGAAGTTCCTGTAGAGCTTCCCTCGAAAGATCAACAAACCCTTAAGCAAGATCATGACTTACTGGAGTTTTCTATTAACACGATCGAGGAATTCAAAAAGGCTATTAGAAAGACGAAAGGAGCATGTACAAAATTCTTTAGAAGGCTCCTAGTTACCTATAACCGATGCCAAGAAGAAGCTAAGCAGAGACTGGATGCTTTTTCGGACCACAACTTGTTTGTGGAAATTTTGCAGAAAAGGTACCAAGAAGAGGAAAGCAAAATACAGCACATTAAAGCTCTCGATGACCAGACCTTAAGGAATGAGGTAGGTCATTCTGCAGCCAGTGTGCAGCTATTAGAAGATCAACTTCATTTGAGTGCATCCAGAATTGAAGCCATCAAGAACCAGGCTGCAAAGTTCAAGATAAATATTCATTTTTTGGAACCTTCTGAGTTTGAAGGTCTCGCCTCAGAGGCTTTAGCTTGGAAGAAATTTCTAAATGCCCAAGCGGAACCCTCCTCGTGAATATTGGTTCAATTTTTGTAATATGTTGTAATTTTGTAAGAACTTAATGAAAGAAAAGTCTTGGAAGGCGAAAAGTTGGGGAAGCCCAAGAGCTATTCGTAGGAATCCCAACAGTCTTATTCTTTTTGTATAAATATAAAGGACTTAGAAGAACAAGGGGATTTTTCCCAGTAAGACAAGTAAGGAGATATTGTAAGAAGAACTATTTTTTTTTGCAATAAAGAATTATTGTTTGCCTGTCGGAGAAAGTGTGGTGGGACATTCAAATGTTATGCTGTGGATTGGTGGAAGATGAACTATTTCATTTTTCAGTTTTTTCCATTAACTGTGAGATCGTTCTAACTCTGAGGGCCTGTGTTCTTGTTTGAATGATTTCTGGTTTATTCTATGAAATTACCACCATGAGTAATGAATGTTGTTCATAATAAATTAGCTATCTGATTGTCTAAATATCTTTAATAGTTCATGTGTTGTATGAAGGAATATCAACTATCTATAATCTCTCTCTATAATGCATGTAAAATATACATTACTCATTGATAAGTTACATTTCAGCTCCCCGGGGATAGGTAGATAGATAGATTTACTTTATTTTTGTGTATGTGATTTAGATGCTTGTGAGTTCTAAGATGAAAGGTAAGAACTTGCGCATCACTTTGTGACTACTCCTTGCATCCTTTATCACCTTGCATGTTAATTAGGCACGTACATATCATACTTTAAGTCAAAATACAAAAATATATATGATGGACCGGGCCGCAACCGGTAAACCCTTTTAGTTTTGTTACTTGACCTACGGTAGCTAGACTGCAAACCAGATGGATTCCCTACACCAAATAGTCATGGGCTAGTTGGGAACGTTGACTGGGGAGAATCCCTTGCTGTTGTTGCCTGTGATTTTTCAGGCCTCAACACAACATCAAAATTGGCTCCTGTAAAATCCCCTAATACAGATGAAGCATCAACGGCATATTCCTGTGGGTCACTTGATCATTGGGTCCACATAACCTCATTTGCAACAGACATGTCTAATAAATCTAATCCCTTTTCCTCTTCTTACCCTTCTTCACCAGTGATCTATCAACTTTGCTATACCGATATTCTCCCAAGGATATCACAAAATATTCATTGAATTCGTCCCTCATCTCATCGATGTGGGGTATATTAATTCCTATGGATATTAGAGAAGAGGTTTGAGTTGTGGTATGAGAGGGTATGGTCATAGTAATAGGGGAAGTGGATGGAGAAGAGGTAACACTCTAAGCAAGAGTTATTTCAGGGACTAAAGAAAGATCAGGAATATAAGTTTCAGTTGATGAAGCTTGGAAAGAAGTGGTCTTGAGTGATGATGGTGAAACTTCTAAAGTTTTCTTAGGCACAGGGGATGATACTGAGATGAAGGAAGGAATATGCAATGGGATTTTGAAAATTGGAGGTACATTAGATGAAGGAATGGGCATATCCATAGAAATGGGTGTAAAAAATTCAGGTAGACAAGTAGCACTTTGGTAAAGCTGGGTAATGAAAGGTGTCATAGTAGAACTACCAGATAATGAATATAAAGCTATAATTGATGAGAGAAGTAATGTAGAAGAGGAAGGGCTAGACTGAGAAGAAATTTAATATTGTAACGGGGGTGATGAGGACTTGTCATTGCTACCATTGGTGAAATTCTATAAATCATTACCATTTCCAACGTCAACGGTAACAGGCACATGGGAAACCCTCTCATCCTCTTCCTCTCAATGATTCAAGTCTATAGTAGAGGTGGGAACAGATGAAATTAAAGTTTCTAGCCATTTGAAAGGTTCCCATTCAATCGATGCTAGTACACATTGAGCCTTTTCAACCACAGTGGTCACCTGAGCATCTTCAGCTAGATGAGAGGTTTTAACTTCCTGAGTGTCTAGTGCTAAAGTCATTTTGCTCGGTCTCTATTTAATCTACTCTGAGGTGTGTAAATAGGCCTTGACCTGTTGTTCCATAGATGTCTGGGGAACTTCTTCCATAGGAGATTTCCCTTACCTATGTCTGAACTGGGTTTTGTGGATGCATTGGTGGATTCCAGAGCCTCCTTTGCCGCAGCTTTAGCTTCCCTACTTTCCCTATCTTTTATTACCTATTCCTGAATGTCTAATTCCATGGACCTATAATGCCGAACTTTGTCCCTGATTTCCTTTTGGTATTGCAATATATAAATTTGTTCTTCCTTGTTTTTATCCCTTTCTAAGACTTCAGAAAAGGTGTCAAATCCCTAGTATATGAAATCATTTGGAGTTTCTTCATGAGCATATGCTATTTTAAAATGGTTCTTATTGAGGTGGAGGTCAACAATCCCTTTAGTATCATGCTACCTTTTAGTAGCAAATCCAAGATTGAGTGACACTATGTGGTAACTAAGTTATGATTCCCAAGTAGAAGTAGGTATGCTCAAATATCCAAAGGTTATAGGAAACTTGGGCCAAACCTTCCTCTTAGGTGCAACACATTTTTTGTAAATCCCTTCTGTCACTGTTTGAAATGAAATTTCCTTAAGGACCAACCTATCTGGAACGACCTTAGGAAACATATGGGAAACATTGCTGCCAAACAACCTAATGTAGGTGAATGATTCACCAACATACCGGTCTCCCATAGTGGCTATGAGGGCTTTGGCTTCTGGTGAGAATGCAGGAGCTTTCTTGTTAAAAGTCAAGAAATAGACCCGATCGAGGATACTCTCACATATATCATAAAACCTGGTTACATAATTTGTATCCCATATCTTAGAATGATAAATATACATAGGAAAGGCTGGTAATTCCCAAGTCCATCCCATATTCAGGAAGCAGAATTCAACACAAAAGATATCCATAACGAAAGCAGAATGATAAATGTTGGGCTTTATTCTTGCAGTAGCTTTCTGGAAATTGTGTATGGAATTTTTAAGTTCAAGTGAGAGGATTGAATCCCAAGGGAAGGATTCACCTGTAGTTATGATGTGGTAAGAAATGGGGGCCCATTCTTTCTTGAAGAAGGAATAGTTGGGGAGACCATAAAGCCTGCATAACATTGCTGCAAGTAGGGAATAAGGTTCCTTAAACCATTCAATGGGGTAAAGGTCATCTTTCCTCTGGGAGAACTTGCACGGTTCAACCATCCAGGATTTGATCATTTGGTTGAAATTGAACCTAGACTTAGCAGCATTAATAAAGTCGACATTGAGGAGCTGTGCGAAAGGTTTAAGGGCATAAATTCTCACTAAGGTTTCGGAGCGAAAATTGGCTAACTGTGTTCCAATACTGGTGTTAAAGGAACGGTCTTTCAGGTTAGCGTGGTCTATAATCCATCTAACTGCATCATTGTAAGGGAGAATGCTTGGCCTTGAAGTGATCATATGAAGGCCAGAGTCCCTAATTCTCTCATAAATGAGTTGATTACTCTGGAAGTCTGAAAGTTCATTCTTATCAAAGATGGAATAAACTCGAGACCAATCCAACTGGTAAGTTTCAGACACTTTCCCACTAGTGTCAGAGAAGACACCAAAATTGGGGTCTTTGGTAAACATGTCTTTCTGGAGGTTTTTGCTCCTGGTAATTTGGGGTGTATTGGATGTCACCATATCCTATTCAAATGCTGGTACCAGTAATTAAACTAAATTATACAGGAAGCATAGTAAGTAATTTAAATTGTGAGAAAGCAACTTGATAAGCAACCTGAAACTGTAGTGAACACTGTCAAAATTGCTTGGTAAAATCTGGATGTAAATTCACGTAGGAGAGGAAATTGCAATGGTAAACACAGTGAAAAAATCATAAATAAGACCACCATATTTATAATTCATGGGTAATAATACAGACCGTAGGATTAGGGAGAAAAGAACGGTTGGGATCAATCTTTGCGGGATGTGGGGGCCAAACATGAAATTCAAAAATTTTATTAGTCATTCTGCAACCCGCTTTCCACATTTTGCGGGATACGGGATGTGGAATCACAAAACAGTGAAATATTTATTAAATCGGCTCTGCACCCTACATTATGCATTTTATGGGATGTGGGTTGCAGACACAGGCAAACAAAATGATTAATAAATGAGAATTCTACAACCCACATTCCGCAAAATGTGGGATGTAGATTGCAGATCAATGAAAGCATGTCTAAAAAAAATTTGCCTCCTGCATTTCGCATTTGTAGGATGTGGGTTGCGGGAAGCGAAAAATCAAAATATTCAACTAAAATATTTTGCACTCCACAACTTGCAGGTTGCAGGATGCGGGCTGCGAGACAACCAAACACTTCAAAATTAGCAGTCTTTCTACAACTTAAAACAAACAAATCAAACTTGACTTTTCTATGACATTTGGTTAAGTTATGGAATCCCATGAGTTGATAAAAGTGTAATAGAAGCCTACAAGGTTACGAAGGATACTACCAAGTTACCTTCATATGTGCGATTGGGCTCCCATGTCAAAATAACATGGGATCTGTTGTACCTACAACAAATGGAAACTTGCTGGAAGAACCAATTATCTTTGCAAAAAAATAACCTTTTCTAATCAAACCTGTTAATAGAAAAAAAATTAACTCTCAAGAAATGTTAATACATGAATGTAACCAACCAAGAATCATCAAAATTATTAATGCATTTCCATCCATGGTCCTTTTAAAATATGCAACTGTGATTCAGATGTCATAGGAGGATCGGGATCATTTGAACTTAGGTTGCCATAGGCATCGAATTTAAAGTTGAACCTGGGGTCAGGCCTTCACCACTTTTGGTTTTTTACAGAGAGGCCACTAAAACCACCGTTTATTCGTTTTTTTTTTAAATAACAAGATTGTAATGGCATAGGACCATTGCCCCGTGTTCTGGTGATCAACGCCATTCACCAACTTGACCTGGAAACTGAACAAGTCGGCTCGGTAAGGAGACCTCTTATCTTCCAGCTATATGACTGAAAGAAACTATCATGGCTTGGATACCATTTGGTGATGGTTTCAGTCCAAAATCAAGCCTATGATCATAGTGAGGCTGGCCTTAGATAGGAACCCCTCATCCTGATGCACAATACTCTGTAGTTTGGGAACGACTGGGGTTCTATTTCGCATATGGATTATAAGACACTACCATGGATTGGTGTCCACATGATGGCATTGTTACTCACTGATGCTCTGTAGATCATGAATGAGTCGACCTGTGATATGATCTCCCATCTTCTAGAAAACTAGAAGCCAACTCCCCATACTATATGGAAAAGATGTCATTCCACTGAGCACTTATGAACGTAATGAGCTGACTCGTGATGAGGCCCCTCATCTTGAAATTCATATGATAAAATATATGGCCATATTTGAATTCCAAAGGGTAAGACTGACCGGGCTATAAAAATATGTTGTAGTGCTCTAATGAGACCTTAGATAGGATGAACCTTTTCTTCCACAAATATCATCATCAGAGTAAGGCATGAAGAATATATTAACCTGGACAGAGAACATTAATAAAAAATTCTGTAAATTTGGCTATAATTCAGATATAACAGATCCTTATACGAGTTAGAAAAGATATATATTGACAAGCCTGTTTTAGTTGAGAGTATTGAGTACTGAGGAAAACTGATTTCTCATTATTGCCAAGTGTGCAGCGATTACCAAAAGCTATAAATGTCAAGCAAACATATAGAAATTAACAAGAAAATAACACACCAAACCTATATATAGGGTTGAACCAACCTTTTCAAAATACTTCTTGAGTAGAAAAACATTCATTGGATAGGTGTCAATGACCCCTTCCAGTGTTTGTAGTCGAACCGTACCAGGACCAATATTTTCTATAATAATGAATCGTCCTAACCAAAGTCATTGAAAATTGGTGTACTCTTTGTTGTCCTTGTGTTGTTTGTCCCATCTCAACACTAAATCTCCCACTAAGAAGTCTTTGTCTGATGAAGACCTCTCATCAAACCATTTCTTAACCAACTGTTGATGTTGGTAGAATTTATTCTTGGCTTTGTCCCTATCTAGGTTTATAACTTGAGCAGAGAATCAATCCTCTACTGTAATGGGGAAGAGTCATTCTGTTGG
>LPNX010049872.1:150335-222864 GCA_001517045.1 Pseudotsuga menziesii | reverse complement strand
GGTGGTTGCAGCGATTTACTTCTGGTGTTAGCTATCTAAATCGTGTCATTGGTATGCATTTTCTTGTAATTTCCAGTTTATAAATCGCAGAACAAATTCAGTCACAAGTTTTAAATCGATTCTATTGATGCTCTGTTCCTTTCAAGTTACGGTTCAAATTACAAATTCTATTGTGCTGTATATCACCAACATTATTGGATAAACTCTGTTCTTTTCAATGGTTAAAGACTGAATGCGTTGAAGTTTTAAATCAAGATTTTAGTTCATATATATTGCTAATTATCCAATGGTGAAATGGTAAAGAACATTTACAGATTATGAATATTGTCTTGTAAAAGATTTTAATTGGTGAATGTGTCTTCAGCGCTGGTAGAATTCTGTAGTATGATCCTAGAGTTATAGATCTGTTATTTAAATTGCTTTTTACCTCAGTCCTTTATGCTTTTATAAATCAATTACTATATGCTTAAGAAGAAACAAACGAAGTCACCCTTGTAAAAGGATTTTGTCTCTATGAGTTGCAGTATTTTAGTTTATGTTAGTAGATTCAGTTACAGTTAGCTAATTTCCAAATGAGTCCAGCCTCTCTGTCCTAAACCTGGATGTGTCTCGAAGTCTACAGACCCGGATTGATTTTAAATTTAAGTTCTGATTAATACTGATAGATCAGAGCCCAACAATGGCTACTGAAACTTATGAAGCTACAATTTGAATAGTGGCTATTGAAATTCGTGAAGCAACAATTCAAACTGAAGCAACAGTATCTACTGAAACTCAAGAGGCTACAACACAAATAGAGACTATTGAAACACAAGAACCAGCAGTACAAGAGGAAGCTGCAGAGTCACTAAAATTAGTCAAGGATGAAGATAATCAAGAGATGGAAAAATAGATTTCATTGTTGAAGCTCAAGGTGAGTAAATGGAAATATCATGCTAGTCAGTATGATAAAGGAATGATTTATCTATCTAAGCATAAGAAGACCATTCAATAACTAAGGGAAAGTTGGGCCGAGGATATTTTCTTCCAAAAAATTCGTTGGGAGAAAATATAGGAGGAATTGAAAGAATTAAGGAAATATAAGTCTACGCAGAAAGAAAAAGAACAAATGTCTACCTTAACTCAAGATTTGTTGAGCTCTACAGCCCCATATCCATCCTATCTTGTGTTTCTTTTTGAATAAATAAATATGTTTAAAATAAGGGCTCTAAAAGAAGGGAGACCTTGGAAAACTATGACAACCCCCAAGTTCCTAGATAATTTCACCTTGAGTGATTTTTCCGAACAAATTTTTTTGTGTGGATTATACTTACATGAGATGACATGTGTCATGGAATCCCAGTCTAATCTAGTTCCTCATATTGGGGATATCCATCTGAGAGCATTCACCTCTTTTGTCACTAATCATATGTAGTGGTGGGTTACCTCTCAAACCATTCATAGGAATGAGGACAATTCCGCTCTATGGATTTGTAGTCAACCTCAGACCTCTATACCTCTTATTTCCAGGAATAAGAAGCATATTTCATCCCATAAGAAGGTCAACCAGTTGATTGCATTCCATCAGAAAGTCATTTCCACTTGTTTTAGTTTGATTTCCTGGTAAGAGGCCTATGCCCTGCAAGGGAGTAGGAATCGATGGGAGGTTTCTCCCATATATTTAAAGAAAAGAGATCCATATTGCTTTGATAATTTTAAGTATGCCTTGTCACATTGTACTGGTATCGCGGTAGCAGGCGTTAAGGATTGCAGCTGCTAAGGTTTGCGGCTACTAGGGTTTTCTCACTGCGCAAGCCCCCTTGGCCTGCCCTAGCCATGGATCCTCCCGATCCTGAACTTGGAAGTTTTGATGATCTATTCCTGAACATTGTCACCTCTCTCGCCCCCCCCCCCTCGTTAAGTGCTACTCCTCTATCTCAGTTCATTAAACGCTCTTAAATTTCAAAGGTTAAGCTTTCTTCAATAGCATCAAAGCGGAAAGCGGTCACATTATTAGAGAAAGGTCTCATTAGTTTGTTTATAGGCCTCTGGCCTTCACCCAGATCGGTGGAAATTTGGCTCAACAAAAATTGGAGATCCCTTATTCAAGGATAACTTCAGTAAATTTTCTGTGGAAAAGGTTACTTTTTCTTCATCTTCGAGAAAAAAGAGGATTGGGACCTCATTTTTAGAAATGGGCCATATTTTATGGGCCTAAGAGGAATGTATCTGAACAAATGGGACCTCTCTTTTGATCCTAAAACAAGATATCCGTAAGGAAGTTCCAGTTTGGGTCAAGCTTCCCCACCTCCGCCTCAATTGCTGGAATGATGAATATTTTCAGACAATAGGGAATACCCTGGGCAAATATATTGACAAATCGGAACCGAAATCCCCTATGTTCTCCTGTGCTATAATTTGCGTGGAGGTCGATCTAGAGAAAGGTCTCCCAGAAGCCATCAATCTTTCCATTGAAGGATGGAATCATCTCCAGACAGTTGACTATGAGAAAATCCCCTTTAAATGAAAATATTGTCATGAGTACGGGCATTTTTCCAAGTCATGTCCAAAAAAACCAGATAAATCTAACCCTAAATACAATTATGAAGAAGGTTGGAACATGGCAAGTAGGAAAAAGAGTGCTAAATCATCTTCAGTACCACAACCTCATGTCTCGGCAAAGAATGCAACCAAAAATAAGTTTGAATCTCTCACCAATGAAGAACCAGAGACAGATTCCCCAGAGGAAAATGAGGAAGAGGTCATTCCTCAGGAACAAGAGATCCCAGCAGAAGCACCATCTCTAAAGCAAAGGGATTCTAGGGCAGAGGATTTCCCTCACCTAGTCGCCAGAAAAGAAGGAGCAACCAACTCTGAAGGCTCAATCACTCGTTCTAGGGCCAAAGCAAGTTCTGAAGAAACCTCAAAAAATTCCAACGAAGAGCAGGAACCTCAATCCAAAAAGGGCAGACGATCAAACAAGACATCAAGGGAGCATGAAGCCGCAAGAGAAAAAGCAGCTGGGAAACAATCCAATCTTGATTTCCTGGTAAAAAACTTGTAGGAAAGCAAATATCTTCTCAGCGCCAAAGAAGAAAAAAGGAAAGGGAAAAGGCGCTTCATCAACTTAAGAAATAATGAAGCTGGTCTCTTGGAATTGTCGAGGATTAGGAGGTTCCCAAAAAACATAAGTGATCAAAAGAATTAAATCAATGGAATTCAAATCCATCCTCCTCATCCAGGAGACTAAAAAGACTGTGGATGACAGTCTTTCAACTATGAAAAAATTCTGGCCCAAAGGAGATGGTTTAGCTATCAGTGCGAGTGGTGCCTCTGGAGACCTTCTTACTCGATGGGATAATGAGAAGTTCCCTTTGCAAGCAGCCATTAAAAACAAAAAATGGTTGTTTGTGAAACTTGCAAATAAGGAAAATAAGGAAGCATTTTGGGTAGGGAACATCTATGGATCCACGATTCAATCCCAGAAATAAAATTTATGGACTTCCTTGGAGGATCAATGCACAGGAAAAAAAATAGATTCCTTTCTTTATTGCTGACAACTTCAATGTTACCATTTTTGCAGTTGAGCGCAGAGGAGGATTCAAAGTGAGGGATCCTTTTGGAGAAAGGATGGAGGATCTAGTTACTCACTGGGGTTTAAAAGATATCAAACCAAAGAATGGGGTTTATACCTGGAGCAACAAAAGAATCAGACCGTGACATATAGTTGGTAGACTAGATCATGTGCTAGTTAGCACCCATCTTCTCAAGAATCTTCCTTTTCCCAAGTCCAATCTTCTGTGCTCGACGGTATCATATCATAAACCTTTATGTCTTTTCTTTGCACCGGTGGAGAACTTGGGGCCCTCCCCTTTAGGTTTAATCATTTATGGCTATAATTGGAAGGGGTCCGGGATATAATTTACAAATCTTGGCACTACTTCATTCTAGGTCCGCTAGCCTTCATATGGGAACAAAAGCTCAAAATGGTAAAGTCAGCCCTCAAGCTATGGGCCACACATCATTACTAGGAGCCATCACTCAAGAAAATAGAAATCGTCAAAGAGATGGAAACTCTTGAAGATAACATGGAAAAAACTGAAATAATTAGAGATCTACTTCTCTAGGAAATCAAGCTGGAAAAAAGCTTACAAACCATCCTAAGGCAAGAGGAAGAAGGTTGGAGGTTGCGGTCTAGAGTCCTCTGGCTCAAGGGGGGCAATCAAAATACAAAATTATTTAAAAATCAATGCAGAGAGAGACATAGAAGGAACACTACAAGGGAGTTGAAAAAGGAATATGGAACAATCATAACAGGACAGGCGACAATCAACACTGAGGTAAGAGGTTTTTTTCAAATTTTTTATAATACTGAAGAGGATGTTTCACAAGACAATATGGAGGAAATTATCAAATATATCCCCTCCCTGATCAGCCCCAAGGATAGCCAAATCCTTGAATCCCCTATTTATGAAGAAGAAATCAAGAAGGCCATTTGGACCCTCCATCCCAATAAAGCCCCTGGGCCGGATGGTTTCCCAATTCATTTATACAGGATTTTATGGTCTTTAATAAAGAAGGACTTACTACATATTATTTCCTAGATGTCTAAAGGGAACATGGGAGGAGCCACCAACTCCACTTTCTTATCTTTGACTCCAAAAGAGCCTAACCCTTCTTCAATCAAAAGATTTAGGCCAATATCCCTATGTAATTCTTCATATAAAATATTTTCCAAAGTCCTATCCCTCAGACTTAAGGAAATCATCCCTTCCTTGATCTCTCCCAACCAAGGAGGTTTCATCTTAGGTCGCCATATCAGTGATAATATCCTCCTGGTGTAAGAAGCGGTTCATTCCAGTACAAAGAAGGGTGAAGCGGGTATGGCCATTAAGCTTGATCTAGCCAACGCCTTTGACCGAATAAGGCATTCTTTCATTCTATTGGTGTTAAAAATGTTCGGCTTCCCTTCCATGTTCATAAATCAAGTTCAAGCCTGTATAAATTCCCATTGGATAACTCCTTTAATCAATGGAAGACCCACTGAATTATTCAAAGCCAGACGAGGGATCAAGCAGGGCTGCCCTCTCTCACCTTTTCTCTACATCCTAGTTGATGATTCATTGAGCAAAAGGCTTAACATGATTCTAGAGGAAGGACACATTCCATGCCTCTCTTTTATAGTTGGATTCCAACCAATCAATCACGCTCTTTTTTTCGATGATACTATCCTCTTGGGTAGTGCTTCCGCTCAAATTGCTAGAAAATTCCTTAGGCCTCTCAATCTCTTTCTTCACTCCTCTGGTAGTGCCACAAACCTGGATAAATGTTAGCTCTATGGATGGAATAGAAATGTGGTCACTCTCCGAGACATATCTCAAATCCTTCACATACGCGTCAACTTTGACTAGACTCACTTCATCTACCTGGGCATCCCCATAACTAAAAAGACCTTTGCTTCAGCCATGTGGGATCCTATCATTCAAAAGATCAAAAACAAGATCCATTCAATCGGATTCAAGTGGTTAAACTTGGCAGGAAAAGTAACCCTCATTCAATCTATCCTCTCCTCATATCCCATCTATACGAGCTCAATGATTCTGGCCCCTAAAACCGTCATGAACAGTATTTGCATGGAAATCAGAAAATTTATTTGGTAGGGAGGAAAGGTGCAGAAAAAAAAGTTTCATCTGGTTAAATGGACCATTGTCAAATCTCTAAAGAAAAAAGGAGGATTGGGCATTAGAGATCTGAAACAAATGAATAAAACACTTGGTGCAAAATTGGTCTGGAGATTGGCTACTGGTAAAAAAGAGTGGTGGAAAGAAATAATAAGAAAAAACTACATTAAGAAGCCAAGATCCAAAATATTAAACTGCTTGTGGGATGGAAAGGGCACCTCTCTTTGGATTTTGTGTAAAGATTCCCTCAACCTAATTCAATCTAAATACTACTGGATTCCAGGTAATGGAAAAAAGATTAAAATTTGGGAACATAATATTTTAGGGCACCCATTACTATCATCATTCCATGAACTGGAAGATTTATCTGAATGGGCTCATGATAACAGTATTATTTCCCTCTTTGACCTCTCCTCCTGGAATCAGAATGGCAGTTGGAAAGGATGGAGATCGATTCAACCACCTAAGCATCTGAAGTTTGCGAAGAATTTCCTTTTCACCACTCTGTAAGGCAATGCTTCGATTAGAAAATCCTCAAAGGATGTCCTTGGTTGGGGAAAAAATGGCAACTACACGATTAAAGAAGGATACAAGATGTTGTCCTTTGACTCAACAGTAGCTAAAAGAATATGGAAAAAGGTTTGGAAATTGGATTGTATCCCCAAGGTAAACTCCTTCATATGGTTACTGATGCACAACAAATTTCTTACAACTGAAAATATCAGGAAAAAGAGGGATTGCAGGCCCCTCTAGGTGTGCTCTATGCAACTCTGATTCAGAATCGACGATACACATATTCCTTCAATGTAATGTTTCTTTGCAAGTCTGGATGTCCATTCTATTCTCTCTTGGCACTCTGTTCAGGCCACTAGCTACTCTTTACCATCTCCTAATCAATTGGAACAAGAAATTCCCTGGTACTCTCAGTAATAAATCCATCCTTAAGCGGCTCTAGAATACCATTCCAAAGAACCTATGCTAGGAGTTATGGTTGGCCAGAAATAGAGAAATATTTAAAGGACAGAAATCCATTCCAAATCGAATAGTTTCAAAAATAGTGGGAATGATATCAGAAAAATTAGCCACTAAAGGGATTAGCTAACCAGACTCAAAAGATCTATCAGGTTCGGTTTCCTCTTGGTGCAGCATTTTTCTCAAAAGGAGTTCCCCTCAGTCCAACTCTTATGTTTATCAGTCTAAAATTTCCACTAGCTATTTACCTTGGGAGATAAGGAAAACTCCTGACGATTTTTTTCGAAATAGATTTAGGAAAGGAATTATTTTGCTTTATTATTTGATGGTGCCTCAAAAGGAAATCCAGGGGTGGTAGGTACGGGGGGGGTCTTACTTGATCCTGGAGGACAAACGGAAAAAACCTTCGCTTGGGGGCTGGGCCACAAGACGAACAATGAAGCTGAGTGGATGGATCTCTTGCAGGGCCTAGAAATCTTAGACACAATAGCTATCCCTAGTTTGGTAGTCTTTGGAGACTCGAGGAAAGTCATATACAAAATGATCAATGGATATTCCACAGGCTCCATCAACTACAGAAGGCTATATGACAGAATCACCCCCCTCCTCTAGAGTAGAGTTGATTTTTTCCACATTCTTCAAGCAAACAATGCTCTCATGGACGCATTGGCTAATCTAGGGGGCTCCCTTCCTCAAGGTCATATCCGTATAAACAATTTAGACATTGGCACTAAACCAATTCCATAATGCATTGTAATCCCCCATCCTTAAGAATTTTATCTAACCTAAGTCTCTCCATAAATATTTCTTTGGATTATGGTTTTAATTTTGAGGTTTTCTCAGGAGACATGTTGCCTCCACTCACCCTTTGTTTCTCCATGCAATCCCCATCCTTTATTTCCCATCCCCTTAGGCTTAAGTGCCCATGTAGAAGGCACGCTTCAAGCCATCTCCATCTGCATACCATGGCTTCAACTGCAAGTTTCATTTTCCCTTTCGCTCTTTTTAACAACCTTATTTGTAATGAATCCTCTGTCACCTCTCCAGATGAAGTCTTGCTTGTCGCTCAGTCAGGTTTCGATGAAATCATTCTCCCTCGGCGAGTTTCTACACAGGTGATCCCTTGGGAGGTCTTGTCTCTGCTTAGGATATTTTTGAAAGAGAGACCTGCGCAAGCCGATTTCCTGAATCATCTTGCTCCTAGGATCTCTACTTGGCGCTCAATTATTTCCCCTGCGATTATGGAAACCTTCTTTGGGAAGCTCCTTTCTGAAGGTAATATTTCCACCCTTGGCTATCATTGCACTGGGTTGAATAAATATTTGATAGGTACTCTCTCTTATCGAAATACAAAGGATTGTGACTCTCTGCAGCAACAACTTTCCATTCTCGGCTCTGTTTTCAACAATTTGTCTCCTTTAATTTGGTGTCGTAGTCTCTGCTATGGACATGATATCATTTCTGCTTGTTTTGTTCTCAATCAACTGTCAAGGCCTAATTTTCATAGTCATAGCTCCAGTAAAGGCCTTCTCCAGATTTAGGAAATGGACCGCGTAAGGGAAAATGTTGGTCTTGCAGATTTGAAGGTGAACATATAGCGTTTATATGAAATGGTGGCCATAGGAATTATGGACAACAGAGAGACTACTAAGGAGGTAAAAAATATTGTTGATATGGTTGGATATACATCCTATCAGATTAACAACCATGATGCTAGGATAGATGATAATGAAATGAATCTGAAGGAAATTATGGGGAAAGTAGACTGTATTCAGGAGGATCTACAGTGCTTGGTGCCGCTGAACCAGCGAAGCCAAGCCCATGAAAATCCAGCAGGAGCAATCCAGAATATGGAGGAGGAATCTGTCACCCAGCTTGTGGGCCAAACAGGAAACCCTTAATGTGTCTCTTTAAAGTCTATGTTTTTTGTATCTTACTTAATTAGCAGTTTGTTCGATTATATACTACATCTATAACTAATTGAAATTTTAGAACTCTCTGCGGCATTCCAAGGTCTATCTCATGGCCTAGTTTTGTTTCCTTTTCCTCAGACCTGCAAGAATGATTTAGCTGTTGTTATTTTGTAATGAATGGCTATGCACAACCTCTTTAATACTACTCTCTTTTCAGTTTCTGTTAAAAATAATAATTTAAGTATGCCTTGTCCATAGTACTAGGTTATGTTAAGTGCATGGAAACATGTGGTCCGAGCTGGTTAGGACTGAAATTCAGATTTCCACTCATATGGTGACCAGATAGGAATTACATGAGTGTTTATAGGATGACCAAGAAGGAAGAAAGAGATAGTTGGGCTAATTTAATTACAAGCAATGGAATTTTGTAGGCAGGGGAAAAACCAGAGTCTTCCTTCAACCTTACCAACTTTCACAGGAAAAGTCTTGAATCTGACTCAGATTTAGACTAGTTGGAGTTGTTGCATGAGGACATGCAATTGGATAGTTGGGGGGGAGATGTTGGGCACCAAAATTACCCTTTTTTCTTACTTTGTTTATCACGTTTTCCTTGTTTTTTCCTCTTATTTCCAACTAAATCTTTATCCTTCCCAAGAGAACAAGCATAAATCCTTAAGGTATAAATCATTATTACTTGTTTCATTAATGCTTGATTTTACTTATGATTATGAACTTTATCTTTCATTCACGCTGAACTTTTATTGGTTCATAAGAAAGATTCAGAATCTCTAGGTTTCCCTACAAGTGTAACAACTCGCTGCATTCAGAGATGAATATGCCTGGCGTCAGTTGCTCGTTTGATGATCTAGTCTACACCGCTGATGAGATAATATTGGATGTCCTTCCATGCATCTAGTTGAAATTTCCTGAGCATCTTTCCTCATTAGCTGGAACATGTTTGGCTTGTGAAACAACTCAATTAAAATTTCATTCATTGTTATGAGCTAATCTTATGCAATGTAATAACAGCTCTAACTGTTCTTGTTTAATTCGGTAACCAGAAGATCATAGATCTTCATTGATGCCCGATATTAGTGTAACTAAATTGTTTCATCTTTGTATAAGTATGAACAACAAATTGGAGCAAGGGGTTAGCAATTTGAGAGAAGTCATAACAGAGGAGACTGTAATTGTACTTTGATCATTTTAATAAAGGAGCAACAATTCTCAATACTATTTTGCTGTAGATCTTGTTAATCCTTCAACAACATCTATGTTCAAAGGCCAGGGCCCGCCTTCTTACAGATTTGCTGGTAGTAGTAGATGTTTTAGTTTATTTATTCCTGTTAGTGCAGGATTTAAGTTTGATGCATTTATAGACAGTTACAAAATCACTTATTAAAAAATTGCATTATTGTATTTCTCTTTGGATTGTTGTAATGGTGTGGTATGACAGTCGACTATGTAGGATAATATTTTCTCTTTATGCAAAGCATGTTAATTAGTCTTAGCTATTACAGATAAGCTCAACTCCTGTGTAGTATTGTCATTTATCTTTCTTGGAGTTTGTTGAATTAGATAGAACATTGCTTTTATGAATTGATTGTTTGATTGTTGGTTTGTGATTATTCTGGTTTGGTAAAATAGGATTTAACTTCTTGCAAAAGTAATTCTAGATTGATTTATTCTTAGACCATAAACTACATAATTGATATTGTAGGAATTAGAATTCCTTTAATTTCTTAGATTGATAATTTAATTTGGTTTTTACAAGAAGCTGAGTTGATTGAGTAGTGATTAGGATTGAATGGTTTACATTTTAGTAATTAGCTACTGAAATGTTTATGCATATATTTTGTGAGTTACCTTTGAAATAAACAGACTTCCTTCGGTTGACAATTTATATTGAGCACTTTGCTTGTTAGAAAAATTAATGAGTATATAGAGTGACCAACAAATATTTTTCCATTGAAGAATGATATTTTAGTGTGATTAAATCATAAAATCCATATATGTGAGTATAGACTAGTGCGTTGTTACTTGGCCAAGTATTATATTATTTAATAGATTTATGTTGATGTATTTGTAACTTCGAAAGATATTATGATGTATATTATCATTGTATGTTGTTGTACCCCCATTGGGGATGTGTGTTACCCCTTTAAGGGATGTCTAAATTGTGTCTAGACCTTGAGGTACAACCTCCATTGTAAGTCAAGGAAATAGTCCCCAATGTAACATCATGTATTATGTAATTATGGTCTCTCTGGGAGAAGTGGGCCCCATGTGAAATGACATGTAGGCTCAAGTATTATATTTGGTTAGTGACTTGAAAGGGTATAAATAGGGAGGCACTCTCCCTGATTTATACACACCTTACACACTCTCTAAGGCTCATGAGAGAGATAGCAAGTCAAAGAAGGAGAGAAAGATAACTGCTGAACATTTCTTATTACTGCTTTTGATCATCTTACTATTCTGAGGAAGTTTGTGGGTTTTTCTCCTTTATGGTTTCCTCGATGAAAATATTTGTGTCTTCTGTATCTTTTATATCTTATCCATTTTGATGTACTTGTTATTCTTTCAGATAAAGATCCTAGATAATCTAATCAGATCTTAAGAAAATTGAATATGGTATCAGAGCCTCTCTGAAAGAAGGCATTGTGCAGCTGCGGGAACTAGGGATTCCTAGTTGAAGGTGTTATCTCCACAAATCATCAAGAAAGAAGGGCTAGGATAACGTGCCTCACTATGGTGCATCTACAGTCGAAATACAGCTTCAATGGCAGCTAATGCAAATTAGGGTTTCATGCCTGAAAACCCTAGAAGACTGAATTTAGTCATTCTAACACTTTCACTATAACGTGAGATTGGAGAAGGCTTATAAGTCGAAAATTTTACAGGACAAATATAAATTTGTGTCGTACACTGTGTAAATGTTTCAGCCTCAGATTTGATATACTTAAGGATATATGGTTCCTCCAAACAAGGGTTCCAACATCCTCCAGAATACAGTCATAAACATATGACCTAGGGATATTTTCTATATCTTGGGCTAGGAAGGTCCAAATGAAATTTCTCAATATGTTACAGGTAGGGCATAGACTGTAATTTATGTGTTACTTTTTTAAGACCCTGAATGTGAAACAGTCATATGTGGAATTCCGTACAAGTTCTCTATGCTGAACAGTCCCCAAAATAGTCACCTTGGGAAACTCCACATAAGTCTCAATTGGAGAATCTATCTCTGCTCTAAACTATGGGGTTGTAAGGAATACTTATCAGGATATCATAGTGATAATATTAATACTTTAAGGATATGAAACTTCACATATACATCAGAATAAATATCAATAATTTCTATAAAAGAAATTGGAAAACTAGGGCTTCCTGTTTTGGGAGCTTCCCTCCACTTTTTCCAGAAAAAGAGTACATTGGACAGCTCGCCTTGAAAATTCCCATTTTTCTATCCAATAAGAAGTTTTAAATTCCAAGTTTTGAAAATTAGGGTTTCTCTGAAAAACCCTAGATCAATCAGCTCCAGAACCAGGATGGACACCTCAAATCGGTAAGATCTAAATTTTTGCTATTTACATTTGACGTTCTCATTTCAAAATGACTAATCACACTGGCTTGATGACAAGCTTGGTGAAGCTAACAACTTCTGAGTATGGAAGTGTAGGACCTCCATGATCCTTGAAGAAATTGACTTGGATCATTATTTCAGTAACGAATTTCTAAGAGCGAGAGGGAGATGAGGCTAAGGATAGAGCCAAGAGAATCATTGAAGATTCTATTAAAGATCGTCTCATCCCTCATGTGTCATCCTTGAATAAACCAAAAGTAAGTGTTCGATTCTATGATGAATCAATCGAATAAGAATAATATATTGTTATAACCACCTTGAATGGCCTCCTTGAATGGCCTCCTAAGATCATGGGATTCATTCATTTGAGGAATGTGTGCCAGAAGGAAGTGATTACCTTCAGCAGACTCTGGGAAGAGTGCACATAAGAAGAAGCTCAGATCATAATAAGAGAAGAGAAGATGGGAGCAATTGAAGATGAAGCTCTCATGATTTAGAGAAGATCCCTCAAGCGATGAGGAATATGAACGACTCAATTCTTGAAGAACCTCTTATCCATCTTAGCATTTGGATAAATGATGTTGTTATGAATGAAGAAGTTTATGAAGCTAAAGGTTCAAGAAGGATTCTACCCATGAAAAAAATAAAGATAAGTATTCAATTGTCATTTCATGATATTGTTTGGTTATGCATTTGTTTATATTCAGTTTATATGTTATGTGTGTTTTAGTATTTTCATTTATACTACTGAATTGTACATGATGGGTAAGAATTCAATGATGTTGTACAACATTCCATTACTACTTATCTAGTTTGAAACCTCTTTTCTGGCATCTCATGAGTAGTACACACTCTTGATAACATTAGGGTAGAATTCATCTAGAAGTTATTGTATGTATACATGATATGGATGAATGTTGTAGCATTGGCTAAAATAGTTGCATGTCTATGTGAAATATAATTGTCACTATTAATATGTTTTGGAAATTATGATAAGTTTCTAATCATGCAACTAAACTTGACTTGTAGATCATTATGAAGAACAAGAAAACTGAAGCTTCCTAGGTCAAAGACACCATAGCGAAAGATAGAGCTTCAGAATAATATAAAGAGACCGGTAGATCCACCTCGAGAAATGAAGACCACCTTGGGCACGAGAAATAATCCAAGATGAATAATAGTATGACGATACTTCCAAGGGAATAAAGAGGCCTCAGACACACTCTATTTATGTGACACTGTTGAGAGACATCATTGATGCAAAGCCTTCTGTCTATGAAGAAGTATACAAGAAGAAAGGGAAGGAGACCATGATCAAGAGTACTAGTTCAAGAAGAATGATTTCTAGGATGTGGTGTCGAGACCTGAAGGGAAGTCCGTAGTGTCTTCCATATGGATCTACAAGATCCAACATGTAGTAGATGGAAACATCGTGGGATACAAGGCAAGATTCGTAGCATGAGGCTTCTCACAGAGAGAAGGCATAGATTACATTTGTACCAGTGATGAGTCAAGTATACGTAGAGCATCCACTGGGAGTTGAGACACATGACATGCAGACTCATGTGTGCAAATTAAATAAGGCCTTGTATGAGCTCAGAAGGAACCCATGGGATAGAACATATAGTTACATAAGGAGCTTGAAGATCACCTAGAGTGATGAAGATCTTAACCTTTGCTACAAGATTGAAGATGAAATCCTATAGAGGATGACAAGCTCACAGATGGGTGCAAGAAGAACTTTTCAACAAAGTTCAATATAGAGGATCTTAGTATCCAGTGGCCCTATATGGATACATATAATACTAGTATTAGAGGAAGCTACTTGCAACTTCATTATAGAATGCTTCAATACATAGAGTACGAAAGGCAGAGGGAGAATGATGCTCCGCTTCAGAGGGAGTGACTAAAAAATATCATGAGGTTCAACATGGTATGACAGGATGGATAGCTTGTTGATGGCTCTAGGATTTACTGAGAGTAAAGCAGATTCCAACCTTTACTTCAAGGCTGAAGGTAGAAGACTAGTGATGCTCCTGTTATATGTCAATGGCCTATTCCTGATAGGAAAAGGGGAACTCATTAAAGGTGAAAGAAGGAGACTTGATGTCGAGTTTGAGATGAAGGACTTGGGTATGATGCACTACTTTTTAGGCATGGAGGTGTGGCAAAGTGCGGATGGAATCTCGTTTGGACAAGAGAAGTATGCAGTGGAGATCCTGAAGAGGTCCAGGATGATGGATTGCAAGGCCATGGCCACACCTATGGCATCAAACCTGAAGGTATTTCCTAATGCTTCATTAGATACAGTTGATGCCACAATGTATCGTCAGATGATTTGTTCATTTATGTTCCTGATGAATAAAATACCAAACACATGATTTTTTGTGAACGACCTGAGCCACTTCCTGACGGATTCGAGACATACTCACCTGGTTGAAAAGCATGCAGTGAGGTACCTGAAGGGTATAGTTGAGTATGGGCTCAAGTATGATACAAATCAGAAGACTAAGCTGCATGGTTATGTTGATTCGGATTGGTAGCGCCACTAAGAAGAAGAGAACCTTGGGTTGCTTCTTTATTCTGAGACCCAGTATGTGCTACTGGTTCACCAGGATACACTCCTGTATGGCGCAGAGTACAGCCGAGGTAAAATATGTTGCCACTTGCTCGACTATTTGTGTGGTAGTATGTTTCTTTTGAAAGCCACTATTTGATTTGATTGATCTAACTTGCATTTTTGTATGATGCAAAGAGGAGCAGTGAAGCTCTAGTATGTGATCCAGATCGAGATCTCTTGAAAGAGGGAGTAATGAGTTCTAGCATAGCCGGTGAGATAGTTTTTCTGAGAATAAAATCTTGGTGAAGCTCGTATGTTTTTTAATTTTAATAAAAATAAAAATTAAAACACAAAAATGGAGTTTATCTCCAAGGACTTTGCGGGAATATATCTGCTGTAAATAAAGTGTAGATTTTGTATATAAAAATTGCATCTAGTTTTTCTTAGATTCATTTACTTTAGATTTTTTTCTAGCATACGCCAGTTAGTTGGATAACATGGATGTAAATACGTTGGGAGAAACCATTTATAAACGACCATGGGTCCATAAAACCCTTGGATCGGGATGATACCCCTTTGTATGCTAATGTATAGTTTTTAAGGCCAACAAAAATGGTGCTAGAAGGATGGACTTATAGGAATTAATGACTAAACGCAACCAGAATAAACCTCCTCATGTTTGTTCCCTAGTTACAACTCCTAGTCGATTGAAACCTCTAGTTCCAGACACTACACCAACCATTGTTCAATCAGAATCCACCTCTTTACCAATCCTAGAAGATACTCAACCTCAAGAAGATTTCATCCTTTCTACTCCTATAACTACTGATTCTCGAGCTCAAGAAGATATTGAGAGTTCACAACTTATAGCCAGGAATCAATCTCAGTTAGAAATAAGCTGTGAAATACATGAAAGATTGGTTAGCCATTTTAGACTACCTGAGTATAATCCCTTAGGGTTTCCTTTTCTTGGAAACTCGTCTAATTCAGATCCTCCAAATGACATAGAGAAAGTACCTGATCAACTTGAAGTGAATAGTAGGAAATCATATTCCCCCTTTCAGTATCTCATACTCTTTAGATCATAAGGTGATGAACAACCACCCTTAATGCCACCTAAATCCCCTCTTGATTCCTCTGAAGAAGACTCTCCCGAAGAGGAAATTTATGATCATAACAAGGGATCTAACGAAATGGAAGGTAAATGAAAAAACAACCAAAATAGTTCTTGGTTGGATCAGGACGCTATATTTATTTCTGGCACACAACTCCCTTTTCCCAACAATATTGAAAATGGATACCTAAGTATGATCCTAATGAAAATCGTTAACCTGAACATCACATCAAGATATTTATCAAATCTATCATACTTAGAAACATTGTCCATGAGGATGTTGTGTGCAAAAAAATTTCCTATACCTTTCAGGGAAAAGTGTCCAACTGGTATTTTTCTCTACCTTAGGGAAGCATTACTTCTTAGGAAGATTTTGACAAGGCCTTCCTAGAAGAAATTGGTGAAGACAAAACGCATGAATTGTTAGTCATCGAATTGTCTAAAATGTGTGTAAAAGACAAATATAAGGTTAAAGATTTCAAAATTAGGTTCTTGATCGTTAGGAACAAGATCCCAGCTTAATATATGCATGTTGAAACATTAACGGTTTCCTACTATATGAAATTATTACCACAAGATACTATTATGTGGGTCAAGAAAGCCCGCAAAACCACCTTAATAGAAGCATTTAATAAAGTGATTATCCATGAAAAGGATAAGCTTAGTCTCAAAGAAACTTCTCAATCTAAAAATGAGTGACCTTCTTCCTCTTGTAAGAAGACTGAGTTGTTACTTACGCCCCCTGCTGCTAAAAAGGAACAATCTGATATCGATTTAAGAAACTTAAACAAAGTTTTGCAACATTGTCAAATAAAGTAATCGATATTGAGAAAAGCATAGGGGAATATTCCCCTAGCATAAGTTTTTCTAAGTTTCCTTTCAAAAAATTAATATAGAATTCATCTAACAAGCAAAATCCTCCACCTTAAGGATTGAGCTTTGCAGATACACTTCAGGCATTAGTTTTCGATATCCAATCCAATATTAAGAGTCAGTGTAAAGATCCCAAATAGCCTAAAAGTGAATAGGATGAAACCTCAAACGAGGAAGAAGACCAACCACAAACCACTGTGGGGCATTTTTCGGATCTAACCAAAGTTCCTTTGACTATTTTTTTTGCAAATACACATGTATATAATACCTGCAGCAAAGCACATAACAGTGAGGAAGCTTCTACTAGTTTGGTTCAACAAAAAAACTCATTGTCTATTCCTAAGAAACAGTCTAATGCAGATACACATTTATAGGTTTCAAAGTCAGATTATGATCTCATTGAGGATTTAAATAAACTCAAACCAAATATATCTCTATATGGGTTACTCAATATTCCTCTTATAAAACAAAAAAATTATTTAGGATCTCTATATTTCGTAGGGAAAAAAATCTTTGGCTGAAAAAAAACAAAAGGATTATACCTCATCCACTTCGACTACCCATTATTCTCATGATTTAGACTATGATCTCATTCAGGATTTAAAGAAACTAAAACCATAAATATCTCTATATGGGTTACTCAGTATTCCTCTTATAAAACAAAAAATTATTCAGGATCTCCATAGGGAAAAAAATATTTGGCTGAAAAAAGCAAAAGGCTTCTACCTCATCCACTTCGACTTCCCATTATTCCCATGCTATTCAATCTTCCTCCTTGGGTAAGAAGATTGGTGTTCCTCCATTTCTATTAGCATTTGAAATTTTTAAAAAGAATGTGCATAATTGCATGGTAGATAGTGAGGCCTTGTCTAATGTAATGCCATTATCAGTATGTAAAAAGATAAATGCCGATGTGAATCCTTCTTAGTTAAACGTTGTGTAGATCGATAGATTAAATGTTAAGATCACAGGGTAATTGAAATATGTTTGCATCAAGTTGTTTACTGATCCAAGAGGCCATCAGATAATCGACATATTGGTAGCAGATATACCAGAGGCTTATGAGTTGTTTTTTTAGCAGGGAGTGGTCTGCAAACTTGATTGTATATTTTTCAACCGACTGGTACCATTTATGGATTCCATTCAATGGAAATCCAAACAAGATTAGGATCAATAGATAATGTTATTTGAAGAGTATACTCCCTCATATCAACGACCCTAATGAACCACTTTTATGTATAGATTCAACAAATTTGGTAATGGGTGTGAACACTTGTTTTGGTAATTTGTAGCTGAAACTTCTAATTCTACTAATTCAAGTATGTTTTTTCAGTTATAATTCTCTACCAAGATGGTTACACCTCCTTCTAAACTTTTCAATGTAAATATTGTAAATAATCATTCTGAAAATGATTGTTGGTCGCTTTATTTTGATGGATCAAAGTCCAAAGAAGGTGTCAATCCTGGCTACCTTCTAATTGATCCAAAAGGATAATAAAATGTTCATAGCATGCCAACTCAAATTCGAATGCACTAATAATATTGTTGAATATGAGGCCCTAATTCAACGGTTGAAAAAAGATTTGGACCTTAATGTACAGTAGCTCATGGTATTCAGAGATTCTTGAATTATAGTCAAACAGGGAAAAATCAGATCCAGTTTGTAATTCCTTGTCTTCGAAGTTATCAAGCTCAAGTATGGCATCCAATTTCTAATTTTTTCACCTTTAATATTAGTTTTGTACCTTGCTCTTGGAATCAGGATATTGGTTTACTTGCTACTATTGCATCCATATTGATACCTACTGATGGTTTTGAGCCAAATTATTTTTCCATTGAGTTGATATTTAGGCCAAATGTCTCAGATAATTATACTAACAGGCGTGATTTTGACCATGACCAGTAGTTGTTGAACTTTTTGTATTTGTAAGGTACTTTTCAAGATGTGTTGATTGAGGACATTGCACATGAACGAAACCTTTACGATTTAAAAAATATTTCTACCTAAAATTCAATACAACGAGTTTTTGATAAGGTGAGAACTAACCCTAAGTTTGTGGTTAAGTTGGAATATTTTTATGATTTGCATGAAAAAATTTAGAGGGGTTATTAACTATAAAACGAATAGGTCATCCATGTAGTACGAAACAATAAACCTAGGAACTGGTGATTACCATCAAACACTAAACCTAGGCGTTGACTATACTAAATAGGAAAAAGTATCCCTCATCGCATTGCTCAAGAAATACAAGGATGTTTTTTCTTGGAACTACCATGATTTTAAAAATTCCAACCCCAATATCATGCAACATGTTATACCTCTAAAACTACAAACTAAACATTTCCAGTAGAAATTGTGCAAAAAGCATCCTAACTTAGAATCGATTGTGAAGAAAGAGTTAGACAAATTAATTGTGGGAAAAATTATTTTCCCAGCATGTCATACCCTATGGATATATAATATAGTCAATGTAAGGAAGAAAAATGGTGATAACAGCCTTTGTGTGTATTTTCACAATCTGAACCATGCATCCGACAAAGACAATTACCATATGCCAACTATGGAACAAATACTTCAAAAGGTATCTGGTTCTGAGATGATGTATTTCTTTGATGGATTCTCATGTTACAACCAAGTTTTGGTCTCTCCTGCAGATCAACTTAATATTTCCTTTAGAACCCCATAGGTCACGTTTTCCTACAAGAAGATTCCCTTTGGGTTAATGAATGCAGGAGCTACTTTCCAAAGGGATATGGAGATATCCTTATGATAAATCATCAATCAATTCATTTTTATTTATTTAGATGATGTAACAATGTATTCTACACACAGATCAGATCATATATCTCACCTGAAGAGTGTATTTGATCGTTGTCAAAACTATGCCTTGTCATTAAATACTAAGATGTCTATATTTTCCGTAACTCGAGGGAAAGTACTTGGTTTCGAAGTTTCAAAGGAAGGGACAAGTATAGGTCTATATAGAATTCAATCTATCTTAAAAATACCTCCCCGTACAACTAAACAATCCATGCAATCCTTTTTGTGCCAAATAATTTTTGTTGTGAGGTTTGTTCCTAATCTTATTGAATTTGCGAGACCTTTGAAAAATATAATAATTAAGGATGTTGTTTTTAAATGGGGACACCAAGAGAAAGAAGCTTTTCAAACAATAAAACAAGCAATAGTTGAAGCTCCTTCTCTGATACACCTGCATTTTTAGAAGGATTTTATCCTGTACACTTTCGCATAAGATATATCTTATGATGTAGTACTCACACAAAAGAATGATTCTAATTTTGAAGTCCCTATCCCATTTATGAATTCAACCTTCAAAGGCGCGGAATTGAAATATTCAATTGTTGAAAAACAAGTTTTTGTTATTTATAAAGTAGTAAAACATTACAGGCCTTATTTACTGAAATAAAAAACAAAGGTGATAGTACCCTACTCAGTAGTCAAGAATTTGCTGGTGCAAAAGGAATTGGGTGAGAAACGTGCTCATTGGATGACAACACTACAAGAATATGGCCTTCAAATCAAACCATCCCAAAGGGTTTGAGGACAAGGTCAATGTAAGTTGGTAGTTGATTTTGTTTATTCACCTAGGTCTGATTTAGTTTTTGAAAATGAAGAATGTTTGTTTTCAAAAGAAATTTCTTGTCTTTTTGATAATATTGATTCAAGGTATGATGAACTGATTTTTTTTATAACGCATGGGAATTCTCCATCACATCTCACTCCAAGGAAAAAGAGATGTCTAAGGTTGAAGGAAACACCTTTCTATCTTATTAACAATTTTCTCTTTAGGAAGAACTTTGATGGAGTTTTTCTTAGATGCCTAGAGCAAGATGAAGCAAACACAGTCTTACAAAAATTTCATGGAGGTCCTACTAGAGAACATTATGGGGGTAATACAACTACATAAAATTACAGAGGGGTGGCTATTTTTGGCCAGCCTTATTTAAATATTCCCATGCATTCGTTCGCAGGTGCCAAATTTTCCAAAGAGCTACAAGTAAAGTCAAGAAAGATGCTCTTCCACTGCAACCAATATCATCACATTTTCCCTTCCAGCAGTGGGGATTGGAAATTTTTGGGTTGATAAACTCTTCGTCGTCCCTTTAGCACAAGTTTATTCTAACAGCCACATATTACTTCACCAGTTAGGTAGAAGTGGTGCCACTATGCATAGTTAATTCAAAACATGTCATATCCTTCCTTGAAAATAATATTGTAACTCATTTTGGTGTCCCTGAATCTTTAATTTTCGATAATGCTTAATTTTTCCTTGCCTAAATTAACTTCTTATGCCCTATAAAAGGGAATAAATATAAAATATTATGCTAATTATTACCCTTAGGGTAATGTTCTGGCATAATCGATGAATAAAAACCTGATTAAAAATCTTAAAAGGACAAGCGTGGATCATCACAAAAACTAACACATTGATTTACTCAATGTTATGTGAAATGACAGAGTGAAACTGGAAGATGCTATAGGGAATTCCCATTTCTTTATGAATTAGGGGAAAGAGGTGATATTCCCACCTAACATTATGCTTCCTTCATTGCAATTATCCTAATCCTCACTAGACACCGAAGCTTATGTCTTAGAAAACATAATCAATACTTTGTTGAAGCTAGAAGAAGAAACATCAAGGGCCAAGTAGAAGTTTGATCAACATCAATAGGTTGTAAAGAAATGGTTTGACCATAAATCCACTTCAGATAGGAACTTTGAAGTAGGGGACTTAGTGCGTAAATGGGACCGAGAACATGAAGATAGAAGAAAACACATGAAGTTTCAATTCTTATGGCTTTGAACTTTCACCATTACATAAAATATTGGTCCAAGTACCTTTTATTTGAGTTCACTGAAAACAGAAACATAGATCCATCCAGTCAATGGACAAACTCTTACGCATTACTTTGCTTGATTTCCTCTTTAGAGATTATTATTGTATATATCATGTATATAATCATATTTGGTTTGGTGTGTGTTTTGAATTTTAATTTATTCATCTCCATCGCATTGTATTTTTGTTCATAGAATGTTGGCTTCTTTCAAATAAGATCTTGACAATCAATATATCAGTTTTACTTTTACATCTTCAGATGCATTATTACGTAAGATTAGCAGCTATTGTTTAAATTCCGATACATATAGTTGTTGTTTTGTTTTACACCTGAGATTATTGTGTCATGTCTCTTAAACCTTATTATTATGTTAGGTTTTGTTTCTTTCTCCTTTTTTAAGTTTAGTTTCATTCTCAATAAATTTCATCCCTATTTTATATATATTCCTTGTGTTATCTTATCATTCACCTGAGAGAATTTTCAAGGACTTGGATTTAATAGGGCCAAGCGATGGACAATTTTTAACAAGCTTCCTACATTCTGTCAACAACCAAAAGTTAAGCTGATGCGGGAGCATCGAGACAAAGTCCTATGTTTAATGAATAAGCGGTCAATGTTATTTTTCGGCTTCCATGTAATCAATTTTATAAGGATATGGTTAGTTGTCGATTTCTTAAATTTTATTTATGGATAGGATTTGTTTTATTGTAATAATGTAAATTTTCCAATGATATTCTTGAATCTTGTAAAACGTTGCTCGAGGATAGGTTAGTTGTAGATTTACTTTCTTAGGAATTCAGATAATGTTGTCTCTGATCTGGCAGTTCTAATAGAATTCTACTTAATGTAATGGGATCTAAATGTGTAGATAGAGTGAGTGAGATAATAAAGTGTATGAGAGTGAGTGTGCATGACAGTGGTTAATGGTCGATTGAATGAAGAACAGAGTTTCAATTCTCTACGCATATGTGTTTATATAATATCTTCTTTTAAATAACCAAAATCCCATGTAAATTCTATGTATCAACGAACATTTCATATTTATATAAATGTTCAGAGAATTCAAGAAGATAGAGACGTACCTAGTCGATCTCAACATAAATGAAATTGACCATTTAACTGATCAATTTGACTGAAACAATCTGAGTTAAAAAAATATGCAATACTGACCGATCTACAGTTGTCGATGAATTCCACAAGAGAAAGTGTACAGAAGATAGTATATCTGTAAGGTTAAGGTGAAGATCCATGTTTGATCTCAGATCAACGGCCAGGGATCATTGCGTAAAAGATAGATGGTTCTCAGTATTTGAGGAAAGAGACTTCCAGGAGGAAAATGCGAAAGCCCATTTTTAGAAAAAGTGGGAAGGTGTATCCACAATCCACAATCTGACTATGGAAAG
This sequence comes from Pseudotsuga menziesii, assembly GCA_001517045.1. Lineage (NCBI taxonomy): Eukaryota > Viridiplantae > Streptophyta > Pinopsida > Pinales > Pinaceae > Pseudotsuga > Pseudotsuga menziesii. Next base: position 199,923 of record LPNX010049872.1, on the reverse strand, counting down.
GACCATTGTGGCTGCAAGACTGTGGAAGTCGATTTTTTGAAGATTGAGAATTGTATTCCTGCAATCCAAAATTGCAGAAAGAATATTGCGGAAAGGAAATTGCGGAAGGACTCAATTGCAGAAATAGAGTTGTGGAATTAAGATTGCGGAACTGACCTTGCAGAGAGATGGTTGCGGAATTGAAGTTGTGGAAGAAGATTTTAATCAGAATTTAGACTAATTTGGGTTAGGTTTTATGCCTACTAGCTATTACCTACCATTAGTTTTGGTATCATAGCAGGAGAAGGATGCCAGCAAGGCGAGGACAAGAACGTGGAGTCCCAGTAGGGACTGGTCAAGGAAGACAAGCTACAAGTATTTATACACAAAGAGGATTGAGAGAAATCCAATATAGGATGGGGGATATGGAGAGAAAGAATTCAAGAAGCGTAGAGACCAGTGATGAAGAATAATACTTTGAAGACGAGGAACAAGAGGTTGCTGAAGAAGTAAAAGTATTGAAGATGATGTTGAAAGCTAGTAACATACCTAAAATTGAAGTTACCACGTACAAAGGTAATATGAATGTCGAATAACTCATGGATTGGATCAATGCATTAGCAAAGTATATTTACTTTGAAGAAATTGAAGATAAAAAGAATATGAAATATGTAGCGACCAGAATGAAAGGATATGTAGCTATCTTGTGGGATGAGCTTCGGATCCACAAAGAAAGAACAGGTAATTCCAAAATAAAATATTGGGATAAAATGTTAGATAAAATTAAAAGTAAATTTATGCCTAAGGGTTATCAGATGACTCTCATTAGACAACTACAAAATCTTAGAAAAAAGGATATGATTATTAAAGAATACATAGAAGAATTCTTTAGGTTGAGTATTAGAGCTGGACAAATACATGGGGGAATTGAAAGAGTATCTAGGTATCAATGGACTAATATATGAAATACAAAATGAGATCATCTTGTTGAATTTGAATACTATTGAATACGCTTATCAGGAAGCCTCAAGGGTAGAATAAAAGCTACTAAGAAAACAAAACTAGAAGAATCGAGGGATAAGTACAACAAGAGGAAAAGGGTCTCCAAATAGAGGGGGTAAGTTTCAAACTCCTAAGGATGAGGTAGAAGGTTCTAGTAGCCAGGCACCCTAAAGAGGAGGATTCAGGGGAGGTAGGTTTAATTCTAGAGGAAGAGGAAGAAGTAGAGAAGTAAAATGTTACACATGTGGATATATTGGACACATGTCATGGGAATTCCCAATAAATAAAACTACAACTCGGATAAATGAAAACATTGTTGAGGCTCATGGGGAGTCCAATGAAGAAGCAGAGGTGAATAATCCTCCTAAAGAAGGAGAATCTCCTATGATGAAGAGAGTTTTAGTGAAACAAATAAGAAAGTGCATGAACCATCCCAGATGAAAAGTCTATTCAGGACTAAGTGCAAGTCCCAAGGGAAGTGTTGTAACATGGTTATTGGCATTGGTAGTACATATAATTTGGTCTCCAAAGATATGGTAGAGAAGTTTGGATTGAAAAGGATGGAAAATCCCACTCCTTATAAAGTGTCCTAGTTGAATAAAGGACATAATCTCTTAGTGAATGAGCAGTGCAATGTGGAGTTTCAAATTGGTACTTATAAATATGTGGTATTATGTGATATAATGCCTATGGATGTGTGCCATATAATCTTAGGGAGGCCATGGCAATATGACAGAAAAGTTGTTCATGATGGAATAAAGAACACTTATTCTCTAGAAAGGATGGAAAGAGGCATACACTGTCACCATTGAAGAATGAAGTAGTCCAAGAAGGTCTAGAATCCAATATTTTGCTGATGACGAGGAAGGAGTTGTTACAAGAAGTTAAGAAAGAAGAAGACCTGCATTTTTATTTTGTTGGTAAACCAAAGGTAATTTTAACTTCTACAAATTTAGATGATTTTCCAACTGAAGTTAGAATCTTGCTTGCTGAATATGTTGATATTGTTAGAATAGTAGAGGCAATCTAAACTAGTTAACCTATCTAAGCAACCAACAACATATCATAAAAAATAAGAACAGGAAAAGAAAAGGACAAGAGAACACCGATATACGTGGTTCACCCTAATGGGTTACATCCATGGGAAGGTAGTCTTCTATTAGCTCCAGAATGTCTTCTCCAACATTACAAGAGAGCAAAGCACAAATACCCCAAAGAATATAGATGATGTACAACAGTGTCACAATAGTACCACTACTACATCAAGAATACATGATCTATAGAGACTCACTTGACCCTATTATATACTAAGAGATGAGAAGGAATTACTCTCACATATTGCATGTGGGATAATATAATTCTTCAAAATAACATCTCTTAATACAATACCATGGACAAATACTCTACACAAGTAAATACACCACCATATAACTATGGTTTAACTATATTACTCTTTTACATAAGATTGTAGACAACTTCCAACATAATACAAAGACATTATTACCTTCCAAGGAATATAATATATTCCAACAGATATTATTTTGGATGAGTTTCCAAATGCTTTAACTCCTGTGAGAAGTATTATTAATCATATTGACTTAATACCTGATGCAAGTTTACCTAATAAGGAAGCCTACTGACTGACTCCTCAAGAGAATGAAGAGATCAAACAACAGGTGCAGGATCTGTTGGACAAAGTTTTGGTGAAAGAAAGTTTGAGTCCTTGTGAAGTACCCATTGTACTTAGTCCAAAGAAGGATGGTGGATGGTGTATGTGCACTGACTCCCCAGAAATCAATAAGATCACTATCAGGTACATATTTCCCTTACCCCACATTGATGATTTGATGGATTGTCTGAGTGGTTCAAAATATTTTTCATAGATAAGTTTGAAAAGTGGTTATCATCAAATAAGAATAAGAGAAGGGGATGAATGGAAGACTGCATTCAAGACTAACAATGGTTTGTATGAATGGTTAGTAATTCCATTTGGGCTTAAATGCACCTAGTAATTTTATGAGATTGATGAATGAGGTCTTGAAGGAATACATTGGAAAATTTGTGATAGTGTATCTGGATGATATCCTGATTTTTAGTTGGAATAAAGAAGAACATTTGAGACATCTTAAGTTGGTGTTAGAAACCTTGCAAAAAGAGAAGATGCTGATAAATTTGAAAAAAGTGTAGTTTCCTGAAGAAAGAGTTGATTTATTTGGGATTTGTGGTTTCAGAAGAAGGGTTGAATATGGATCAAGATAAGGTGCAAGAAATTTTAAGTAGGTTAATTCCAAGGAATGTGTATGAGGTAATAATTTTTCATGGCCTTGCAAGTTTTTATATAAAGTTCATCAAGAATTTTAGTCTATTGGAGTTTGTGAAACTTTAAAATCTATTCTTATTGTTATTTTATTGTACCTCCTAAGGGGGATGAACTTATTGTAATCAATCATACAAACCCTAGAAGAACAATGTAGACCTTGGGGATAAAAGCAAGAAAAAGAAAATATAAAATATAAAATATATTGCTTCCATAAGAGAAGTCGGCCCCAGTCAAAATATTAGTGGAAAATATGTATAAATAGGAGGTGGCCCTCCTCATTCTTCCACAAAACAACAACACAACATCATAGTGAAGTTCATAGTTTTCTGGGAGAGAGAGAAGTTCACATATACTCCAAAAGAAGAATTTTTTCAGGGTTTCTATCTTTGGAAATCTTTTCCATATTTTGTCTTTCTTCTTCATTGTACTCTGATCTCATAATTATCATCTCTAGAAAAAGGTTGTCGGCTTTTCTCCCATTTGTGTTTCCCAAGATAAAAATACTCATGTTATTGTCATGTTATTGTTCTACGTTTTTTCTATCTTCTAGTGATCCTATTGATAAATACAATTAAGATATGCTACTATAATCTTATGAAAGTATAACATGGTATCAGAGCAATGCTAGAAGAAGCCATTGCTGAAACTCTGTCAGAAACCTATCGGAACTAGGGTTTCATATTTCAAGGTCTTCACTCAACCTTTTGGTAGAAAAAGAGCCTTGCGAATTTTTCTCTAAGGATGGCACATCTTTTGGTGAAGACAGAATTCAATTCTGAGAATTTTCAATTTTTGACCTAATTCTGTAGCTACAACAAAAATTAGGGTTTCAGTTTTTTACTTACTCCCTCCACAGTTTTATCACGACTCTACCTGTTCTCAACTCACCTCTCTAGGGATCATTTATTTATGTAGTCAACATTCCAAAACTCCAACCTTTAGTTTTGACCTAATCTCTGCTAGGGTTTTAGATCGAGATCTACAGTCAAGATGATCAGCATGAAGGTTGAAGATCGTATGGAAGGACACTCAAACTTCATCCCTTGGAAGTATATGGTTCTTCTTCTACTAGAAGAAATTAACCAATTACAATGTGTAAATGAAAAGATCTCAAAATCAAAATCCGAAGAAGACAAACCTTGCTGGAGGAAGAATGATTCCAAAGCAAGAAGGATTTTGGTGGAATTAGTTAGAGACCACTTGGTTCTTCAGATATCAGAAAAGATGACAGCGAGGAATATGTTTAAAGCCTTAAAGAATTTATTTGAACACAGTAATATCAATGTGACTCTTACATTGAGGAATAAACTGTCGAATATGAAGATGACAATCTTGAAGAAAAGGATCTCGTTATGACCACCTTAAATAGTCTCCCACCATATTGCGAGTCTTTTATCCAAACTATAAGTGGTTGGAACAATTTTCCCAAATTTGATAAGCTATGGGAAGAATGCACTCAAGAAGAAACAAGAATCACAACATGCCAAAGACTTCATGGTGCTCAACCTGAGGAGAATCAAAGATTTCATATCTCATGCCAAGGAAGGAAAGGAAAGGGGAAGGAATTAATTCAATCACAACCACCAAGATAAGAGATCAAATACTTCCCCATATTAGAAGAAACAAGAGAAGAAGGACTCATCTTAGATACAGTGCTTCAGGTGCAGGAAATACGGTAATTATGTCAGTAGATGTTGAAGTTCAAATGAAAGGAAGCATGAATCTTCAACTGTTGATGTAGAAGAAGACCCTCCTCAAAAGGATCCAAGGAAAGGATTATAGTTCGGAGTTATTCTTCTAAGAAATGATATGAATATCCATAGTGTGATGATATTCAAGAAAGAATGTGAAAATCAGTGGACTCTGATAGTGGGAGCCCACCCATAAAACCAAAAAAGATAAGTATTTGATTTTACATGCTCTAGAAGATTAGATCTAGTTTTCTTCTAATATGTTTTACACATATCTACATTTCTAAACTCAGGTAATTAAATAGCCTGTTATTATACACAACCCATCTAGGATGATGACTCCTTTATAACATACTGGAGTAGTACACACTCTTAATGGTATGCTAAGAATAATAACATAAGCATCGGATAATGGCCTTAAGTGTGTTGTGTCGAAGATTTGACTAAAAGGTTTCCTACATTATTTTGTTAATACATTGATTATGAAATACCACTAACCCTATGACATGATTTGACTTGTAGGGAATGCCATGATCTACAAGGACAATTGATCCCATTGATATATGGATGGAATGGAACCAGAAATCCTCCAGAAGCATGTATTATGACTCTCAGACCCATAATAATATCATGTAGAGATTTGGTGATCAGAAGCAGAAAGCTTCTACGAATGTGGGTCTATCTACTGCTTCAACAATATTTACTCAACTGACTTCTGAGAGACAGAGGGATTTATCCCTCAAAGACAAGGATTCTAATCTATTACATATAATAGAAACCTGACGACACTAATGTTGTGACTCGAATAAGACAATTGGAGGATCCTTGATGAACCTGGTCATCACCAGGATGAATAATTACTTTCCATTCTACATTCATGTTCCCAAGTTAGAACCTTTAGGCAAGAAGGAAACATGCGTGGGATATCGCAAGACTTAAAAGGATTACAGAATATACATCCCATGATCGATTCAAATCGCATTCAGGAAGGATGCAACCTTTAAAGAATAAATTCCTATCCAAAAAGGAAGAGGATGATATATGGAGATCGATGACGATGAAGAGATGGGATCATATCCCCCTCCAAACATTAAGAGGTATTATGAAGAAATGAATAAGCCGACCAGTCCCATTGATCCAATTGAGTCAGATGATGCTCCCATAGATATGGCAATAAGCCGAAAAAGACCTAGATGGGCACAAAAGATTTTGTAGAATGCAAAGGAGCATGAAGCTCTACATGGAGAAGATGGGAGCATTGAAAAAATAAAAGTCCAGATTTTTTTCCATAGGGTTCTCTCAAAAAGAGAGAGTCGATTATGATGAGACACTCTCTCCTATGGCTCAATATAATTCCATCAGATCAAGCATTGCTATTACTTCATAAATGAGATGGAAGTTGTATCAGATGTATGTCAAGACAACCTTTCTCAATAATATTTTTGATGCATTACTTCTTGGGATTAGAAGTATGATAAAGAGAGAAGAAGGTTTTCCTAGGTCAAGTAAAATACACCATAGATATACTAAAAAGATTTAAAATGTTGGATTGCAAGTCCATAGCTACCCTGATGGATGAAAAATTGAAGAAGCTAAGAGATTCTGGTTCATATTAAAATTTGATAGATCCCACCATGTATTGCCAGTTGATTGGGTCCTTGATGTATATGACAAAAACTAGACAAGATATTTGTTTTTCTGCGAATGCGCTCAGTCAGTTCATGAGCAAATAGAGTCAGAACTCTAGACTTCTGCAAAACATGTGCTCATATACTTACATGACACTATGGGATATGATATATGATATAATTCAGATTGTGACTTGAGATTTCAAGGATTTATAGACTTAGATTGGTCTGGATGCACTACAGATAGGAAGAGCACTTCAAGATGCGATTTCAGTTTGGATTCTGCAGTAATTTCCTAGTACATTAGGAAGCAGAACTCAGTAGCTCTTAGTACTACAGAGACCAAGTATATGGCTTCCAGTTCAGTAGCCAAAGAATCATTTTGGCTTCATAAACTTCTTGCAGGATTGTTTGGCCAAATTCTAGATCCAACCTTGATTCACCGTGATAACTAGATTTGTGTGTATACGTCAGTGAATCATGTATTTCATGAAAATTTGAAGAACATAAGGATTCTGTATCACTTCATACATGATATGGTGTAGAAAGGTGTAGTCAAGCTCCAGTATATTCCGAGAAATGACCAGATTGCATATTTTCACACTAAGCCTCTTTATAGGATGAAGATTGAATATTTTCACAGCATACTTGGAGTAGAAGAGAACGTATCCCTCCTTGAGAGGGAGAGATTACTAAGAGACATTTACCATAATTTTTCCCAGGTGCCTCTGCTCGTCTAGGTTCTCAGCCAGGTATGGGAGAAATCCCATCGGTAGATGAGACAGACAGGTAGTAGATGGCTAGGTTCACACATGTGCCTCTGCTCATCCAGGTTCTATCCAGGTATGGGAGAAATCCCATCCACAGATGAGTCGGACAGGAAGCATATGGTCATGGGATTGCAGAGGTACCTATACTTGTTCATCTTCTCATCCAGGTATGGGATTACCCCATCAGCATATGCGATGAACATGTATTAGATGGTCATGCACATTTACTTGTTCAAGTTCTCAACTAGGTATGGGAGTATCCCATCGGAGTATGAGACAAACATGCAGTATATCGTCATGCACATTTACTCATTCAATTTCTCATCCAGGTATGGGAGTACACCATCGGCAGATGAGGTGAACAGGTAGTAGATGGTCGTACATTTGCTCATCCAGAATCTCTAGCCAGGCATGGAAGTATTCCATAGGAAATAGAGATAGATAGGGAGCAAAATATTTTCTCTCAGACATATAGACAAAAAAAATTCATAAATACAACCTTTAGTACATTTATAGATGAAACCCAGATGATCATGATGTTGATGAAGACAGAAGAATACCTTCCTTGTTGAGAGGGAATGTTAGAGTTTGTGCAAATTTAGGACCTATTATTATTGTTCTTGTATTGTACCTCCTATGGGGCATGAACTTATTGTAATCAATCACACAAACCCTATAATAACAATGTAGACCTTGGGAAGAAAATAAATCAAAAGAAAAGATAAAATAAATTATAAATTATAAATTATGTTGCTCCCCCAAGAGAAGTCGACCCTAGTCAAAATATTAGTGGAAAATCTGAATAAATAGGAGGTTCCTATCCTCATTATTCCACACATCAGCAACATAGTAGCACAATGAAGTTAACATTTTTATGGGAAAGAAGGAAGTTCACATATACTGCAAAAGAAGACTGTTTTCAGGGTTTCTATATTTGGAAATATTTTCCATATTTTCTCTTTCTTTTTCATTGTACTCTGATCTTAGAATTATCATCTCTAGATAAAGGTTGTTGGGTTTTCTCCCATTTGGGTTTCCTAGGATAAAAATACTCGTGGTATTGTTATGTGCTTTGTCTATCTTCTATGGTCCTATTGATAAATACAATTATCATATACTGTTATAATCTTATGAAAATCTAACCTAGTCAAATTTGTGCACCCATAATAGACACCTTCAAGGGAAGTAGACAACCTTTCAAGTGGACAAAAGTAGCTAACAAAAACTTCAAATTGTTGAAGAATAAGATCACTGAAAAGCCTATTCTGGATTTACCTAGTTTTGACAAAGTTTTTCAAGTAGAGACAGATGCTAATAGGACAACGATAGGGGTTGTTCTAAGCCAAGGAAATAGACAAGTAGCATACTTCAATGAGAAGTTAAATGAGGTGAAACAAAATTATTCCTCATATGATAAGGAATTGTATGTTGTTATGAAGGCTCTTAAGAAATGGAGGCACTACTTAATGCCCAAACAATTTGTGTTATATTCAGATAATCATGCTTTGTGGTTTATAAATAATCAACCTAAATTAAATTAGAGACATGCTAAGTGGGTATCATTTTTGCAAAACTTTACCTTTGTGATCAAGCATACAAGTGGAAATTCTAATAAAGTAGTTGATTCCTTAAGAAAAATAAATTTGATCTTGCAGGAAATTAAGGTCAGTACTTTAGGATTTGAAAATTTGGTTAGTATGTTTAAGGAAGATATGGATTTTAACGATATATATGTAGAATGTGAGAATCCAGTTTCCCACAATAGAAGTCAATGGTTGGACTATATGTTACAAGAAGGGTTATTGTTCAAATATAGTAAGTTATGCATTCAAAAATGTTCTATGAGAGAAAATTCGATACAGGAGAAACACAGTGGAGGTTTTTCAAGACATTTTGGGCAGGAAAAAATGTTTGCTCAAGTGAGTGCTTTTTATATTTGACTAGGAATGCATCAGGATGTAAAGAATTTTGTTGAAAAATGGAGGATATTCCAACATTCCAAGGGGAGGAGACAAAACATTGCACTCTATCAACCCCTACGTATTCCAACTAGGCCTTGGGATTCTATCAGTATGGGTTTTATTCGAGGATTTCCTAGAACTCATAGGGGGAATGATTCTATTTATGTTGTAGTGGATAGGTTTTCAAAAATGGCTCATTTTATTGCTTGTAAGAAGACCAATGATGCAATAAATATTGCTAATTTGTTATTTTCTGAAATTGTGAAGTTACATGGTCTACCTTTGAGCATTATAACAGACAGGGATACAAGATTTGTTGGTCATTTTTGGAGAACCTTATGAAAGAAATTGGGTACCAATCTTAGTTTTATCTCTGCTTATGATCCTCACAATGATTTTCAGCCTGAAGTAGTAAATAGAAGCTTGGGAAATATTTTAAGAAGTCTCGCTTATGAAAATCCAAAACAATGGGATTTAGCTCTTCCTCAAGATGAGTTTGCTTATAATGATTCACTTAACAGGAAGTACAGGTATGAGTCCTTTTCATATTGTATATGGAATGCACCCTAGGGTAGTATATGAACTTAAAAATTTGGGAGGAAAGGAAAGGAGAAGTGTAGATGGTGAATATTTTGCATCCAGTATGCATGAGCTACAAGAAAATGTTAATAAGAAATTACAGGAAAGTGCAAGAAAATATAAATAGAGAGCAGACTCGACTGAGAAGGGAAGTTAATTTTCAGGTCCGAGATTTAGTAATGGAATATCTTAGAAAGGAAATGTTTCCTAAATGAACCTACAATAAATTGAAACTTAAGAAAATTGGGCCTTGTAAAATCTTGAGGAAGTTTTTTGCAAATGAACATGAAATAGAACTTCCTTCTGACCTTGAAATTTCTCCAATTTTAAATGTTTCATATCTATATCCTTTTAAAGATGTAGGTGTTAAGACAAAAGAAGTAATCTCAGATAAATATAATCCACTAATAGATTAGTAGGGACAGTTACCTTAGAAAGAAAAACCACAGATTGAAGCTATCCTTAACAAAAAAAATTCAAAGAAGACCAGAAACAAAGATTATTTTTAGTATTTGGTCAAGTGGAAAGATCATCCATTTGAAGATGCATCATGGATGAATGAACCAAAGATCTCCAAGTACAATGTGAACCCTGAAGACCTAATGAAGAATTATTTTCTTCCCCCGAAGTATGATGCAGGATCATCGAGACAAAATCCTATGTTTGTTGAACAAGTAGTCAATGCTCTTTTTATGCTTCCATGTAATCAATTTTATAGGGATAGGGTTTTAGTTGTTGATTTATTGAATTCGTTTGATGGATAGGATTTTTTTTATTTTAATAAAGGAAATTCCAATCTTGTAAAAGGTTGCTCGAGGATAGTTTAGTTGTATATTTACTTTCTTAGGAATTCAAATCTTGTTTTCTCAGATTTGACAGATTAAATAGAATTCTGTTTAATGTAATAGGATCTAAATTTGTAGATAGAGTGAGCAAGACAGTAGAGTGTATGAGAGGGAGTTTGTATGATAGTGGTTAATCATTGATTGAATGAAGAACATAGTTTCAATTCTCTGTGCATATGTGTTCATCTAATGTCTTCTTTTCAATAACCAAAAGACCGTGTAAATTCTCTGTATCAATGAATATTTCATATTTATAGAAATGTTCAAAGAATTCAAGAAGGCATAGATGTATCCAATCGATCTCAACAAAAATGAAATTGAACGTTTAACTGATCAATTCGACTAAAACAATCTGAGTTAAAAAATCTACAATTCTAACCGATCTACGGTTGTAGATGAATTCCGAAAGAGAAAGTGTACAGAAGATAGTAGATCCATAAGGTTGAGGTGAAGATCCATGTTTGATCTAATTAGATCAACAGCTAGGGAGCATTCAGCAAAAGATTGAAGTTTCTTAGGATTTGCGGAAAGAGACTTGCCGGAGGAAAATTGCGGAAGCCCATTTTTAGAAAAAGTGGGAAGGTGTATCTGCAATCCGCAATCTGACTACGGAAAGGACCGTTGCAGCTGCAAGACCGTGGAAGTTGAGTTTTTGAATATTGAGAATTGTGACCCTACAATCCAAAATCCAAAATTGAGGAAAGAATCTAGTGGAAAGCCAATTGCGAAAAGACAATTGCAGAAGGACTCAATTGTAAAAATTGAGTTGCAGAATTGAGATTATGGAACCGAGCTTGCGGAGAGTTGGTTGCGGAATTGGAGTTGCAGAAGAAGATTTTAATCAGAATTTAGATTAATTTGGGTCAATTTTTAGGCCTGCTAGCTATTACCTGCCATCATAACCCAAGGAAACCTATATTTAAGGCTTGTAAATCAAAATAAAAATAGCATGTTAGTGGGTACACTCTTCCAGTATCCTAAAAATTTATTGACCACCCTGTTAGCTTCATCTTGACACTTTACAATCATTGGATGGGAATGCATGTATTCACTCACATATATGTTCAATTATATGTTTTTATCAGCCCCATTCTTTTATTAGCATGTGTGACTAATTAATTCAAAATCCTTAACCTATTTACACCATCCCATACTCCTAAGGAGTGGTTTGGTCACCTCCCCATTCACTAAATGATCCCCTTGAGGATCAACATTTATAAATCAAAATATGTAACAAAATAGCTTATGTAAGGGAAAGAGGTATTATCTCAAGTCGGCATGTTCCTGATCATGAAATCCTTTTGGAATGACTTTATCAAAATCTAGTTACCAATCCAGGATACTAGATTGTGGTCCTAAAGACTGCAAGATGCGAGGTCTCATCATAATCCGACCCACTCATTTTCTGGAAGCATGTGTGAATGACGTTGTCACAACTGATTCCCAAGTGAGTCAAGTTCCCTTTAATCTTATCTTCTCTAGGTAAATTATTTTCTCTATTTAATGAATGGGACAAAGGTGACTAACCTTGGTTAAAGACAACCTTACTGGGGATATGGATGCTTGATGGAAACAGTGGAAATACCAATAGTATTGGAGGAAAAACATATGATTCTATATTAGTTTTACACGCTATTTTTTTGTATGGTAAGCTAATAGAAAATCTGTTCATTTAATTTTTTTCTAATAGATTAAGTTTGTATTCTTAAAAGGTGGTTGTAGGGAAATATTTTAGTGGAAATGGTGGTTGAAAATATTTTTAAGGATTTGTTATGTGGGGCCCATCATACACAACTAGTATGAGTCTTAGTTTACAGTCCATATATTTATGTACCTTTATTTGGATCTTGTTGATATTGAATACGAGATAACTGGCTCACCCTATAATTCTCCATTTGTTGGCCTCTATCATCAACAACCCTTTCATTTTTAAAAATGAATGGGCCCCCACGTTTCTATTTAGATCTTGGAAAATTTAATGATTAATAAACACATCAAAGGTAATGTTAATAATCATGTATGTTTTATGTTTTTTATTTGACCTTCCAGTTTCATTTGGTACATTAGTCTGAGGTCTTATTTGTACATCCACAAAATGAAAAGACATAATTTACAACAAAGTTTACAAGGGTGTGATCTTCGTGTTATCAAATTTTTTTTTTCTTCTTTCAATTCCATGACTAAAAGCATGTAATCTGAAAGATGAAACTCCATGCAATGATGACATTAAGAAGACACATAAGTTGGAAATTACAAAAATCAACAAGGTTTTATCAAGCAATACCGAAGAACCTTTTCGCTTACAAAATCATAACAAAACATTAATTACAAAGATTTAAAAACTGAAGCATAGTCACAAGAAGGAACAGTCCAATGAAGACCTCGAAGGAAGAGTTCTAGAAAATAAAGAAGAAAACCAATGCCTAAATAATCTTAATGAAGAACTACAGAAACAAATCGAGAAGTTAAAAGAGGACAAAAAGTCGCAAGACAAAAGGTTCAAGAAGATTCAGAGTAAGAACAATCTACTGGAGAACAAAATAGCGCAAATCCAGAAAGAAGCATTCAGTCTCTCTGAAAAACAAAGTCAAGTTGAGGAAGTAAATTCAGTCATCATCACAGATAAAAAAAGAATTCAATACATCCGAAGAACAAACAACAAGAACTCCTTATGGACACCCCAATTATAAACGTTATTTTGACCAACGACAGGGTCAAAATGAACACACACAAAGGAGATATGATGTCAGGCAAGCAAGAACAAAAAATAAAAACAAAAAACAACAAATAAGAATACCTATCCCACAAAATGATCAAATAGCTTCGATAAAAATAGATTTGGGATGGACCACATTAGAGACGATGCAATAGTTCTTTTGCGAAATTCGTAACTCGTATCTCCTCATTTCATCAAATGTCACAATGCCTTAACACAAAAGATCAAGAGATAACATTCAAGAAAAAAATCAAACATAATCCATGTCTTCTCTAAGCTCTGAGGAAAAAGCTTCTCTAAGGGGAAGGCAATGTTATATAAATAAAAATATAACATAATATATATATATAAATAATATCATCAATATTAACACTAATGATTAATTAATTAATTAAAAGAAAAGAAATGCATCTTAGTTAAGGCATGAAGGGATTATATAAGACCCATCATTGTAAATGTAATATCAATCACTTATCTATCATACATTACATTTTTACTTTCTACTTAGCCATTTATGGCTTTTCTACGTTACTTGTTCTGGTTATTCGATGATTGAGGAACTTTGTTCCTCCAGTGAACAATGCATAATGGATCAAAAGAATAATTCTCTTGGGGAATCTGGAAAGACTCAGACATACTAGGTGACTCCAAATGACGGGATGGACATGAATCCCCGCGATTGCTTTCTTCAGAAGCAAGAACACGTCTTCCCTAGACTGTAGGCTGCAGGATTTCTAAGACACAAAATATCACTACCATGCCTTGCTATGCCCTAGGCATTAACTACCTCAATCTCTCTTCTGGAAGAATTGAATGATTGAGTGGACAGGATGAAAAGGTAGCTGAGGGTTTATGGGTTTCCCCATTGACATCTGGTCTCACCCTATTGGCTCAGGAGTTTTACTAACTCCCCCTCCCTATTTCTTGTGAAATCATGGCCCAATCTCTCACGTTTCAGTGCAGATGTAGTTGTGGTATTTTATTAAATTGTATATTTACATGATAACTTCAAAATGTAATGTGCATGACTTAGCAGTATAACCATCGACATCAATCTTGATCATCGATACACAAAACACCAAATCAATGGCAGGGCCTTGACCTTGGGCTCCTCGCCATGATTCACATACAATATATGCATCATGTACAATTTTAATACCATGGGGTCAAAAATGGGGTATTACATTCCCCTCCCCCTTACATTATCACTGTCCTCAGTGCTATGCAAAATTTTAAAAAAATGGATGTGCCAATCGCATGGCATCCTCCAGCTCCCACGTAGCCTCATCCGGACCGTAGTGCTTCCACTGCACCTTTACCTATCCAACGAATCGATTCCAGAGCATTGTGACCTTCCTGTTGAGGATGCACAATGGCTCGGTTTGGAACTCTCCCTTGGGTTCCACCTGGATCACATCCCAATTTATCACATGGTTAGGATCATGTACATATTTCTTAAGAAAAGAAACATGAAAAAAATTATGAGATGTAGTGCTAGCAGGAAATGAAAGTCTATATACAACTAGCCCTATTATTTCAAGCACATCAAAAGGTCCATAATGTCTAAGTGACAGCTTGGCACAACTTCCAATATTCAAGGAAATCTTCCTTAGCCTCACTCTAAGATTAACATGATCCCCAACACCGAACTCTTTGTGCACTCTATGCTTGTATGCATAGCTTTTCTGTCTATCCTGGGATTCTTTTAGGTTCTACCTGATCTTTGCAACCTCTTGCTCCATTTCCTTGAGCAATTTTGGACCAAGAACAATCCTATTCATTGGGTTATCCCAAGTCACTAGTTTCCTACACCTTATTCCATACATATCTTTGTATGGACTCATTCCCAATGATGCTTGTTGTTCATTATTATAGGAAAACTCTACTAAGTGTAAATAATCCTCCTAGTTGGATGGTTTTTCCATCACATACATCCGAAGCATGTCTTCAAGAACCTGGTTCACTCTCATTGTTTTCCCATCAGTCTCAGAATGGTAGGCAACGCTAAAGTTCAACTTTGTACCCAAATCTACAAACAGACTTTTCCAAAAATTGGAAGTAAACACGGTATCCTTGCCAGAAATTATTGCCTCCGGTAATCCATGCAATCTGAAAATATCCTCCATGAGAATTTTTTCAATGGCATTAGCCTTATACATGGACTTGACCGATATAAAATGTGATGCCTTTTTCAACTTGTCCACCACAACCATGATGGAATCATGTTGTCTCACAGTCATTGGAAATCCTGTAATAAAATCCATGGAAATAACTTCCAATTTTCGTTCTGGGACTGGGAAAGGCTGCAATAAACCCACTAGTTGTTGATGCTAAACCTTCACCTACTGACATTTCATGCACTTAGAAATATACCCGGCAATGTATTTTTTCATTCCTGGCCAGAAATACTACTTTCTATCTGTAGCAATTATTTTCTAATATCCTGGGTGACCAGAATATGGAGCTTGATGGATCTCATCCATAACAATTCTCCTCAAGTATGCTACATTTGGAATAGAAATTATGTTCTTATAAGTAAAAAGTTCATCTTCTTCCAATTTATATATCTCATAATTCTTTTCAAGGCTTTGCTGTTGCAATTTATCCTTTATCTGCACATACATTTCATCCTTAGCAGTATGATCAATAATCTGTTGTCTCAAATCTGGTTTGCAAATACTAAGAGATGCCACATGCATTTCATGCACCTTCCTACTGAGTGCATCATCCACTTTATTCTCTTTTCCTTTTATGTGTTTGATTTCAAAATCAAACTCACACAAAAACTCCATCCATCTAGTTTTTCTAGAATTTAACGTTGGCTGATTAAACAAGTATTTCATACCACAGTGTTATGTCCTTAGCTCAAATTTTCTTCCCATTAAGTAATTTATCCACATATTGAGAGCATGTATTATGTTTGTGAGTTCTAGATCATAAGTAGCATAGTTCTTCTCATGCTCCTTCAACTTTCTTGACTCATAGCATACCACTTGATTTTCTTGCATAAGAACTCCTCAAAGTCATTGATTTCATGAATCGGTACACACCACCAATTCTTTTTCTGGATCTGCAATTTTCAGAATTTGTGTACTTCTAAGAATATTCTTCAACTGCTGGAAGCTTTCTTCATGCCTTGGTGTCCATTCAAACTTTATCCCCTTCTTTTGCAAAGAAGTGATTGAATGTGAAACCTTGGAGAATCCTTTAGTGAACCTCCTATAGTATCCTTCAAGTCCCATAAAAGATCTCACATCTGTCACATTCTTGGGTTTGGCCAATTCATAATGGCTTCAATCTTCTCAGGGTCCATAGATATTCCCTCTTCTGAGATAATGTGGCCTAAATAATGAATTCTATCTTTATAAAAGTCACACTTGCTTAAATTTGCATACAAAATATGCTCCCTTAGCAATTTCAATGTCATTCTCAAATGTTCTTCATGCTCTTCTTCATTCTTAGAATAAATAAGAATGCCATCTAGGAAAACAAGAACAAACTTATCCAGATACCTGCTAAAAACACTATTCATGAGGCACATGAACGTAGCTAGTGCATTTGTGAGACCAAATGGTACCACTATAAACTTATAGTGTCCATACCTTGTTCTGAAGGCTGTCTTATGAATATCTTCATCTTTGATTCTTACCTAATGGTAACCAAACCTCAAGTAAATCTTGGAAAATACCTTTTCTCCTCTCATTTGATCAAAAAGGTCATCAATTTGAGGTAAAGGGTATTTAGTCTTCACAGTAACCTTTTTCAACTGTCTGTAATCAATACAGAACATGAGTGTTCCCTCTTTCTTTTTCACAAACATAACTAGTGCTCCCCATGAGGATACACTAGGCCTGATATATGTATTTTCCAATAACTCTTGCAGCTGCATCTTTAGCTCTATAAATTCTAATGTGCTCATCCTGTAGGGTATCTTGGACACTGGTGCTGCTCTAGGAACAAGTTCAATTGTAAAATCAATGTCCCCTTTTGGAGGAAGCCCTAGAATTTCATCAAGAAAAACTTCCCTGAATTCCTGCAATACATGAAAGTCCTCCAACCTAGGAGTTTCATTCTCTGTTTCCTCCAAAACATGGGTTGAAAACAATCTACAAACTTTCCTACAAAAATTATTCAGCTCCATTGCTGAAATATGCCTAACAAAAATCACCTTGGGAATGCCTCTTACAACCCTTAGGTTTCCTTCTTCATCCATACATTCAAAAGTCTTATTGCAACAGTCAATCTTAACTCTGTGTGCTTCTAACCAGTCCATTCCAATGAGAATATCATAGGAACCAAGTGGTAGAACATTTAAGTCTACATAGGTGACTAACCCACCCATGACTAATGGGAATTTCTCTACCACTTCACTAACTTTCCTCTTGGTTCCAGTGGCTAGTTGAACTAACCATGATTTGCTATGCTTTAAATTCTTAAAAGCACAAATCTCAAAAATTCTAGGAGTAATATAATTGTGAGTAGATCCAGGGTCAATCAAAATAGAAACATATTGCTCAACAATATTACCCTCAACTTCCACCACAGTTGACTGGTGATCTGCCCGGTGGTCCTCTAGTGATGCATAGATTCTAGGGATGGTCCTTGCTACTTGACCCATAGTTTATGCTTCTTGAACTTTGTGAGCTTTCCTTACATACCCATTATCAAACAGATAGTTCCTGTGCATATGGTTTTCTCCGCATCTCCAACATTGGAGTGGTTCTCTTGGATCCTTTGGATCTCTTAACCTGTCCCCCATCACTCTGGCTGGCTTAGTCACAGCTTGTGATGGCTACCTTTTGCTAATTTTAGAAGTGAGAAGGTTTGAAACCTTTATTCTTTTGGTCAAAATTCACATTCTTTTTGTCCTTCCATGCCTTATGGATATCAGGTTTTCTTTTGTTATGATCATAGCAATACTTAGCCTTCATAATAGCCTCTTCTATAGTCCTAAGCTCATCAAACTCAATTTTGTCTTTGTATTACTGAGGTAATCCACTTAGAAAATGCTAAATTTTCACTTTATCATCTCTGATATACCTCACATACCTCAATAAATCCAAGAATTTGTTTGCATATTCTTCCATGGTCAGTTGTCCCAATTTCAGCTCATGGAACTCTTTAATTTGTCATCATAGTACCTGTCAGAGAGGTACTTCTGCTTGAAATACTTCTTGAACTAATTCCACACAATCTTTCAGTCATTAATCTTATTCACTTACCTAAGGTGATCCCACCATATAGATGCTCTTCCATTCAGGTTGAATATGGATACCCTTTCCTTCATATTTCCCAAGTAGTCTTGGACTTGGAAATATTTTGTCATCCCAAAGAAGCCAAGATTCAGCTTCTTGACTAGTATTTACCTCACCATTAAAGGTAGGAGGCCTTGCCTTCTTAAATTCATCATGTGAAATATTATGGTAACACCTCTTCCTCTTATTCCTGTGAGATGAAGAGCTTGAACCCCTAGTGGATCCTTCAGAGTCAGACGATCCACTAGAAAACTTCTTTCTTCTTATGGCACTGCTCCTACTTCCTTCCATATTTACTGCATGATTCCCAGAGTTCATCTACCTTTGGATGTGTGTCAAACTCTGCAGCATGGCTGCATTTAGTTTATTGTGCTCTTCCTGAGCTTTAATCATTCTTTCATTATCTTCTCTGTAACTCTACATCTCCACCCTTAGGCTTCTCATGGTGGCTGCAATATCTAGGGGAGTGTCTTGGTATCTCCTTCCATTGGACTCTGTTTCAGCATTTTCAATCCGTATGTTCTCACCCATGGCATCTTCCTCGATCCCATAGGGGTCTTGTGCATAATTCATACTATAGGTTCTCACGGCCAAGCCACAACCAACTTTTCCAAACTGCATTATGAATCTACAAAATGTGTTAATGAACATATTCTTAGTCGCATAACAATTTCAAAATTTAAACACATTTTTTGTTGTGTAACAATGGTGTTGCAACCAATAGCTCTAAAAACTATTTACTTGGCCCATATAGGCCCAATGTTGTAAACAATAGCTCTGATACCACACTATCAAGTACCCTCTGCTCTGATACCAAATTGTCCATGTACCTCATTCCCATACACCTGATTGATATGTGGATTATTTAAAAATTATTACTTATTTCTCTTTAAACACAATCATGGGTCATGTTCATCCTTTAACATCCATACTTAACCATAAACATCACTATAACAGTCATTTCGTAGCTTACAAATCCGCTCTGTAACCAAAAAAGTCATTTCTGCACTGAACTAAGTTTTCTGACTTACTCCTTCTGGCCTTCTGCCTTCCTTAGTACGGCTGGCGGTAGTCTAAAATATGCAAAACACCACTATAATTTCATGCATTTTCGCATTCCTCTTTCCACCTTCCATAGTGCGGACTTTGGGAATCAAGAACTTGAAACACAATGGAATCCTTTGACCACATTCCTCCTTCCGCATTCCGCATTTTTCCTATTGTGGGATGATTCTGGGGAGCGGAAAACCAATAAAACGATACTTTTACATGTTCAATTTTCTCTTTTTGCCTTCTGCATTCTATGGGAGAACTCCAAATCGCAGAAACCCAACACTTGGCCTCATTTCTCTTTTTGCTTTTTGATTTCCACCTCTCGCCTTCTGCCTTTCACGGGCAGATTTTGGGATGCATAAATCTATACTTTACCTTAGAAATTTCAGCTATTTTCCACCTTCCGCAGGAGGATCCCAGGGTGCGGAAAACCAATATTCTGCCTTGTCTTTTCCCCATTTTTTCTTCTTCCAAATTTCGACTTCCACCTTCCGCAGGAGGATCTAGGAGTGTGGAAAAACAGATATTACCTTAAGACAGTTGCATTTCTAACCTTGTAACTAGGATTCTATCCTCCATGATCATAAGAAAAATGCAGTGGAAACACAAGGCATAAACATATGCAAAATGCATGGACATTTAACAGCAGTAAACTCTACTTCAATATTTAATAAGCATTCAACATAATCATTACATTCATAAGAAAATACATTGCAGAAATAACACAACAAAGAATACTTATCTTGAAGATGAAGTTGTCCCACAACAGCTATGTCGCTGCAACGTTCTACCCAACCATAGGTCAGTTTTGTTCATTAATCTCTCAACACAACTACCAACCCCAAGTTGGGCATGATTTCCACAAGGAACTAGGGAACAACAGGCTCACACATAGCCAAAACACATCAAACACAGTCAATCCAACCTACAGTTGGGTTTATTAGACTATCCAGCCAAGCCAATACAAAATTGGGTTTATCAGGCTGTAGGTAACAAGCCATTACATTGTTGGGTTTATCAGGCTACTCAACCAAGATAACTAACAGTTGGGTTTATCAAAATGCACACAATCAAGCCAACATTCACATTTAAGACCATCCAATCCAACTAAGGCATGGTTTTATCAGGCCGCTTAGCCAAGCCATCTCACTGTTGGGTTTATCAGGCTTCTCATTCAAGCCAGCTAAAAGTTGGGTTTATCAGGGTTTCCATACAAGGATCAAACATGGAAAAAAGCACAACAAGACATATCCAAGCCAACTACAGTTGGTTTTATCAGGATGCTCATCCAAGCCAACTACAGTTGGGTTTATCTGGCTACTCAGCCAAGCCAATCTACCTTTGGGTTTATCAAGCTGCTAAGGCAGTGGAAAGGAAGAATGGCTAAGCTAGTGGCTCATTCAAGAGCTAGGGACACCTCCACAAGATCTATTTGGTCTGGAATCCACATTACTTGCACCCCAACACAAGGAAGTATCCCCTTCATTGCTACACAGTCCCTCAGGATATACCTTCCCTTCGAGTTCTCTTCAGGGCATGCAGAGAAGAGTCACCAGCCACTCTTATATTTTTGTGAGGTTCCTCTCTTCACTAGTTTTATCAAGCCCATTTAGTGTCTCTTCCACTCCTAAGTCTTGCATATAGTTCATACCCAAACCAGGGCACACATAACAACAACCATAAGGTAATTCAACAACACAGGGCTCCACACTGTAACACAAATAACCAGGGTTCCAGACCACTCTATAACACAGAGAAACATTGTAGAATGCATAGAAATACTCTTCTAGTTCGTGTTGCATCTGCGAACAATGAACGACATTGAACCACACTCCACAACTCATTCCGTGACTTAGGACATTGGACAACCCCCCCCCCCTTCCACGACACAGGAGAGTGAACAATGTATAATGGATCAGAAGAATAATGCCATTGGGGAATCGAGAATGACCAAGATATACTAGGTGATTCTGACTAACGAAATGGGCACACATCCCTGTGATTGATTGCTTCAGAACCAAGAATGTGGCTTCCCCAGATTGTGGGATACAGGCTACAGGCTTGCTCAGAAACGAAATCTCACTGTCATGCCTTACTTTGCCCAAGGCATTAACTGCCTAAACCACTCTTCTGGAAGAATTGAATGATTGAGTGCAGAGGATGAAAATGTAGTTGATGGTTTATGGGTTTCCCCATTGACATCTGGTGTCACCCTATTGGCTCAGGATTTTGACTAACTCCCCCTCCCTATTCCTTGTGAAATCATGCCCCCATATCTCACGTTGCAGTGCATTGCTAGTTGTGGTATTTTATTAAATTGTATATTTACATGATAACTTCAAAATTTAATGTTCCTGACTTAGCACTCTAACCATCAGCATTGATCTTGATCGTCGATACAAAAAACACCAAATCAATGGCAGGTCCTTGGCCTTGATCTCCTCACCATGATTCACATACAATATATGCATCATGTACAATTTTAATACCATGGGGTCAAAACCAGGGTATTACAACATCATAGACTCGTGTCAGTTTGGCAGCTTAGATGAAGCTAACTTTTTCAAACAAGCTAGTTCCATTACTTATCTTGAGGCCGTTAAGGCTATGAAAACATAAAAAGGTTAAAATAAGCACTAAATAAGACTGAAAAGTGGACTACCATAGCTAAGCAGGTTACAATAAAGGAGTTGGAAGAAAAGATAGTGACCTTGAGCTCCAAACCAGATGATGGGTCACAATTCAAGCCTTTGATAGCAACAAATGATAATGGAATCGCCAACCTTAAAAATATATATCAAGATTGCAAATGTACACCATGTACAAACAACAAAGCTTAAACATGTTCAAAAGGAAAAGGAGGAGTTGTTAGTCACCATGGTGAAATATAAGGGCTTAACATAAGAAAAAGAAAAGAAGATTAGTGAGCTATCAGCACAATTAGCAGCTCTAAAATCACAGAGTGTTTTTATTATACAAACTTCCACCTTATAAACAATTGCATCAGAGGTGACAAAACAAGCCCGAGTTCATATAGAAGGAGAGCAAGTTACTCAAGAACATGTAAATAAGCCACCTTCCAAAGAAGTAGTTGATATTGATGCCATGGAAGAAGATGAAACTCCAGTTGAACCAACAAGAATTGAGGAAGATGTACATACCAAGATCAAAGGCATGGAAGATGACATCAACCATAAAAATGATAGGATTATGGAGCTAGAAAATGATGTTATCAAGAGATATGATGACATATATAACCTTAAAAAAGAAGTAGATGATTTGGATATTCAAGTTACATCATTATAGGTATATGCACAAGCAGAAGAGTGTTTGAGAAGAACAACTCAAGAGGTATGGGATAGAATAGCATAGTTGTTTAACAATAATTGGGACTTTATTAAACTAATGACTATTGATATGGAAACCTATAAGTGAACAATGGAAGAAATGAAGCAAGTGGTTGTTACATTGGGATAAAATACCAAAGAGGCCAAAGAAACAATAGATTATCTTAACATTAGAAGCAACAAATAGTTGGAAGATTTGCAATTAACAAATAGATCCTAGGTGATTAAAATTTCTAAATAGATGATTCATAAGCAGACCTTGTATAAAGTGAAACAGAATAACACCAACAATCTAAAATATGATATCTCATCTTTCAAGACCATGTTCAATGGAGTGATTAAGATAGGATTTCCTTCATTATGTGATGGGAAGGAAAAATTTTATCCCAAAGAGGAATATCAAAACATGTTATGGTAAAAGAGAAGTGAAGATTCAAAGGAAGAAGTGCTTGAGGGAGTGACAAGTGGAAATTAGACTATAGACATGTTGAATCCTATTTTTCAAATCTGGATAGAGCTTAGAGAAATTTTCAAATAATTGGTGCCCCTATCTTATGAGAGACACTATGAAGCTGAAATAGCTTTAGAGAACCTCAAATACAACAAGGTTCCCTTGGGAAAGGACTAGAAACTAGTCACAAGGTATCACAAAACAACTCTTCCACCCCAATCACATGATATAGAATAGCCATCCAGGTCATCATCTCAGTAGCACAATGTCCAATAGGTAACTCTTGCACAACAACAATATGCGAGACAAGTTGTGTCGCTATCATTTATGCCACTGAGAAGTCCACTGCAACCTGGAATCCCAGCATACTAAAAACTGTTGCAAAGAAAGAGAAACACTAGCATACATCCAAGATTCTCACCAGCTCCATCTTAGCAAACTATGCATGGCAAACAATCACCCACTCAAGGAAAGAAAAGAGGCAGAGGTAGAAAAAAAAACGGAAACACAATTTTGTAAAAAGTAACATTTCAATGTAAAAAGGTAAATAGTAAAAAACTATTACTTTTCTGTTATGAGTCTAATCAAACAAATCGATTCAGGTGCCTCAGAGGCCAATATAATGTAGCACAAGATATGAGCAAACAGATGGAAATTTTAGAACTAGAAGTGCGCTTTCTGATTTTGTTGAGTCAGGTGTATATTTTTTACATGTAAATCTTTTGACCATATATTAATGATATTAGTCTTGCAGAGAGTTTATCCTATGTTTATATTTTTTGTTCCATTATCTATCTGAGAGGATTTCATGAGGAAAAAAATACAGTGAGTGTAGTATTATTTGATATGGTTTGATATTTTATCATACCTTGTTCATAATTAAATGTTAGATGTTGTTGCAGAAGTTCAAATTTTATTTGATTCTGTCATGATCATTAATACATCTTGTATTTACTTTGTATATGGAGGTTTTTGTCTATTTCCCCTTCATGAAATGTATTGATCCTCAAGAAACAGAAAGATCTTATGTTAAACATTTTAGAGTGTAAATAATTATTGAATTATGTTAACTACAGCTCAGTACTTTCAAAATATATCTTTATTTAGGAAATTCACCTGTTGTTGCTTCCTAATTTTCAATATTTGTTTTCATAATTTTGTATAATCTCATTTTCCTATATGTTATGCTTGACACCATAAAATCCCTCTGTCATTTACCTTGTATTTGCAAATTTATTCACTAACTTGTTCAATATTCATAGCATTCAAGGTAATGAGTCAAACCCCAATTTAAACTCTGATATATCTCTAATATCATTAAATTTTGAGCCCTATCATGTCTGGGTGTGTACTATTTCAACCTATTTCACCTCTGGAAACTAACAGAAACCATTCGCTCCAAAGAAGTTTTCTCATCCAATGAAGAAGGTGTTTACCAAAGACTTTGATAAGTCAAAGGTATGGTGCTATAAGTATGACAAGAAGGGCCATTATGCAAGGGAGTTCATAGCAAAGAAAAAACCTAAAGGAAGGTTTCATGCATCTACCGAAGAAGAAGATGATACTCCTCAGAAGAATGCACTCAAGGACAATGAGACAAGGAGAGAGTATTACCTTGTCTCAACACTTTCTAAATCTATCATTGCAAGTGAAGACACATGGTTGTTTGACAGTGGTGAATCCAATCACATGTTGTTGAACGAAATGTAAATTCAAAATATATTCTATTGTACCTTTATTTTATTATTATTATTCCTCCTTTTGGAGATGTTATTCCTCCATTTGGGGATGCCATTGATGTACTTGGTCATGTAAAAGCTTGAGGTAAAACCTCCATTGTAATTCAAGTCAATAGTACCCACAAAATATTTTTATATTTGTTGTTTTGAGTCTCTCAAGGCCATTCGACATTGGTTGAGAGAAGAATTCAGACCTATTGGGTTATCAAGATTCTCAACTAATAAATATAAATAGATGAGGTACCTCCCTCATTTGGACTCACTCACAACTCAAGTAAGTTTTCTATAGAGAGAAGAAGCAATCCATCTGAGAGAGAGGAAGCAATAGAGTCTTATTCTTGGGGTCTTACATTGTACTTGGTTCATGGGGGGTTCACTTAGTGAACCTGGTACATAACACGATCATTCACAGGATATTAAAGAATATTCATAATTTCACTAAATATTGGAAAATTCCTACTAAAATTGTATTATTGAACCTCCCTCACAATACACCTTTCCAAGTAAGAAAACCCCTAGTTTCACTAGATATTGTAGGTATCCAATTTTATCAACCCATTTTTAATTCCCTCTTTATAACATATCATTAAGTTTTAACAAACAAGAGACCTAACACATCTTAGTTTAAGCAAACAAGATGTTAAATCAAATAATAGTATAATGCTAATAATGATCCCATCGAATTGCAGGGGTGACTAATCAATTTGTAGCATTGGATAGTGGAAGACCCAGCAAAAAAGAAATGGGGAAGGAAAAATGCGTAAAATCCAACTCAATCAAGAAATCAATGTAACGAAGAATGTAAAATATCGATAGTCTAATAGTTAGTGAAATGATTACAAAAGATGAGAATTTCAAATGTTTCACAACATAACATGCCAATCTGCCAATTTTATATCATGTAAATACAAGTATAGCCATAGAGAGATCATGTTTTCTATAAGATTAATAAATTAAACTCCATAAAATGAAAAAATGAAACACTTTCATGGATGGAATTCCCTACAATTCATTGTATTTTATTTATTGAGAAAAGATGTGAAAAAAAAAATTGATAAGAATAAACTACAACAAATAAATAGTATTGATTCACAGGGAAAATGTATTAAGAAAATTTTAAACATGTTTAAAATTTTTGAAACAATCCATTAACAAAAAGCTAAGTCTTAATAAAATATTTCGTAACCATTCACTCCAAAGAAGTTTTCTCATCCAATGAAGGTGATGGACAAAGACTTTGATAAGTCAAAGGTCTTGTGCTATAAGTATGACAAGAAGGGCCATTATGCAAGGGAGTTCATAGCAAAGAAAAAACGTAAAGGAAGGTTTCATGCTTCTACCGAAGAAGAAGATGATACTCCTCAGAAGAATGCACTCAAGGAAAATGAGACAAGGAGAGAGTATTACCTTGTCTCGACACTTTCTGAATCTATCATCACAAGTGAAGACACATGGTTGATTGACAGTGGTGAATCCAATCACATGTTGTTGAAAGAAGTGTAACTTCAAAAGATATTCTATTGTACCTTTATTTTATTATTATTATTCCTCCTTTTGGAGATGTTATTCCTTCGTTCGGGGATGTCATTGATGTACTTGGTTATGTAAAATCTTGAGGTAAAACCTCCATTGCAATTCGAGTCAATAGTACCCACAAAATATTTTTATATTTGTTGTTTTGAGTCTCCCAAGGCAAGTCGGCATTGGTTGAGAGAAGAATTCAGCTCTATTGGGTTATTAAGATTCTCAACTGATAAATATAAATAGATGAGGTGCCTCCCTCATTTGGACACACTCACAACTCAAGTTTTCTATAGAGAGAAGGATCAGTCCATCTGAGAGAGAGGAAGCAATAGAGTCTTATTCTTGGGGTCTTACACTGTACTTGGTTCATGGGGGGGTTCACTCAGTGAACTTGGTACATAACACGATCATTCACAGGATATTAAATAATATTCATAATTTCACTAAATATTGGAAAATTCCTCCTAAAATTGTATTAGTAAACCCCCCTCACAATACACCTTTCCAATTAAGAAAACCCCTAGTTTCACCAGATATTGTAGGTATCCAATTTTATCAACCCATTTTTAATACCCTCTTTATAACATATCATCAAGTTTTAACTAACAAGAGACCTAACACATCTTAGTATAAGCAAACAAGATGTTAAATAAAATAATAGTATAATGCTAATAACGATCCCATCGAATTGCAGGGGTGACTAATCAATTTGTAGCATTGGATAGTTGAAGACCCAACAAAAAAGAAATGGGGAAGGAAAAATGCGTAAAACCCAACTCAATCAAGAGATCAATGTAACGAAGAATGTAAAATATTGATAGTCTAATAGTTAGTGAAATTATTACAAACAATGAGAATTGAAAATGTTTCACAACATAACATGCCAATCTGCCAATTTTATATCATGTAAATACAAGTATAGCCATAGAGAGATCATGTTTTCTATAAGCTTAATAAATTAAACTCCATAAAAATGAAAAAAAGAAACACTTTCATGGATGGAATTCCCTACATTTCATTGTATTTTATTTATTGAGGCAAGATGTGAACAAACATATTTTTGCTAAGAAGAAACTACAACAAATAAATAGTATTGATTCATGGGGAAAATGTATTAAGAAAATTTTAAACATGTTTAAAAAACTTGAAACAATCCATTAACAAAAAGTTAAGCATTAATAAAATATTTCTTATCCATTGTGCTAATTTTCGTCTACCTTAATTGACCATATTGTATATAATCACTTTCGACATTTAACTTTACTTAACATTTCATAAAACTCTATTTGACATAAATATTAAATAATTTAAAACAAATATAAAAAAATTATATTTGGCATGCACACACATTCTCTCTCTCTTTCTCTCTCTCTCTTATATATATATATATATATATAACAAGCTAATATTTAGAAAAAAATCAGTAATTGAGGCTCCAGTCAACACCTGTAATTCGTGCTAGGGGAGCATGGTTATTAGCATCCCAAGCCAAAATATTTTGTAGTTCCTTCTTGTTCTCTAGGAATACATCGCTGAGAGGATTCGACGAGGAACACGATAAGGCACGGACTTATGTGACATATAGGAGGAATTGGTGGGAAGATATTTCTTCATGGGAGGCCTCCAAATATATAAATATTAAGTTATATATATGAATATTTCCCATGATTTTCATTTTAATCCTCATCCCACCCAAATTAAATAACCCCCAATTTTTATATCACTATGTCAAATTAAAAAAAACCCTTAACTGCTTAATACGAGGTAATATATTTTTTAGTTTTTTAGGAGTATTCAAATCCCCGAGATGAATGGATATGATATGATATTGCCTCACTAGTGAACCCCCTGTGACTTGGTTGGATTGTATATCGATGAGGTTTTGTTGGGTATTCTTCTCCACGAGGGCTTCCCAAGATAAATATTTGTGTTCTCTTTTGTTGTGTTGTGCTTGTCATTCTTTTAGTGATCCTTTTGTTTTCGGCATAAAACTTCTTAAAATCTAACATGGTATCAGAGCCAACCTGAAAGAAGTTGTTGTGTGGTAGTTTAACAAGAAAGGGCTTGTTATTCTAAGCAAATCTCTCCACATATCAGTTGAAAAAGGATGGGAAATAAAATCTCCCTAGGAGGGCACATCTTTATGTTGAAGTAGTTTTTAATTCTGTGGATTTTCAATTTTTGACCTACCACTATTGTTGGGAGAAACTAGGGCATCATATTTTATGAATATTTGTACACATATTTGGAGGAAAGACCTCATAGATCAGCTCACCTTGGGGAGGCACATATTTTCATCCATTCACATATTCAATATCTCCAAGTTCAAAAATTATGGTTTTCTTGTCAAACCCTAAGTCAGTCAGAAGCAGGTTCCAAAAGCAACCCTCAAACTGGTAATTTATACTCCCTATATTTCCATTTGAGGTTCTTATTCATTAAATATGAAAAACATTACCAAGCTTGATGAAAATCTTGAAGGAGAAAATAATTTCAAA
Organism: Pseudotsuga menziesii; assembly: GCA_001517045.1. Lineage (NCBI taxonomy): Eukaryota > Viridiplantae > Streptophyta > Pinopsida > Pinales > Pinaceae > Pseudotsuga > Pseudotsuga menziesii. The sequence goes on along the minus strand of LPNX010049872.1, from coordinate 170,565 downwards.
GCATGAAAATATAGAGGCATGCTCATCCTTGAAGAACATGACCTAGAAGGCTACATCAATTATGGATTCAAGGAACCAGAAGGAGGTGAAGAAAAAGAAAAGCACAAGAAGGATATGGTCAATACTAAGAGGATAATAGTTTATTCCATCAAGTATCATTTGATCCTTCAAGTATCTTCAAAGAATCCTCCTAAATAAATGTTTGATGCACTGACCAGTCTATTCAAGGGAAAGAACATCAATAGAAGAATGACTTTGAGAAATCAACTCAAGAGTCTGAAGATACAAAAGGTAGAAACTATGCAGACATACTTCTCAAGAATATCCCAGATCAAATAATAATTGGAAACTATTGGTGACATTGTGGAATAAGAAAAATTTGTAATGACCACCTTTAGTGGCCTTCCAAGGTATTGGGAATCCTTCATTAGAGGAATATGTTCTAGAAGAAATATAACCAAGTTTAGTAGGATATGTGAAGAATGGGTTCAACAAGAAGGGAGGATAGAAAACAAAGAAGAAAAACTAAATGATGACGAAGATCAAGCTTTGGAAGCTCATGGAAAGAAAGGGAAGAACAAGAGAAAAGATCGTGAACAATCTCCCATAAGACCACAAATATTTCAAGGGAACTCAAGGCCCAAGAGAGATTTATCATCCTTTGAATGTTTCAACTGTCACAAGATGGGTCACATCTCAAGAAAGTGTCCCATCAAAGAAGAATAATTCAAGAAGATAAATAGGAAGTTCCACGCTCAGGCAATCGAATGAGATGACCCAGTTGAAGAGAAGACGAATGAAGATGAAGAATCAAGTGAAGAATATGTTTTGATATCATCTCTGATAAGTTCAATCTCACATGGAAGTGACACTTGGCTCATAGACAGTGCTGCCTCCAAACATATCAAAGGTTACGAAGACTCTCTCTCATGTCTTATGCATAAATACTCACCTCACAAAGTAAAGCTTGGAGAAGATTATCAATATCCTATCAAAGGAACATGAGAAGCTTCGTACAAGTTAGATTCGGGGAAGTCCATGAAGATGAAGGATGTCTTATATGTCCCAGGTTTGAAAAAGAATCTCCTTTCTATCTCAACATTAGATAAGAAAGGTTTCAAAGTTTCTTTTGTAGATGGAGACGTCTTCGTGTGGCCAAAAGGAAAGACAATAGATGATGCAGTTGTGATTGGAATTGAAGAAAGAGGACTCTACAAGTTAAATGGGAATTCATATTCATCCCTAACAACAAGTACCATTGGCCCATGTGAGTTATGGCATATAAGAGTTGCTCATGTGAATTACAAAGCATTTTTAATTGTGAGCAAGGTAGAATCATGTTTACTAGAAATCCATATCGGTCATAAAGGAGTGTGCAAAGGATGTGCACAAGGAAATAATACCAAGTACCCAATCCCAAGCAGCAATAGTGAAGAAAAAGGGAACTTGGACATTGTCCACTCAGATGTATGTATTCGAATGTCAGCTACTTCTCTAAGAAGGTTTGTGTACTATTTATCTTTTATTAATGACTATTCCCACAAGACTTGGATTTAATTCTTGAAAAGTAAAGATGAAGTATTTGAAATATTCAAAGAATTCAAGGCTCTTGTAGAGAATCTCTCAGAAAAGAAGATCAAGAAATTGAGATCATACAATGGAGGAGAATTTACTTCAAATGAATTCAAGGATTTTTTCAAAGAAGTTGGGATTAAGAGGAATCTCACCACCCCATATAATCCTTAACATAATGGAGTGGCAGAAAGGAATAATAGAACCATGATGGAAGCAGTAAAATCCATGATTAGGATCTACCCATGTACTTATGGTTTGAAGCAACTAGGACCACAATGTATGTAGATAATATAATTTCTCACAATGCTCTTGGGAACAAAACTCCAAAAGAAATGTTTATCGGTGAGAAGCCTAAAGTCAGCCACCTTAGGCTAGTGATGTAAAACAATATGCTGAAAATATGGTGATCAAGAAGGAAATAAGAGACCAAGGCCATACTCCAATTATGTGGCCTTGATGTGCAACCTTGTTGATGAAGAACCTACCTGTTTTGAAGAAGCAACAAAGAATAAGGAATGAATGGATTCCATGATTTAAGAATATCATTCTACCATAAATAACGATGTTTGGTGTTGGCATGAACCCCCCAAAAAAAACCTTGTCGACAGGGGTTCCCGCTCTGTCGACACCCAACTCGTCGCAATCTCCTTGAGCACTGGCTCGAACAGATTTTACCCTGTCCGAAAACACCTGCAAAGTGGATGAAGTCTCACCTGAGATGTTCGAGGGAGAGGTGTCAGAACCAAGTTTCTGTAGTATGGAGGAGGATTATGGAATCAATGTTTCATCAAATTAATTACCAAATATGACCCACTTGCTCAACTATCAACATAACCATTCATCATTGCTTCAACACATTGCACCATTCATTCATAGCTATAACAGATCTACCAGTGTGAAAACAGATATAAAAGATGACAGTATTCAGAAATAGAAAACACCGCATCATTCACTCAAGCACAGACTTGTTTTTCATTCATCATTGAAATCGCAACAATATAAAGCAGAAAAAGATAAAAGACAAAAACAGTTTTGATCAATCCTTGTTGTATCATATTAATTCCGCGCAACAAATCGCAGATCCAAAACAGAGAAATTCACACCTCAGTCTATGATTCTCTCGATCACACACACAATTATGTATATCTATTACATTCATAATTTTTTTATTTATAGGCTTGTGCCTTTACATTCGAGGTCCACTTCTAACTAACTAACTGATTTAACCGACTAATGACCAATATTCCCGAAAAAAGGTCAACAAGTACAAAAAGTGACATAAAAATATCAAAAAGTAGTCCATTTTCTGCTTTGCACACTATCTTTTCCTTGCACAGCACTTTGTGAGCTTGCGCAGCATCTGCAATGTTGCGCAACTTACCCCAACCCCTTGCCAACAGGACCCCAACACAATCTTGTGGCTCTTCCTTGAGCCACGTCAGGTGGACCCAATAACCTTAAAGAGATGAAACTATACACAGACTCGGAGTGATTCGTTTACCTGGAACCTGTCTAACTATGCAATTTACTGTAACTGCCGCCTCTGATGTCGACTACTTCAAAACTCTACACGCTACTACAACTTCTTGTCTTGCGAAATTGTCTTGCTTCTTCGACCAGAAATACGTGTCACTGAACTGCTTCAGGCTCACTGTCACTACCTGGGTAGCTACCTGCTGCATGGCAACTATCTGCAACTGCAAATTTTGATGCCAATGTGCCCCTTGAAAGCCATTCCAGATTTCATAACCTTTTCGTTCCTTACATTCAAGCTAAGCCTAGGCATCCTGAAGTCAATCTTGTTCCCTGCTCCTGCAGACTTAGTCAGATGGGGCAAGAACTCTGGCCCCTTATAGATTTCTTGCGGGTTTCTTAGTCTACGCCTCAGACCAACTGGAAGAAATATAGCAAAGGATGACCTTGCGAGGAACCGCCATCTTGGACGAGTTATCCCATATACTTGCAACTTCTTCTACAATTTCAACTAGGGAAGCATTCTCAATCAAAGTCTCCCCCATATCAAGGGTGCTCTGCATATCACCTTAAGTTTTCGTTGCCTCATGCAGTAGAGCTTCTTTCAACTTCCCTACAGATCACTTTTGCAGCTTCACACAATGCAACTTCACCCAATGGTGTTCTGTTGACGTCCAACCGTCCGCTTATAACACCAACTTCAGCTTGGATATGATCATTGTCGTATCAATTCATCATTAGGATGAAATCAGGAATTAACGATCTGATTATGCCACATATTCTGTCAACATACTGCTTGGATCTGCTATCATTAGAAATGATGTCACAAAGTGTCATCATTCTCTTTCCTTGACGCTCGTCATTGAGTGTTGATGTGACGTGCAGTCATTGTCCTTCAGTAGCTGGGATCTATCTTCCTAACGACACTACTTATTTGTTCCTTTTGCTCTGCCACTCCATTTTGCATAGTCACTTTCTTTGGTGCATCCACTTCCTTTCGCGCGACCTCTTTCTCTTGTGCGAGCACTCCCTCTTGGTGTGTTGCTTTTCTCCTAGCGCAAACCCTTACTCTTGGCATGGCTCCTTACTCTTGGTGCATCCCATTACTATTGGTGCAACCCCTTACCCTTGGCGCAACCCCTTACTCTTAGTGTAGCCCCTTACTCTTGGCGCAGCCACTTACTCTTGACACAGTACCGCCGTCAATGTGTGATGTTGTCCAATGAACTATTATTTATTTAGTGCTGATTTTGACTATGTCACGACCCTACAGCTATTGTGACGAATCTTTCTAACTGTGCTATTGACTCCCCTACTTGTGAATCCCCTCCCTCCTAGTGCACCCTTCCTATGGCTATCTCCCTTTTTTATTTTTTATTTAGTGCGCAGTGCCTTAGGTATTGCGCGGTTTTGCCCCTGTCTAATAGGGCTTCAAGCGAAAAATTCAGAAGATTTGTAAGCACCTCTCCATCTACTTGCTGCAATTGAACTGCACCCCCAGAGGTGATAGAATTAACAATATATGAACCCAACCATTGCATCTGTAACTTACCTAGATGCTTCAAGAAATTGCTGTCGTATAATAGTACTAAATATCCCTACTGAAACTGTTTGTTTTTTATATGGCGATCATGCCAATCCTTCTATCAATCCTTCTCGACATGCTGATGGAACCATGCGATAAAATGATCTTCTTCAAGCTGTATTAACTGCGCCACGCGCTCTTCTAGCATTGCTTCATCATCCATTCCTATCGCGGCGATAATGCGTAGAATGGGAACAATGTATTCCATAGGCATGACTGCCTCTTTTCCATATACCAATTTGAATGGTGTTTTCCCTGTCAATATTTTGCAGGTGGTGTAATATGCCCACAACACTGCTGGAATATTCAAATCCTAGTCATCTCAGTTAGCATTACATATCTTTGTATGTGCATGCTCCAAGATTTTGTTGAATGCTTCTACAGTCCCGTTTGCCTGCAGATGATATGGTGTACTTTTCTTATGTTTTATCTGTAGCTCCTCCATCAATGCTCTTACTCTGATATTGATAAAGTGGTTTCCTTAGTCACTCATCAATATCCTTGGGCATCCGAACCATGTCACAATGTTGTCAAACATAAATCTTGTTGCCGTCACAGCAGTGCAATCCACGACTAGTGCAGCCTCCGCCCATATTGTCAAGTAATCAGTCATTGTGATTATGTACCATGCACCAGTAAGCTTCCCAGGTGGGTGGATTGAACCCAAAAAATCTATGGCCCATTTATCAAAAGGTTGCATATTTACCTACGGTACTATCAGCATCTCATCTCGCCGCGATGGTTTCTTAATGTGTTAACAGATATCGTAGCTCTGCGCATAATATGTCGCATCATTATGTAGGGTGGGCCACCAAACCCTACACGAATCACCTTTCGCATAGTAGCTCGTCCTCCATAGTGTCCACCAGCGACCCCCGCATGTGCTTTTGCTAATATTTCACCTTGTTCGTTGGGTAGGACACATTGCCATAAAATTTCGTCCGGTCCTATCTTGTATAGGTGTCCAGCAATCAATTGACAATTATAAGCTTTAACCACCAACTGCGTCTTTTGACTTGTAGAAATTTCTTCTAGTGCGAATCCTATCACCAAAAACTAGATTATTGGAGCATAATGGTCATCTTCCATGTCAACTCGGAATAACTGTGCATCTGGCAATCCTTCATCAGTATTAGTAGGCTCTTCACCGATCTCAATTCTGGACAAATGAACAGGGCCAACATTCAAGTGACCTGGCTTCACAATTATTTCGAAATCAAACTCCTAAAATAGAAGTAGCCATCGGCATATCTCCCCCCCCAACACAGGATTATTTACTAGATACTTCAAAGAAGAGTGATCAGTAAACATCTTGAAGTGACCACTGAGAAGGTAATGTCTAAATTTCTACATCGCATAGACCATTTCCAGGCCTTCTCGCTCTGTGGTCGTGTAGTTCCTCTCGGAAAAGGACAACTTCCAACTAGAGAAAGCAATTGGGTGATCTAGATATCCTTCTCCCGGCTACGCAAGCACTTCTTCAAGCACGACAGATGAGGCATCAACATGCATGTGGAACTCTTTGTTCCAATCTGGGAATACAAGTATTGGCGTGGAATCCATCTTGACCTTCAGTGTGTCAAAACTACCTTGACACTCTTGGATCCATACAAATGCAATGTATTTCTTCAATAATTTCTCCATAGGGATAGTGATAGCAGCATAGCCTCTGATGAATTTGCGATAGTACTCGGTGTGCCCTAGTGTCACCCAAAGCATATTCACATTTGTCGACAGCAGTAAACTCAAAATGAGTGATATCTTCATGAGATCAACCAATAACCCTTGCTTCCACACAATGTGACCCAACAGTATCCCAAATGGTGCGCAAAAAATGCACTTCTTGGAGTTCAGTGCGATCTGATGTTGTCGACATCGTTCCAACATCAGTCAAAGGTTGTCCAAATGATCCTTGATTAGACCATAGACTGTCCAATCATCCATATACACCTGTAGGAACTTCTGAATGAAATATTTAAATGTCACGACAACAAGTCGAGAAAATATTGCAGGTGCGTTCTTCAGCCCAAAAGACATCATCGTGTATTGGAAGCAACCCCACTTGGTGACAAATGTCATTTTATGTCGATCCTCTTTGGCAATTTTGATCTGGTTATAACCAAAAAATCCATCGGTAAAAGAGTACATATCCTGACCGCCTACTCCTTCAAGTACCTCATCTGTAAATGGTGTCGGAAACAAGTCATGCATACAGGCATCATTTAATTTTCTTAAATCGACACAGATATGGACTTCACAAGTTTTCTTGTCCTTGACCACCATGGGACTGCTCCATTCTGATTATTCCACTAGTTCAATTATTCCAGCATCCAACATTCTATCCAACTCAGCTTTAACCTTCTCCCTGTATCACGGATTCAAGCGATATGGTCTCTGCCTTATCGGTTTCACATCTGGTTTCAATAGGATCTTCATCTCTCCCAAGTCACCCAATATTCCTTTCATTTCAGAGAATTTGGTCAAAAATAGATCCTGAAACTCATGCAGTAGATCCGTGATCTTGGTCATGGTCTCTTCATCTCGGTAGTCCCCAATGCTGGCAAATTTTGGATTCTCCTTCGTCCCAATGTTAACTTTTCTTATTTTCAAAGGCTGATTCATAGGGTTAGTTGGTATACAAATATCTACAATGTTAATAGCCTTATAGGTAGATTTTACAGGAATAAAATGAGTTTCTTTACTTAACTTATCGACTACGACCATGATTGAATCTGGTGCTGCGATAGCCCTACTCCCTTTTGTCTTTGGAATATTGATATTACGTAGCTCATCATCATCCTCAGGGTCACCCGACATATTATAACATTCCATCATCGACTGCATATGACAAGACACATGTGGATCCACTGGATATGCAACCAATACAACCTTTAATGCCACATCCTTGATGATCTGAAGTGCATTATGGACGTCAGGATTGGCATCCCTGAAACTAAAGGTATGACCAACGTAAACCGCCAGTTCTCCCCATGAACTTTATTTCCTTGTGTAGTTCTACTAATATATACCATGATCTTGGCATTTCCTCCAATGTATGAACAAAGGCATGGACCCACTCATATTTTGGTTGTGACACCCACAAAGTCTGACATTCCATCAAATGGCCACTGGGGTCATTCTGGCCATCATATTTCCCAGTGTGATATACCTCTGCGCTATCAAAGCGTATCGTCATCAACCACCAACGATGTGCCCATCCATTAATCATCTTTTTATGAGTCTCCCACCAACATGTTGGAGTACCCTTGAGTGCTTCCTCTAGTGCCAACAATCGCTGAGGTTCAGATACCTTTCCTTCAAATTCCATTAGGAACACTGAAAGTTCAGGTATCCCTTCCGTAACTTGTAATTCTACAATCTTAGTTGCAACATGACACAGCGATTACGTGATCAGACCACATTTCCTGACTGATACCTCATGCATGCAATTTTTCTAATTCTCTAGCGTGTCTTCGGAATCGAAAGATGCAGAGCTAGTGCTACACCAGTCGAGTTCTTCATCAATAGTTGAGTGGATATAATCTTCATAAATGTTTTAAGTGTGATCCCATCCCTTGAAAACTTCATCCTTTGTTGGCTCAATGTATCGTTGTCCTTCATTGGGATCGATAGGCGCAATGACTCAAATATATTGATTCTTGAATGTCATCATCCTCTTTATAAAGTTAATGATTGCCATACTGTCATTATCCCATCCAATCCCTAGCAGTGTGGGATAGGAGTATTCACGATTAAAAACTTCAATCACATCAAAGTCAGCATAAGTTTTCATACCTTCAACGTCCACTACCAAGTTCGACACATGTCTGATCGATTGCACTTTATCTTGATTAGCCAGTCGCAATTGCACAGGGGACCAACCCAATGTCAGCCTCCCCATCTTCTGCCAGGTCTACTTTGTTAGGATGTTCACATCAGACCCCAGATCCAAAATGACCAATTCAACTTCATAGTCTCCAATCTGAATGTTCATGTGCATCTCCTTCTTTTTCTTATGTAAAGAGTTCACTGTCGAATCCTTATGTTCCTTTCTCAGGAGGTGCAACAAATTTTCAATCTCGGCCAGAGCATCGGGATCTCTTTCCAGTGATAAACAACTCTCAAAGAAGTGCTGCAAGGTACCATGCTGTCGTGATGGTCCTAGATCCAGCAAAGAATCAAAAGCAAAAGGAATTTCATAGACAGGTGACTTACCAATATTTATTTCGATCACATATCAGGCTCCAAACAATGTCTCCTTTTCAATTACGATATCGAACGGTGCCTTATTTTGTCCAGCCAATCGAATATGCAGGAGGGGCCCATCCTCCCCTGTTGTGTCTCCTACACGAGTGAAAAGGGCAACGTCAACATCCATTATTCTTGGCTCTGCTGAGATCATCGCAACCATCATCCCTTTATTTTGGTTCATTGGTGGATTCTGAGTCAACGGTAGATTCTGGTTCAACGGAGGGTTCATCGATTGATTCAAGGTCTGATTCTTGAATGGAACTTGATTTTGGGTCCAATTCTGCAACTGGTTCTGGTTTTGCAACTGATTTTGGTTCTGCAATTGATTCTAATTTTGCAGCTGAGGAGAATTTCTAGCTTGCCATCTTGCAATTAACTGTGGGCAGTTCTCGACAGTGTTATCATGGGAAGTACAGTAGGTACATGAAAATTGCAAGTGTGGGAAATCTCTCTGATATTTTCCAAATACCCCACAATTGTAACACTGGACAGATCCGCGACCTCATCCTCCTCCTCTTTCTCGGAATCCTCCACGAAATCGTCCTTGCTGCTGATACTTTGGTTGAGCCATTTGCTACAGTGGGGGATTCGGCTGTTTCTAAACATATGGTGCCACTTGAACATACTACGGCTGCCGCTGAGGCATCACCATTTGATTGTACTGTGGCTATGGCGCAAATTGTGGTTGCGGCTACGATGGTATAAATTGCATCTGTGGCAATGGTGTATACTGTGGTTGTGGTCTCGATTTTACCACCTGAGGCTATGGCTGCAGTTGTTGTACTACATGATGATCTTCACCCTTCACAAAGTATGAATCATATGCTCTTTCCTATAGCAGATCATATGCACGACAATCTTTGTCTTCATTCCCCACCGATCGACAAAATGAACAATATAGGTTGGCTGGTTTTGACACTATCTTTTGCATGTAGCTACATTCTTCATGCCGGTGCCCATGGACTTGACATATGTGACACCATGGTACACTACTGCAACTCAATAGGTTCGGTGCTCCTGAGATTAGATAATTTCAGAAGCTGGGGCAGTTATCTTTAGTGTGTCCATCTACATGACACCAAGTGCACCAAAGATTGTCGCCATCCTCTTTATCCTTCTTGATGTCTTGAAATTGAAGTGTCAAATTTTCCAGTTGTGCCTGTATTTGATTCATACCAATTGCATTCTCTCCAACAGGTGAAGCTTCTAACTTCATCATGATCTCCAGAGCCTCACTCTGTGTTGCAATCTTCTGCTGCATCAGTGGTTGTTGGATATGAGGTACCAAGGATACGATAAACCACTCCTTATGTTGAACATCGCTGATATCAAAGCTAACTCGTGCCATCAACTTCTTAAATATTTGATCAAAATCCCAAATAGTCTCATTTGGGAACTGCTTGATCTCTTTCAACTCAGTAATGTATTGCGCCTTAGATTTAGGCTTCCAGAATTCTTCGATAAGTCCCTCCTGAACTTCATCCAATGTTTTTGCAGGGGTCCCCGTAGGAACCTGTATAAATTTAATGCACCAATCTAGTGCATGAACCCACAGAGTAGTCGCCAGTTGGCCCTTCTTGACATTGGCATCCATGGTTTGTCTAATAGTCCATAATGCCTCACAGAGAAACCAGTACTTCTCGGGATCGCCAGTCATGTTCCCATGAAACAAAGGTAACTTTGTGTCATCGCCCGCCATCCTGGGCCTTATTCTTACAGATGCTGACCTACTACTAGATTTTGGTTGACACGTCAGGAAAGTTGACATGGAATTCGTGTTTCTCCCTAAGTTTGAAGTAGTGCGCGGAGGTGTGGGTACATTGTGTTAGAAAATAGGACCGCAGAGCAATAAAACATATACAGTTAAATCATTAAACAAGATGCAAAACACATTAAACACATTACAGAGAGACACAAATATAACGTGGTTCACCCAAATGATGGGCTACATCCACAAAGAAATTTCCAGTCCTTTTATTACAATCCAAAAAGATGAAGGGATATAGACTGTAGCAAAACTGCTGCACTTCCTCTTCACACTCTCGCAGTCTCTCCCACACAATCACAGAGATTGTTTACAATAAAAAATAATACCATACGTATTCGTGTTACAATGATTTCTTTTATAGGGAAAATACCATGGGAAAATACTACGTTTAACCCAATACCATGGGTTCACAAAACTGTTGGCCAACACACATCCCAAAAAAAATTCTCGGGGCTCTACCCCCGAACCCCAAGGTAGGGGGAATGAGTGTACAGTACACCTAGAGTATAAACACAAACTGAATAATATCTCTGGATCTAGAAGATCAGGCTCCACAAACAACAATCTCCCACTTGGAGACTGATCACAGCAACTCCACCGCTACTGCACTTGCTGGAATATGCTCTGGACCTTAGACTTAGAAAATTTCTTATTTTCACCTTCATGCTTGAAGGCCAACAGAAACTTAGCAGGAACTCATTTTCTCTTTGGTTACTCCCTTTGTCAATATGTCTGCAGGATTATGGCTAGTATGTATCTTTTCCATTTTTAACAGTTCTTCATATAGAATAGATTTTATGAAGTGGTACTTGAGTTGTATATGTTTAGTCCTCGAATGAAAGGCTGAGTTCTTTGCAAGATGAATGGCACTCTGGATATCACTATACAACCTACTATTTTCCTGATTCTTACCCAATTCTTCCATGAACCTCTGTAACCAAATCATTTCCTTAATAGCCTCTGTAGCAGCAACATACTCTGCTTTTGTTGTTGTAAGTGCAACAACCTGTTGCAGTTTTGAAATCCAACTTACTGTTGTTCCACCCCCAGTAAACACCTACCCTGTGGTGCTCCTCCTGCTATCTTTATCACCAGCCATATCTGCATCAACATATCCATGTAGAACAGTGTCTGAACCTCCAAAACATAATGCATGAGAAGTGGTACCTCTCAAATACCTGAGAATCCACTGTACTGCTTTCCAATTCTCTTTACCTAGATTATTCATATACCTGCTCACAACTCCAACTGCATGTGCAATATCTAGTCTTGTGCACACCATGGCATACATCAAGCTTCCAACCGTTGATGAATAGGGAATCTTAGACATGTAATCTATCTCTTCCTATGTCTCTGGACACATATCCTTGCTTAGTTTGAAATGGTTGGCCAAAGGTGTACTGACTGGTTTTGCATTCTTCATTCTAAACCTATGCAACACCTTTTCTATGTACTCACCTTGAGACAACGTCAATTTGCGATTTTTCCTATCTCTTGTTATTCTCATACCAAGGATTTGCTTTGCAGCACCCAAATCCTTCACCGCAAATGATTTAGCTAGTTTTCTTTTGAGCACATTTATATCCTGCATGTTAGACCCTGCAACAAGCATGTCATCCACATACAATAACAAGATAATATATCTTCCATTATCTAGCCTCTTGAAATAAACACAGTGGTAAGAATGAAATCTATCATAACCTTGTTCTGTCATAAACTTATCAAATTTCAAATGTCACTGCCTTGGAGCTTGCTTCAGGCCATACAAGCTCTTCTTCAACCTCGAAACCAAATTCTCCTTCCCTTTGACCTCATACCCTTGTCGCTGCTGCATATAAATCTCTTCCTCCAAATACCCATGGAGAAAGGTTGTTTTTACATCTAACTGTTCAAGATGCAAATCTTCTACTGCCACTAGACTTAAAATAGTTCTAATTGAATTCATTTTAACAATAGGAGAAAATATTTCATCAAAGCCTATACCTTTCTTTTGTGCAAACCCCTTTATAACAAGTCTATCCTTGTATCTCTTCTTTCCTCCATCTTCTTCCTTCAACCTATAAACCCATTTATTCTGCAATGCCCTTTTTCTACACGCAACTTAACCAGATCCCAAGTCTGGTTTCTTACCAATAAGTCCATCTCCTCATCCATGCCTTGCTCCCACTTCCTTCTAGTTTCTACCTGCATTGCTTCTCCAAAACATTCTGGTTCACCAGAATCAGTCATCAATAAATAATACAGTGAAGGAGAGAATCGTTCAAGGGGTCTACTTAACTTGGTATGTTTTCTTACATTTGCAGGAGTTTCAGGTACCTGCTTCTGCTCTTGATTTTTTGGTGCCTTTGGAACTTCATTTTCTTTGATTTCATCAAGCACTGTGTACTCTGTGTTTTCCTTTTCTTCTTTCTTTCCCTGCAACTGATCTTTGTAAATGACCTTTTCATTAAATACTATATCTCTACTCCTAATGATTTTGTGATTTTTAAGATCCCATAAGCGATAACCAAAATCATCAACCCCGTATCTAATAAAGGTACATTTCTTGGATTTAGCCTCAAGCTTTGTTCTATCATCTTTATCAATATGGGCAAATGCTTTACAACCAAAAGTTCTCAGAAATGAGTATTTTACCTATTTACCTATCCATGCCTCCTCTAGAATTCCACCATCCAAAGCACTTGAAGGCCCTCTGTTTATTAAATAAACAGTAGTGTTTACAACATCGGCCCAAAACTGTAAGGGCAACCCTGCATGCAATCTCATACACTTTGCACGCTCCATGATCGTTCTATTCATCCTTTCTGACACACCATTTTCTTGTGGTGTTCCAGGGACTGTATTCTCTCTGTGAATTCCATTGTGTGAACAGTAACTATCAAACTCCTTACTGCAGGTCTCACCTCCATTATCAGATCTGAGACATTTCAACCTTTTTCCTGTCTCATTCTCAGCCAAAGCTTTCCACTTCTTAAAAGTATCAAACACATCATATTTTTGTCTAATGCAATAAACCCAAGTTTTTCTAGTTGCATCATCAATAAAAGTAACATAATAACGAGAGCCACCAAGAGATTGTACCTAAGCTAGTCCCCATACATCTGTATGGAAAAGCTCTAACTTTTCACTCTTCTTTTGTTTCCCAACCCTGAGAAATCTAACTCTCTTCTATTTTCCATAAACACAGTTCTCACAAAATTCCAAACTTACCTGCTTCAGACTTTAGAACTGGAAGCAGTTTCCTTGAGTGGAGAATCTTGTTGATGTATATGTAACTTCGGAATGTATTCTTCTATGTATCTTATGTATTGTAACCCGATGTTTATTCCGGGATGTTTCTATTATGTATTTGAGTCATGAGGTCATGCCCCGATGTTCGGATCGGGAGGATTAATAATGTAAACAAGTCATATCAAGTCATTAGGTAAGTCCCCACAGTTTAGGGGCACTTGGGTTATTATACACTAATTAAGGTGCAGGTTCAAGGAATTAATTATAAGTTAAGCCTACATGGTTGAGTGCACTTCAAGTCAACGGAAGAATATAAATAGAGAGTGAGAGTCTCTCTATTTATCACTTGTGAATTACATCACTTGCTCTCTCAAGTGTGGTGCACCTTTGGAGAAGGAAATACTTTGGCTTGACAGAAGACAGAAGGCTGTTGTTGTGTTGGGAGGTCATCTTACTATTTTGGGATCACATCTTGTGGTGATACTATCTTAGAGGAAGTTGAGGGGTTTTCTCCATTTATGGTTTCCCCTCCTAAAATCTTTGTGTCTCTTGTCTCTTGTGATGTGCTTATGTGATTGCTGTGCTTGTTATTCTCTCAGTGAAAAGATCTTAACATAATGCTAGCTTAAATGTTGAAAAACTAACATGGTATCAGAGCTTACCTGAGAAGAAGACATTGTGTAGCTATAGGAACTAGGGCTTCCTATTTTGTGGATCTTCCTCCACATATTTTCAGCACAAGTATGCTAGGATGACTCTCCATTGAAGGGTGCATCTTTCTGTCGATGCGGAATTCAATTTCAAGCATTTTCAGTTTCGATGTGGAAATTAGGGCTTTCTACAGAAGAGGAATTTTCAAGTGAGACTAACATAGGATTTTTCTCCTCATCAAAACCGAAATTTAGAGACCTGGATCAATAAATTTGGTTGGGTGAAACTCCGGGAAAGTCAAACCCTAGTTTGACCCTGAGCTAGGAGAAACCCTAAATACTAAAACTGCTAAGTTTTGGTACAGTCGCTATATTCTGATATTGGAAGAGTCTCAGAAGCTGAAAATTGTAGGAGCCGAAGCTAAAATCCTGGTGAACACTGTATCAAAATTTCAGCCTCTGATTCGCTATATTCTGGGAGATATGATCTCTCCAAGTTAGGGTTCCATCCTCTTCCAGAAATCATCCATAAACAGGACACCTGGGGGGATCTGCAATATCTTGGGCTACAGAGGTCCAAATGGAATTCCTGAAGACGTTCCAGAAAGGGCACGGAATTTAATTTCTGTGGTCCGAAGGTCAGACTCAGAAGATGAACCAGTGACACGTGGAATTCCGTACAACTTCACTGTTCTGAACAGTCCAGTAACAGGTCACCTTGGGAAAAGGATCACAAATCTCAAATAGTGAAACCAATTCTAATGAAACTTGCGGTGTTGGATCAGGGACATGTGAGGTTACCTCAATGAGACATTTCAGACATAGAGGATCAGTAATTTTGGAGATATCACAGAAACAGTAACAGGAATTTCTGCAGAAGAAATCAGAAAATTAGGGCTTCCTGTTCCGGGAGTTTCCCTCCACTGTTTTCAGAAAAGGAGTACATTGGACAGCTCCATTTGAAGAGATCTATATGTTCATCCAATCAGATCTGAAATATTCCAAGTTTTGAAAATTAGGGTTTCTGCGACAAACCCTAGATCAGCAAACTCCGGGACAAGGGCGGACACCTCAAATCGGTAAGATCTAATCCTTTGCTATTTCCATTTGAGGTTCTCATTTCAATATGATATATCACATCAGCTTAGTTAAAAGCTTGCAGAAGTTGACAACTTCCAAAACTGGAAGTATATGATCTCTCTGAAGAAAATGGATTGGACACCTACATGAGTATGGAGGTTCCAGTTTCAGAGGGAGATGAGGCCAAAGAAGACATCATGTTCATGCTGCAGAGGATGATGAACCTTCCAGAAAGAGATCCAGATATGAAAGTGAAGATTCTTCAAGCAAGGATGAATATGTTCTAATATCAGCTCTCATAGGTAACATTACTCATGGAAGTGATGATTGGCTTATAGACAGTGGGGCTTCCAAACATATGACAGGATTCAAAGAATCTTTTGTGAGACTATCAGAACATGAATGACTAGGAGATGACTACCAATGTCCAATAAAAGGTAGTGAGGAATATTCATACAAGCTAGACTCTGGAATGCAGGTTGCATTCATAGATGGTCAAATCATCATGTGACCAAAAGGAAAGACTATCGATGATGGGGTAGTGATTGGAGAACAAGAAGGAGGCTTGTATGAATTGAAGGGCCATCCAGCACAAGCCTTGATCCATGTAGAGCCAAATGAGCTTTGGCATAGAAGGCTTGCACATGTGCATTACAGAGCACTACCTATTGCAAGCAATGCTGTTTAAGGTCTTCCTGAATTTCAAGCTATTTGAAGGGAAGAACAAAGTCAGAATATGACCTAAAGAAACCAGTTGAAGAATGTGAAGATCCAGAATGCAGAGACCATGCAGTCATAAGAGTCTCTCAAATCAAAGAACAACTTGAAGCAAAAGTGAAGAATGCAGAAGTGATGATGGCCACCTTGAATGGCCTCCCAGGATCGTGGAATTCATTCATTCAAGGAATGTGTTCCAGAAGGAAGTGATTACTTTAAGCAAACTTTGGGAAGAAGAAGAAGCTTGAATCATAAGAAGAGAAGAGAATATGGGAGCAATTGAAGATCAAGAAAAGAAGATCCCTCAAGCAATGAGGAATATGAAGAACTCAACTCTTGAAGAGCCTCTTATCCACCTCAGCATTTGGATAAGAAACGATGCGACTATGAATGAAGAAGACGATGAAGCTAAAGGCTCAAGAAGGAGTCTACCATCGAAACAAATAAAGATAAGTATTCAATTGTCATTTCATTATATTATTTTGTTATGCATTTGTTTATATTCAGTTATTGTATTATGCATGATAGGATGTTTGCATTAATGACAACATACTACTAATATGCATGTGATGGGTAAGTAGCTCATGGTGCTATGCAAATTCTCCATTTCTACTTATCTAGAATGAAACCTCTTTGCTGACATATTGGATTAGTGCACAATCTCAATGTTGTCCTGGTAGAGATGGAAGGCATCTAGAAAGTTTCAGTGAGATATGGATGAATGTTGTATTGGATAAAGTAGTTGCATGATCATATATTTATGCATAAGAATTTGCCAATATGAATTTTCCTTATGAAATGTTTCTAACCATACAAATGCATTTGACTTGTAGGAAAGATCGCAAGAAAAGAAGAATGAAGACTTGTTCCGAAGAACAAGTGACGACAGTTTCAAGACAAAGAATAATATGACAAGCTAACAGATGGGTGGAAGATGAACTTTTGAAGAATTTCAAGATAGAGGATCTTAGTATCCAGTGATCCTAGATGGATACTACTTGTCACTCCAGTACAGAATGTTTCAGTGCATAGAGTACGGAAGACAGAGGGAGTATGATGCTCTACTTCAGAGGGAGTGATTGCAGAAGATCCTGAGGTTCGACATGGTACGACAGGATGGGAAGATTACTGATGATTCTAGGCTTTACTGAGAGTAAAGTGGATTCCAACCTTTGATCCAAGGTTGAATGTGGAAGACCAGTGATGCTCCTGTTATGTGTCGATGCACTATTGTTCTAGGTATGGTGGTGTGGCAGAATACAGATGGAATCTTCCTTGGACAAGGGAAGTATGCAGTAGAGATCCTGAAGAGGTTCAGGATGATGGACTGCATGGCCTCACCTATGGCATCGAACCTGAAGCTATTGAGTGATGCTTCTTCAGAGACGATTGATACTACGATGTATCGTCAGATGATTGGGTCATTGATGTACCTGACAAACACGAGACCAGATATTTGCTTTGCTGTGAACACCTTGAGCCAGTACCTGACAGATCCGATAAGTGTTCACTTGATTGTTGCAAAGCATATTCTGAGGTACCTGAAGGGTACAATTGATTATGGGCTCAAGTATGATGCGAATCAAAAGATTAACCTGGAGGGTTATGTTGATTCAGATTGGGCAGGAAGTGCCATCGACAGGAAGAGTACTTCGGGATGTTGCTTTAGTATGGGATCAGGTGTGATCTCTTGGTTTAGCAGGAAGCAATCCTGTGTGGCACTGAGTACAGCTGAAGCAGAGTATGTCGCAGCTTGTTCAGATAGATGTGAGGAAGTATGGCTGCGGAAGCTACTGTCTGATATATTTGATCTCCAGTTGGATGCTACTTGTATACATTGTGACAACCAGAGTTGCGTAAAGTTGTCAGAGAATCCTGTGTTCCATGACAGGTCGAAGCATATTGAGATCAAGTATCACTATATCAGGGATATGGTGCAGAGAGGAGCAGTGAATCTCCTGTATGTTGCGACGGAGGAACAGATAGCTGATGTATTGACAAAGCCATTGGCTAGGCTGAAGTTTGAGTACTTCAGAGAGAGACTTGGTGTTCTCCAGATCGAGGCTTCCTCCCAGAGACAGTGCTGAGATGCATAGCCATTCTGACAACCAGGTTAGATGTAAGGGCTGAGCCATTCCATCATGGTGAGAGGATTGGTTCCTTCCATGACTGATATGAGTGTTGAGATTGAGAGCCATTCTGACGAGTAGGTCAGATGTAAGGGCTGTGCCATTCTGTTCATGGCTAAAGGATTTAGTTCCTTCCATGTCAGATGTAAGTGCAGAAATCTCTCTTCATTGTGGTTGATAGTCTTCCATCATTGGGTGGGATTGTGTCATTCTGACGAGCAGTTCAGATGTAAGGGCAGAGCCATTCTGTTCATGGCTAAAGGATTTAGTTCCTTCCATGTCAGATCTAAGTGCAGAAATCTCTATTCATTGTGGTTGAGAGTCTTCCATCATTAGGTGGGATTGTGCCATTCTGACGAGCAGGTCAGATGTAAGGGCAGAGCCATTTTGTTCATGGCTAAAGGATTTAGTTCCTTCCATGTCAGATGTAAGTGCAGAAATCTCTCCTCATTAGAGTTGAGAGTCTTCCATCATTGGGTGGGATTGTGCCAGTCTGACGAGCAGGTCAGATATAAGGGCAGAGCCATTCTGGTCATGGCTAAAGGATTAAGTTCCTCCCATGACAGATGTGAGTGCTGGCCATTCCGACGAGCAGGTCGGATGTAAGGGCAACTGCCATTCTCTAGGAGAATGGAGGCGCCTGGTCAGTTACCAGGTAGCTCAGTCGAGGAGGACTGGGGGCCATTCTGATGTGACTACGAATATGTGTTCTCGTAGGATCAGATGTGAGTGCAAGCCTTTCCATCACTGTGATAGGATGTGTTCTTATCTGGATGGATGTAAGTGCAGGAAATCTTCCACCACTGTGATAGGATTGGTTCTTGTCTGGGTGGGAGTCTTCCATCACTGTGATAGGATGTGTTCTTATCTGGATGGATGTAAGTGCAGGAAATCTTCCACCACTGTGATAGGATTGGTTCTTGTCTGGGTGGGAGTCTTCCATCACTGTGATAGGATGTGTTCTTATCTGGATGAATGGGCCTTTTTGACAAGTAGGTTAGATGTAAGTGCTGAAATCTTCCACCACTGTGATAGGATTGGTTCTTGTCTGGGTGGGAGTCTTTCATCACTGTGATAGGATTGGTTCTTGTCTGGATGAAAGTGGAGAAATCTTCCACCACTGTGATAGGATTGGTTCTTGTCTGGGTGGGAGTCTTCCATCACTGTGATAGGATGTGTTCTTGTCTGGATGGAAGGGCCTTTCTGACGAGTAGGTCAGATGTAAGTGCTGAGCCATTTCACAGATGGTAGTTGATTGTGCCTACCATGCTGGTGAATGTGAGTGTTGGGCCTTTCTGATGTGATTGTAGTTTACTACATGATCAGATGTGAGTGCTGGGCGTGCCTTTCTGACGAGCAGGTCAGATGTAAGTGCTGGGCGAAGACCTACATGAGGGTAGGCCTACATCCAGCATGAAAAAGGGCTGGCTTTGTAGAACTTCCTATGACGAGATAGTACACACTTGATGATGACCAGCAGAGATCCAGATCGAGAGATGATCCAGATCCAGGTATGATGACTCCGAGAGATCCAGATCAAGTGATGATCCAGATCCAGCAGTGATTATCCAAATCGAGTGATGATCCAGATCTAGTCCAGAGAGATGATCCAGATCCAGTCCAGTGATGTTGATCCAGATCGAGTGATGATCTAGATCCAGTGATGCCATTTTATGATGATCCAGATCGAGAGATGATCCAGATCCAGATGACTTGAAGACGAAGATGACTTGAATATGAAGATGACTCGAAGATGAAGATGATCCAGTTA